>CAUFVP010000026.1:0-20590 GCA_959347315.1 Bimastos eiseni
CGCACAGAAAGAGCACGTGAGACCCCCTTTTGACTCCAGGTACTGCGCAGAAAACAGTCAAATTCAGTGACAAGTTAAATGAACAATTGGCTTAATTTATAATTAGGCCTTTGCAACAAAATCTGCGCTTAGGAACTATCATCGCCGCTATTGTTGTTTAATTACTAAGTCCGGAGGACCACCTGTTAAGAGTTTAGCTCCATGTTGTGTCATGCAAATTTGCGTTTATAATTACACAATTGGAACATAGGAACAGTTTTGCATAAACAAATTCTTGGTCACGGGAAAATATGTAATTTGTCATTCAGTTAAAAAGTCTAATCAGGTTAAACTCAACTTTTTATTTAATGTGTCATGTCCATGAATCAGTTATTCGTATAGTAAGAAATGTGCCTCTTCTTAAATTACCAAGACTTACAGTTCTTCGTCGTTAATTGTCTTACCCTTACATGTTTGCTCCAGGTAGGCGGGACTCAGATTCCTTTTGGATCTGCCGATTGTTTCCCTATAACCTTTAGGCTTCAATAAGGAAGAGAATAATACCTCCAGCCTCGAAACAACGGTGAATATTCACAGTGGACAGGAACCCCAATGATGTCACTTGAACATATCTGTAAGGAAGGTAAATTACAAAACATTCCCAGAAGGAATCAGACAATTAAACTTATATCAACCAAGGGCAATAAAACGAATTCATGTGGCTAACAGGAAGAGTTTATTCTGGTAGATGTGAACTGTTGCTGACTATGAATCTGATTTCTATGGCTTAGCACATGAATGGGGATATCATTTTTTATAAACCCTCACACCAAAACAGAGCTCTGAAAATATTTTAATAATTTACACCCAGGCAATGAGCGAATACAATATCCTAATGTTTAAGTGTCTTAGTAAAAAAGACAACGAATAGAATATCCTAACAATCAAGCGCGCTTCAGTTCAGTAAATTAAATACGTGAATTAAAAGCAAACGTTAACTACGTGTAATTTTTGCATTTCTCTGCCAACTAGGAATGGGAATAATTTGACAAAACTTAGAAATGAGACGGCTGATACTGAGATACCATTGTCCAGGCAGTAGAGAGTTACTTCAGTCAACTCGATATAACAGACGCTGCTTCTGCAGAAACAGATGTCACGTGATCACTATTCGTTTTCGGTCCGACCGCTAGTATTCGGCCGAGTACCGAATAGCTATTTGTCCCACAATTTGGCTACGAGGCGAATACAGCGCCAATTAAAACAGAAATTAAGGGTGTTTTCCAAGTGCTCGTGAAAAGAGAAACAGTTGGAGGATATACATCAATATTTTCTTGAAGATATATGCAAGTTAGCACTTTACTGAGGAGCATTGGTTTCCCAGTCAATTACAGCACACTTTCTTCGTTATAGAGTTAAGCAAATCCGCAAAGATTTACAACATGTAACTTAATAGAAGGTAAATTACTTAACATACATGGATAGCGACGTCTGCCAACTGAAAGAAAACAAAGAATGTTCATTACGAGATTTTGCTACTCAGAAGAACATAGTTTATATTAAGAGATATTTTTCTGAATCTGCGCATGTCTTCTTGCAATGCAATGCGCAGTACGCACCTCAACGTGTATATGAAGATGGGTATAGTAGAACTCATTAGGTGTAGGCCTATAAGCCCTAGGTCGATTCTGTCAAAGGCTCTCCGCAACTTGACAGCTAACATGATAATACTGATGAAAACAGCTATTTTGGATGATTCTGCAAGGACGATGGGGGGAAAATGTATTTAAAAAAACACTATAAGGCATAGGAGAAATAATGAAGGTAACAAAATCCAACCTTATAATTTGCATAATTAAAATACAAATTTGATATGATACGCACCTGAAAAGCATCCCAATGATATAGACGTACCCCGAGACTTCTAACAACTCTACTATTCATGCAGAATTGTTCTCATTACAGCACAATTTCTTTCATTGACCAACGTCCATTTAAACAGAATTCTTGCCATCCATTCAAGCAAAGAATGGCTTTCATAAATCTAACTTCCATTTAGACAGAGGTCACAGAGGTCGGCGATCATCAATAAAACGTCTAATTAAGCAAAGAATGTCTTTCGTAAATCCAATTTCTGTTTAACCTAAGAATGTATTTCATCTATCCAACTTTAAAAACAAACAAGAGCACATGATATGCGCAAGAAAGCAGCTATAAGCATATTATAATTTATCAATTTAAACAGCGGTTTGACCAAGATTTATGTTTACAATTAGGCCTATCTAACATAGTTTGCAATTTAAATAATTAATAACAAATAAATAATTGAATACGCCAATATAATGAACTTTTTCATCAAAATTTGTGCTGGGTAATTGATATCAGAAATGTACGTGGTGATTTTCCCAAAGAAAATGGTCGGGAAAATGGCCTAAACCCCAAGAGTAAAATGTAACTGTTCGCCAGTGGCGTAACGCTGGGGGACGGGGAGGACGTATATCCTCTGTCTTTTGATTTGATCAACCTATTTCAAAGTTAATAGCAGCTGCAGAACTTTTGTTCTTCTGGAATTACATAACCAAATTTATGCAAGTTATCGATCTGAAAAACATTTCCATTTGCTGAGAAAGGTAAATAAATATCCGAGATATTGTTGAAATCAGACCTAATGTCCTTTGGAAATGTCTGGAACTTGAATCTTTAAAAAATGTGTCCAATTTCTCAATAAGTATGCTTGGTAGTATCTGTAAAGACATGCAAGCAAATGCTTTTTTGATAAGAGTTAATGCTCTCCATGTATTTTGTCTTTCTTTTTGCTTTGAACTTTTTGAGTTATCGTTTGTATACCCGTTTCATGTACGTGCTGTGTGCTAGCAGGCATTCGTAATAAAGAAAATACTTACTTACTTCTAAACTTATTCACAATAGTGTAATGGTTAGCATGCTGGACTGTCAACTGAGAGGTTGGAGTTTAAATCCCTGTCAGGGGCATGCTCCTCATGTGCCCTTGCCAACTCTGATATGATGATTGCCGTGACCATACGATGTAGTGCTGAGGCTAAGAAAATGAAGTCGCCAACACTGCATAGCCATAGCTACTTCCCAGGCTCACTGAAGAGTTGCTCTTCTTTTTCAGCATTTTTGAAAACATCTCAGTTGCTATTTAATTGAATCTTCTGTTGTGTTGTATTATTTAGGCCTTCTGCTCTGCTGCATGCTGTTGCATAGTGGCAAGTGCAAACTGCATGTATAATAATTCCTCAGCTGGAACGCATTAATTGCTGTTATGAGACGTTGTTGTGGTCTGTTTATTGGATGACCCTGCTGCAGGGCATTGTATCTTTTGACTTAACTGGTTAATGCCTATGATTTGGTGCTATTTGAGATACGTGGAATGCACGTTATGTACTTTCACTCACTCTATTTCATGTCCAAATGTTAAGCTTCTGTGTGGTCTTTAACGTTGCTTTAAATGGTTGTATTAGTGTCATGTTATGTACTTTAACTCACTCTATTTCATGTCCAAAGACGGTATTCGATAGAGTTGTTGATACTTCGAGAAACGGTCAATTAGCCTAATAATTGACCACATAAATAGATCGAAGCAGCAGAGCGAAATGAATAAGGGAACTAACGCAAGAGAAGAAAATTATGCAGAGACAAAAGAGATGGAGGTGAGTTAGTCAAGGCAACGCATATGCTACCCTTGTCAATATGAGCTCAACAGGGGCAATGGATATGTTGGTAGAAGTCAGTGCCTGGGCCTTATTATCCTCGTCGACGACGACGACTACGATGATGATGATGATAATAACGATGACAGGCACTGAAAAGGGGCTCTTGACTCTTGAGTCTTGAGACCCCGATTAAGCAGATTCAACTGAAGCCATCTACCGAATGACATTGACGCAGTTTAGACAGCTTGACGCCATTGAGATAAAAAAAATACACTGTACATAATAAGCAATGCGTTGCGTTCAGACGGAAATGGAGATTTTGGACCATTGAACCATCTTTATTAATAGCTTGCATGTTGCAACATTAAAGTACTTATGCCAAGGCTGTCAGATATGATAGCCCTGTTTAAAATAATCCATCGGGAATGAAAGCTAATGCAGTAAAAAATCTATCAAGATATATATATATTTATTCGTACACACACACACACATATATATATATATATATATATACGAATGTCCTTTGATAGCAATCTACCAGGCATGAATCGGTCCTATTTTATATAATAATTGAGTAGGGTATGAAGCCATTTTAAAAACAATTTATCGGATATGGCCAGTGGCCGAATTCAGCCGGATCCCGCCGGATCTGAGAATGGAGCCTCGGATGTGAGATCCGCCACCTCAGTCACGGATCCACTATAAGATCCGCCACCCAAATTCATTTTTTGCTTCAAAAATCAACCATACATACCTTGTTTCACACTGACCCAAACGGCAAATAGAGATTATATCTGGTATAGATTCACCACTTAGCCTGACTTTAGGCCTATAAGTTTTAAGTTTATGCGATATTTCTCATTCAGAGGTGACGCATCTCCAATTATTTGATATTTGGATATCCGGCACCCTTGGATGAGAAATTTAGCCATGCACTGGATATGACGGTAATTTTTTTAAACATTCTTAACAATCCATTGGGTTTGATATATAAACAATACAATGCAACTATAGGCATTCATAAAGCGCTTTGACAAGACAAGTCTTGCACAAAAGCGCTGTGCTGCATTCTTAGTCATAGATCAGGGAGAATAGGTAGGTCTTCAGTTTTGTCTTGAAAAGAGCAACAGTTGTGGATTGAACTGAAATTGAGATACTATTCCATTCTGTGGGTCCTGCGACTGAGAATGCACGGTTCCAAAACTTCTTGTTGGTGCGAGGTATGGTAAAGTCTCCGCGCGTAGATGAACATGCGTGTGTATGTCATGACCTTATAATATGCAAGGCCTATAAGAGCAAGACCCCGTAAACAATTGCATAAACTTATAAGCTGTATAGGAAGATCAGTTTTGAATATTATATTCAATGGACGATCATTCTTATTATCTTGTAATACGAACTCTCGTTTGTAAACGACAGATTCATGCCAAAGGCTACGTTTTATATAGTACATGATGGCATTTGAATCAATTAAATCGATAATAATTATTTCTCGATGAGATGTTTTGTTATCATGCGCAGGAGGAGGACCCATTTTGCAATCAGGGTCGTTTCAAGCAGCTGTTACTCTGCGTGTATGTGTCTGTATAGCTGTGCTTGTATGTCTGTATCTGTATTCGTTTTTGTACCTTTCGCTACACTTTCGGTCTGACGCGATTTGAGTATAGGTCGTCTTGAGAATAGCTTTTGATGTGGCATTTAAAAGCTTCGACGGTGAAATGGTCGCCATAGAGCGCTGGAGTCATAAAGTAAGAACTCTTTCTCTCTCTCTCTCTTTCTGTCTCCCTTTCTGTCTCTCTGTCTGCCTCTCTCTCTCTCTCTCTCTCTCTCTCTCTCTCTCTCTCTCTCTCTCTCTCTCTCTCTCTCTCTCTCTCTCTCTCTCTCTCTCTCTCTCTCTCTCTCTCTCTCTCTCTCTCTCTCTCTCTCTCTCTCTCTCTCTCTCTCTCTCTCTCTCTCTCTCTCTCTCTCTCTCTCTCTCTCTCTCTCTCTCTCTCTCTCTCTCTCTATTTGTCTCTCAGCATGCGACTTTTTCACTCTATATCTGTTTCGTCTCCATCTATTTCTCAACGACTTCATGCGGATTTTTATTCCTATTTTTTCTCTCGTATTTATGCTCATATTTAGAAAAAGAGATTTGCTCCGGACAGCTGGTCGAACCAGGTGCTCCTGAAAAGACAATCAATCATGGCAATAACTCAGTCGAAGCAATCATATTCTTTCAGAGAGTTTCAATTGATTGATATATTGCTGGACAGAGGGAGGGAGGCATGGAGGAAATAAGAGAGGGAGGGAGGACCCATGGGGTGGCTGTTATGCAACTCCACCCGGTAAAAACATCGGACAGGTCTACTAATTTGCAGATGATAGCTATTCGCGCTGATATAATCTCTCATTCATCCAGCCTCCACCGAAGCCCTGAAAATCACCATCCGTCTGGAAGGTGAATATATAGGCTATGCATACTATATATATACATATATGGCAGTGATTACGACGACGACGATGATGATGATGATGATGAAATATCAACCCACCTGTTTGTCGAAGCTGCTTCTAATTATGAAGCTGATAAAAACCAAACCCATTTTTATAAATGACGATGATGATGGCGGTTATGGTGGTGGTGGTGATGATGGTGATGATGGTGATGGAGGTGGTGGTGGTGGTGATGGTGATGGTGATGGTGACAATGACGATAACGATGATGATGACGACGACGACGATGATGATGTAGTTACAGCCACGGCAACAAAAGAAATCACTGTTTTGATTACCGACAAATGCAACGAGTATTTTGTGACCGTTTCATCATCATCATCATCGTCGTCGTCGTCATCGTCATCGTCAGCGTCGTCGTCGTGATCATTGTTGTTGTCGTCAATCACTTCTTCATATTATTATTCACTCTTCGTTGCAATTATTTGTACAGGAAACAGCACAATTTAATTTTACTGCTGATAGGACTTTCACATGCAATAATCGCGAGAAACATATCAAATGTTAACGGTAAGACGTCGTGTTGGTCTACGTGGAAACTCACCCTTTGAGAACAACGGGCGAGCACCTGCCTTGCGTTGCAAAAGCTGCGGTCTTCAAGACCCGTCAAAGGTGTTATATAAGCCCAAAAATTCTTCGTGGTCACTATTCTCTTTTCTCTCTCTCTCCCTCTATATATATATAGATATATATATATCCGTCTCTCTCTCCGTCTCTCACTCTCCGTCTCTCTCCGTCTCTCTCTCTCTACCTCCCTCTCCGTCTCTCTCCCTACCTCCCTCTCTGTCTCTCTCTCTGTCACTCTCTAACTAACTCTCTCTCCCTCTTTTCCTTTCTCTCCCTCCCTCTCCTAGTCCCTTTTCTTTCCTTTCCTTCTCCTATTCCTCCTAACATTTCATATAAACTCGATGCTAGCCAGTTACCACGACAAGATGAATTACGATTTTACGTTCCAATGTATGCAGCTTAGAACAATGAGTAAGTAGGCTAATGCGAAAACATCTTCCGTCATTGCAATAGTTAAGAGACACGAATAAGGTACATAAATATTAATGATTATTGAACAACCGTAAATTCGGGCAAAAAAGGATGATGACGATTGTTCTAAAATGATACGACGAATGTATGTCGTTGTCATCATCATCAGCGTCATAGTTGTCATCATCATGAACATCGTCATCATCATCGTCGTCGTTGTCTTTGTCATCATCAGCTTCATCAACGTTTTTGAGTGTATGACCGTCACCAGGTATCAACAAGTAATATATCTCTGGAAGTAGCATTGCTCTTCTGAGCTCTAGCTGTCAGTGTTTGTTCGCTGTATATATTGTAATAATATATTGATGCCAATTTTCATTTCCTGCTTCTTCAAGAAAGCCTCTCAGTGGTTGGTCGATGCAACAGGTAGATTCACGCCACAGATCATTGACCATGACTCAACAGGTAAGTATAAAGGGTAGCAGCTACACAAATAGACAATGGCGTCATGTCAGACGATGGCTTGTCAGACGATGGCTTCCTTAGAAGAGGATGACTTATTAGGTAGACGAGGTTGTCTCCGCCGATGGCTTCACAACAATAGCTCTACATTTAGAGGATGGCTTCACAGATAAACGAACATCTCATAAAATTGTGTGGATGATGGCTACACAGGCCGACGCCCTCGCCAGGGAATACTTAGCAGAGTCCTATTGACCGACTCCAGCTGTTAACCTGTTCTTCAAGTGGCCAAAGTTCAGACGAATTTTTAGGCGCGAAGACCAGGGTACAGGCTGTTTGTTGGCGTGGTACTTTGTTTGTTCGCTATAAGGCATTGATGCTGTCGTGTCTTGGAGTCGGGTCGGCCATCAAGGTTGCACGTCCGCCCAGCCGTGGATGCGTCGTTATAACACCGCACCCTAGCCGCACTCTAGAGACAAATGGAGGGGTGGCAGACAGCCGAGGGGGTGCAAGGGCGAAGTATGAAAACAGAAACCCGGGGCGGGAGAGTGATTGACAATGATAGCTACTCTACGCTCTCGTGCCCCCACAGACGCCCGTTGTCTGATACGCGTTTGCGCCTCGCCATACGTCATTTAGCGTTTTCGATGTCACTAAGTCGTCAATAACGCTCGGTGTGTAGGAGACGGAGTGGGAGGAGGGTGAGAGGAGAGGACAGCGTAGTATCCCGCTGTCTTGCACTCCCACCCCTTGGGGTCGCTGGTGCACAGCCCATGCGATCTAAATCGGCTCTTAAAAACACCACGATTGTTCTCCCTGTTAACCCAACGCCGACTTAAAACGATCCCTCTGCCTGCCAGCGGCCGCCAACGCTCGTGATTCAGCGACTTCCATGGACTCGTGATCGATTCGTGATTCACACGAGTCGTGTTGTCGTGATCGCAGGACACGCCACTGTTTCTCGTGATTGCGTCGGTCGAACGCTTTGATGAAGACAAACAATGCCTGCGCTACACATGAGCGATTACAGAGCGTATAGAAAGAATAAACATGGATTGGAATGCTTCTCTTTCGAATTGAAAATTCACTTACTCTCCTTGAACGAGAACAACGACAACGAGCAACCGTGACGATGACGTAAAACAGCATCAGCATGCAACAATTAACTCTTACAAAACAGCAATAGAAACCAAATACGGGTAAACAAGAAGACAACTATCATGATAGCAATATCTTCAATGACAATGATCGCAATGAAATTATATGCAATGACAACGAATGCATTGAAAAATAATCATTGGAAAAGGCAACAAACTACATCGATACACTGGCAAGTTACAACCACCAGACAACGACGGTGACAGCAGCAATGACAACCAAGAGCGTCTCTGAGTAGATTTCTTGTAGAGGAGCTATATCAAGTTTGATTGATTGATTGGGTGACTGATTGATTGATTGATTGGTTGATTGATTGATTGATTCATTCCTTCGGCAGCAACGGTCGCAACCTTGATGTGAAGTGCATCTGCTTTGCACGTCCCTTAATAATCGCACCATAGACCACAACAATAGCAACAGCGACAACACGATGTAAAACAGCTCGAGTAAATGACTGCGTGATCACCAGTTAGTTATTAGCATGGCAAATGATGAAAATGTAATCCAATACAGATCAAGTGACATCAAAATACAGTCTGTAGGCCATCATACGTTTAGACCAAGAGCGCCTCTGATATCGAGTGGCGCCATATAAGTCCTCCATTACATTACAATACCGAATCCCATATAATGTCTCAGGTGTATTCTACACAGGCCTTAAGCAGGCGCCTGGGCAAGCACTGCCTCTCCTACAAGCGACTCCTTTAAAGCGCGCAGCACACATACACGCCGTGTGGTTAGATCCTCGTTCGCAGAGGGCAGCACTGCTCCGCTCGATAAGCCACAATGTTATCAGTCATGACTATTTATTTACGTTATCGTTGTTGATAAGGGACTTCTGTTGATTGATCGATTCCCAGTTTTGTTACCCGTTTCTTTTTTATTTCCAATCTTTCCGGAGGCGGTGAACTCCGACCCCAGCTAAATTGAAGCCAGCGGTTGCATACGCTTCTCCCCCAGGGTTGAGCCAGTGTGTGTCTATATGTTCTCTTGCTTGTCAGCGTGCGTCTGTATGTGTGTATGTGTACGTGTCACCGACTGCCGGGTGTCGCACGATGTCTGGATTTGGAAAAGTGGGTGGTAGGGATGGAATGCTGTGGTTAAGCTTAAACTGCTTTGACGTTTAGGAGATTAGAAGAGCGAGGAAAAGGTGGAGGAAGTAGACAAGGAGGATTAGGAGAATCTCAAGGACGAAGAGGAGGAGAAGAAGAAATCGGAAATCAAGACAAGAGAGAGAAGGGCGATTACCAATGGAAGAAAAGCGATGGACGGATCCATAGACAAATGCCCACAGACAGACAGGCAGACAGAGAGAGAGAGAGAGACAGACAGACAGAGAGAGACAGACAGACAGAGAGAGACAGACAGACAGACAGACAGAGAGAGACAGACAGACAGACAGACAGATAGACGGAACACGTGTAAGGCAGCAACACCGGCTATATTATCACCCGAACATCAATCAATCGCCTGACGCGGCAGGCGGCTCCTTGAGATAAACAGTCAGAGGCAGACACGGATGTAAGCGTAAGTGTAAGCCTCAGAAATTATCTCAGCGCTCCATCAGAGTCTTGTCAGGTGCTATGTATCAGTCCGCAAGAACAAGCCTGCAACCAGGCCATTTAGTCGTTGTGGGTGCCAGGACAGACCCCGGGGGGTCAAACGTAGGAGACAGCACAACCTACGGTTGCGTTGGACTTGGAAATCGTCGTATACATGATGGTCGTGGTCAAACACATGCAATGCCAAGGCAACAACCGTGATAGCAAAAACGAGCGTTCGACGGCGTATGACACGGAAAGTGTTGGCAGCTCCTCATCAAAACTATCGGGCACGAGATATATACACTGGAAATCGTCGGCCGCAAAGTGTATATAATGTAAACAGACACACGGCTGGATAATAATTCCAGACGAAAATACGGCGAAGATGTTTTCAATATACCATCTTCACACCTGCTCAGCCTATAGTACGAAAAGCAATATTGGCAGACAACAGCCACTCAAGCCCATCAGCTGGGCATGTCTGGTGCCTCCTAGCAACGAATGAAGGAACATAGCACTACAAAGGTTGACAAGAGTAGAGGAGCCGTATTGCCAAAATGCATTAATATTAAGATTTTTACTCGGCTGTGTTGAATGTGGTGGAAATCGTGAGTTCCTCAGTAACTAAAGAGTACGAAGATATTTGTAAACCTACTACTAGCGTCGAGTCCAATTTCCAGATTTTGCAGGCAGTATAGTGTTTCCGCTTCGATGTCCGCGTTAAATCGAGGATACCTTACTGTAGATGATTATGATGGGTAGTTTAGAGCAGCTGTACCCAATCTTCTTTTTTGTTGCACCCTCAAACTAAAAAATTATTTGTGTGTGTATACCCCAACAGAAAAACTTGTTGGAAACGACTTTATCTATTTACTAATGGCATTTCAAAATCTGCGACTATTATCTGTTTCTGCACAAAATACTTATTTTTAATTTTTAAAATATTTCTTGAGTAACCCTTGGCAACAGATAGCTTATCCTAGAGGTACGCGCACCACCGGTTGAAAAGGCTTGTTTAGAAACCTTAAGACTTTACGTTGATTGTGAAATCTGCCAAGAGGAACGAAGTCACAATCCGAGACGAACTTCCACGGTGGTCTACCAGCCTGCAACTTTGTAGGCCTACTATTATTGACGAACGCATTATTTACCCGTGCAGGTAAAAGACTGGGGTTAAATTCGCTGGGAGGTGATAGGCAGACTTTCTGAGCTCATTTTTTCATTACGACTATAGTGATCAAGCAGGGTTCGAAGATCTAGTAAACAGAACATCTCTTTCTAATGTATTTTGCGCCCCATTGAGGGGTCAGAGGCCTTGAGTACGCTGTAACGTTTATAGCAATGTGACAAATTTTTAATTCTTCTGTGAATGTCGGAGTTGTTTAGAACACGATTATTAGCCGAAAAGTTAAAAATGTTCCGAGTGAACCTTATTCACCGCATGAATTACTTTCGATGAATTCATGCACACTTTAGTCGTCGGGAATGCATTCACTGGAATTTCAATGAATGCATCCATTCAGAGATTTCATGGAATTCAACCATGCAGTCAGACTCACCAACGCCAGTGGCTATAGGACTGCAGGCAACAGCATGTAATTGCTAGAACACGAATTACGTATAGTCCTATACTCAAGGACATTAAGGTGAGTCGCATGCGTCGTGGGTGCTCTCCTAATGCGATATTCCAAAAATCCGCTCATGTTAGAACATTTACACACAATTGCTACATCTAAAAGTAGAACCGAGTGTGACAACAGATCCGTCACAGATCCTCATGACCTGACACTTGATATGCAATGCTTGTGACTCTACTGATCTTTAATTGACCCAACTACATGTATATAACGATGAATCGGTCATTTGTCTGCATTATGCATTCATATATATATATACCACACATTCAGGCATTATATGCATATATATTATATATATATATATTATATATATATTATATATATATTATATATATATATTGTATATATAAATGTTTAGGTATTGCTTACACTCTTATTTATGTACGCAGACTCAAACTATGACAAATTGCAGCGTACGCTATAGTTTTTAGAATGTATTTTTCAGACTATGATATCGATTGGCGAAAAGCGAATGGAACCGCTCGATCCTTAGACTATATATAATATAGTTTATACATATACAACCAAATGTGTTCTTTTTATAGCCGAGTCCGATATAGATGGGGCAAGTGAGATCATAATGAGTATCTTAATACATGTAGGACATTTGCATATATCTACCTGACCGAGGGCATGCAGGAGTTTTTGAAAGAATGAACAAAGTTTGAAATTGTCGACACATGCACGTAGTAGGCTATCGAAGGGCCAAACAGCAAGTAACTGCAGCACCCTCGGCGTTTCCCTCAAAACGTTTCGAATCATCTTTGATTTGAAAGTATTTTACATGCTATGGGCCTGTTGTTAGGTTAGCATTCTGGAATTCTTTTTAAATCATATCTGAAAGTTTATTTCTAAATTTCAAAAACAAAGCTACCAACCGTTTCAATGTTTTTAATTTTTTCGTTTTTTGGTTGTCTTAACTAGTTTTGGATAAAAATGGAAACATGGAAAAAACTAAGATTTTGAGCAAATGCTTTCAAATAATTTATACGCAGAATCTAGAGAAAGAATCCCCCTTTGCCCCTCTTCGGACGTCTGACAAGATCAAGCTCCAACCTCTTTGGTTGTCTATAATAGTCTAACGAGTTATAGCTGACCCTAGCCGCCTATAGGTAATTATTCCTTAGGTCCCCTTATAGGCTATACTTCAAACTTAGATTTTATGTTTGTGTTTCAGAAGTGCTTCTGTATTATCTGCTTCATTCCATCGATCCATAGGTCCAATCTGATTTCCACGCTTTTATCTGTATAATACTCCAGTAATTGCGTCTATTTTTATATCATGATACGTGGTTTGGCAATTTATTAGTTAGAGCCATGTTTCACATTAAAATGGCTCCCTTTGACGCTGGTTTCCGTCTTTTGATTGCATTTTCTTGATTCCTTTAAAAACATATTCATCCATGGTTAGTGTTCACGTGATGAATACTTAATGACACGATATAACAGCTGTTTCGTCCGTTTATGTCCTGTCTACAAGTCTGATTATCAATCTCTTCTCTGTTGCGCCATCTATCGACACAATCTGCGTTTATTATGTACATCTATGTTTCTTTTTTGTCATCTTTTGTTCGTCTGTGGTTTCTCTGTAGTCGGCCGACGAATATTTCGCTACCAGGCATCGGATAAGTTAATGGATGATAGTCTTCGACGTGGAAAATTAGAACATACAGCAGTCTACAACTGGTGTAGACTGCATACAGGTTTGATGAGGGGTACGCGTCCCCTCGATATAGGCCTATATTGCTCTCGGATCCGCATAGCCTCAAGCGGCCGCTGCTGTCACAGACCAGACAGCTGCTTAAAAAGATTCTCTCAGATATTTATGGCTTTGTACGCAGATGCTTGTGAAACCGAGATGCCGCAAAAGGCCACATTAAAGGCTCCCTGTGGAGCTGGTGCGCGGCTCGGCTATAGGCTCGTTGCCCAGCGAGGGGGTGTCTTCCTGTGGGTTTCACGAAGCCAACAAGCCATTCATTGGTCGAGGTTGTTATTCAACCATTTACCAAATGGTTATCTTAGAACTCTCTCGACCCAGCGGCTGCCGTACACCGATGTCTGGATCCTGACATCCCATATTGTGCGTGTGCGTGTGTTCGACTGACTTATCTGTGGTCAAAGTTTCCTGCCTGGCTGCTTCGCTCGAAGGCTGATAAAAAGTCTTCTAGAAAGATAAGAAAATATTAAGAGTTAGGGAAATGGTAGACCAAGCGGTTGGTGGCAGCGAAGAACGATCGATTCATTCACAGATTCGTAACTCCATTCTCATAATCATAGCCTCGCCTCTGCCACAGAATCTAATCTTCTAAATTTCCAGAGTTCGTTTATCTCACCAGCAGTTTCGCCTATATACGCTCTAACACGAACTCAACGCATCGCTACCAAATTTGTACTTCAAAAACTGTTTCCTATTTTCTGTGGTCCCTCTTCACTCGTGTTTTGGCTCTGCTGATAAACCATAATGATTATCGTCATCTCTTTCTCTTCTCAGTTTTCTACACAGTCGTCATCTTTATACTTTCTCGTCTATGATGAACACGTGATCAATTTCATTGTAAGCCTAGTGTACATAATTTCATCATGGGTGCGTACCTTCACCAATGGTTCAATACGTTTTTTCGAATAGTTTAATACGTTCACAGATAGCCTCCCATATATTTCAAGCGTCAACAGCGCTCTGAATTGTGTGAGTCTGAGTCTAAAGCCTTCCAAAGTACAGCCTGATCAGAGCCCTATGAAGGCCGAAAGAACCTGGTTTGGCACCATACTGGGTATAGTTGAAAGCGTAAATAATGTGACTGTGTGTAGACCTGTGTATATATGGTATACAGACTATATGAAACCGATCGTATGGATAGCACATCAGGGTCGTCAGAGTGACTTATATAGAAAAAGTCCTTGAGTGTTTGAATTTTTAATAATGATTTGAGGCACAGATCAGTCTCCGAGGTTTTCCATCAGCCTCTATATATGCTGCGCGAGAAAGATTGGTTGCGTCTAGGGACGTATATATGTATATATATATATATATATATATATATATAGTGACTTAGACATAATGGTCGTTCGACCCGGGAGGCCGGAACATGTCATGGGTCACTCTCATAGGTCTCCACACCCATTTCAGCCGAGCCAATATGCTCATTGTTGCTCCCATAGCTTCTGCCTATTGTTCTCAGCGTTGTTTTCGTTGTCTTGGCTGTCATTGATGTCGTCATGGCGGTTGCACACCGGTTATTGACCTGAACAGTTACGCAGAAGAACCTACGCAACCAAGGTCCTGGACGATGTTTCCCCAACCATCGTGGATGATCAACGATATTCCTGCCTGTCGGCTCCACTGTGTAACATGACCTGGACTTGGGTATACCGTCGGCTGACTGCCACTGCCGCATATAGTCTGACGTTTGCATAATTATTATGTAACTATATACCGACATACATACAAACGTGTACATATACATACGTACTTCCCACGTTGTAATTATATATAAACACTTGAAATCTTTGTTCGGAGCGCTAGTTACAAAACGGTGCTTTACGATTACTGGCATCGCTTAGCTGATTTCGACAGACAGTCTGAGGCAGACAGACAGACAGACACAGATGCATACAAATAGACACGCAGGCAACGTGAACTCAGGCTGATGGTGCAGCAGAAGGTTTATGGAGGTATGAAGAGCGAAGGGCGATAGGGGGAGGGTCACTGAGGTGACAAAGACGAACTATTCTTGTTGTTGACGTTTCGCTTTTTTTTTATTATAAGTTTGCAATCAACAACTCCTCTAAAAATTCCGATTTTGTGGTTGAAAATCAACGACAAGAATTAGGTGAGGATGAAGCTGACGGCGGGTTGACAAGGACGATGAGGAAGAGGATAGGACGAAGGACGATGAGGAAATGGAGGAAGAGGAGGAGGAAGACGAGGAGGAGGAAGTGGAGGAGTGGGAAGAGATTGTGGCATTGACATGGCTCAAGCGATCCTCAGATGGAGAGTGAACAAGCGTGAGAGAAGCATCCATAGTCCTCCCCAACCCCAACCTCGTCGTGGTTAGCCCTAGCGGAAAGCCTGTTGCTGCTGCTTTGTCGCGTCGTTCATTTTGTCCGCCGTTGTCTGTTACCAATGTTTGTGGCAGGCAAGCGAGAGTAATTCCGCGACTTTTTGCAAGGTCTAAACCACTCGACCTCAATGCAGGACACGACCCTGTTCCCTCCTCAGCTCTACACTCCGCAACGGCGTTGACCTTCGGAGCGTCGGCCGCCGATTGAACGGACGGCTGCTGGTCTTAGCCGCCGCACGCCCGCGCGGCCGGGCGGCCTGGCTTTGCGTGCGCGGCCCGTCAGCGCGTCCGCCCGTCAAGGCTGTCTTCCTATTAGGTTCACCAGGGACATGGGCATGCTTCGCAGCGCCGTAGTTCAGTCGGTGTTTGTCTGCGCTATTACATCACCGGATTGGTTCATTTCGTCGCCGGGGGACTCAGGTTGAGCGGCGTCGACTTCTGTCTGTAACTCCGAATCTGCTCTAAGGTGGCACATTTCTTGGACGCTGGTGCCAGCCCTACTCACCCGGCAGCTGAGCTTCCATCGGGTGGCAACGATTGGCGACGCTCGACGGATATGTGGGACAAATATTGGAGATGCTTGCACTTCCGTCGCGCACAAATCGGTCCGCTCGCTTTGCATAATAGGTTCACGGCTGCAAGTTCGGTCTGAGGAAGAAACGAGCGAACGGACGGACACGGAGGAACAGACGGACGGAGCGACAGACGGACGAACGAACGGCCAACCGGTGTCGGGTGCATCGACCTGTCGGTAGACCGGTGTCAGTCGGTGGACAGGTGCACGGCCGCTGACATTGTCGGTGCTGATTGTGGTGGAGGGAATCATGTGGGTAAGACTTGCTTCTGCTTTTTCTCGTCGAAGGTGGGGCACCGAGAGGCGCTGAGAGACCGACGGAGCGCGTGCATTTCCAGGGTCGGTAGGGAAAGAGTCCGATGACGACTGACTGATGGAATCAATGGGAATGACTTTTCATGTTCTCTGGGTTGACGGTGGAATCCCTGGTGCCTATCAATCGGACTATATCTATAGGCCTAGTAGATATCTGATTGGTTGGCAATGTTTCTGGGTGTGATTATAATGATTCAAGTGCAATCGATTTCTAACCATTTTCATTTATAATGCTTCAATTTCATTGCTGTCATTATTCTTAAGTTACTATTGCAACTAATACACAATTTCTTCCGTCACTACTGCTTCTATTGATAGCACTAGTACTGAACTGTCAAGGGGTAGGAAGGTCTGAGATAGGTAAAGGAATGCTGGGTCGTCGTATTTGATGTCAGAGGGAGGGCATGGCATATAACCTCACCCTGCAATGGAGGGCATCATTCGGTTTCTTCATTGGATGGGAAATAGCCGATGACATGGGTATAGACTGTCGTGAAATTGTCATAAGGGTTGTGCTTGTGAAAGATCACGTCCAGGTGGAAATGACTGGAGGTATGACGGTTGCTGCAGATAACATCTGGTGTCTGCGGGACCTGATGTGCCAGTGGTCATCGCTGTTTATGTGAAGAGCTGCCATTGCGCAATCGAATCCAAAGAAGGCCGACAAGCGACGCCCTATGAAGTACGGTGCCAGCGGCTGATAGCGGAGAAGAGGAGAACGAGGAAGACAATATGAGAAGGAAGAGGAGGAGATGGAAGAGGAGGAAGAGGAGGAGGCCAGATGAGGCTAGTCGGTATTCGACAGTTGGGCAAAACATGGTTATTTGAGTGGAGATAGCGACGCATAAGCGACAACTAGAAGCAACCAACGTCATCGTCCTTACCTTCATGACCCTCATCATCATCGTCGATAGACATCGTCAGCGTCTCTTCCTCCCCATCAGTATCATCGCCATCATCGCCACGCTCGTCATGATATTCAATGGTTTCATCGTCATCACCACCTTCATCATCGTCTTCATAATCTTCATCATCGACATGGTCATCATCCTTATCATTATCAGAGTCATCAGTACCACCATCATCATCGTGGTCGACAACGCCAGTACCATCACCATTATCATCATCATCATCATCATCGTCATCGTCATCGTTATGAGTAGTTGCCGTATAAGATAGTGTTTGGCTTAGTAGTACTGTGGAAATAACGATGTTCTATGGGTCTATGTAGGCCTAGCCGTGCTGAGTAAAGGAACACACACACACACAAACACACACATTTTACATATAGCACGCAACGTGTAATAGTTCATGCATTAATGTCAGTTGGTGCTGTAAAAATAATTGTACTAATGGAGCTTTGAATTGGAAATGGAGTGCACTGCTCGTTAATAGTGGTTCTTGCACTGGATTGTGAATAGAGAGGTCCTGGGTTAGAAGTGTCGGATCCACCTGCATCTAATAAGGCGCTATATAAATAGCCAGATGCATACATGCATAATCTCATTATTATGGCCTCTAGTCATCTATAATGAGTTCTCTGACCGTAAGCTGTCTGTGGGAAGATGAGACGGCGATGGATAGGACAGATAACACGTCCTCATAAGCGGAGGCTAAGAAAATGAAGTCGCCAACACTTCATATACTATGGCTAGCTCAGGGTTTGCTTAAGGGGCTGCTCTTCTCCTTCTCTTCCTGTGTTGGAAATAGCTGTCGATGCATCCATGCATGTACTTCTCGGTGATGATCAATCTATGCTTAATGCTACAAGATAGGCCTATAGATAGTCTGGGTGTGTTAGACACACTAATCAAGTATTGGCTTCTTCGACTATCTGTGGCTCACTTCTGCGTTGACTCTGACGGGCGAGTTTAGCTACTTTGACTTCTGTCTAAGTCAATGTGATCATCTATTCCATGCATAATGCAGTTCAATGCAGCTAATTATATAATCGCTTGTTTTTTAACGAAGAGCCTAATTAAGGATTGTAACGAACAAACACTTAAGTTAATGCAATCAAAGGCCTTAAGTAATTCAGTCAAATGATGGATGAATGCACTGACTTAGGACTAAGTTGGTAATGCAGTGACTAGCTAAAAGGTAAAACTAGTGAGTCATCAGTGATTAAACCACTTGGTGATTGAAGAAACCGATTAATGATTGGTTGAAAATAGAATGAAGGTAGATGTAGCAAGAAGTGATAGCAGTGATTGAATTGCCATGGAAAGTGGATTAACCAGAGATCGAATGAAGCAACCGTTGTTCTGGTTAATGAATGAGAGGACGAATCAGCGACTGGAAAGAATAACCCAACGGGCAACAGTTGTACAAACAATCTGAGAGAAAAAGGCTAAAAAAGAACCAGCTGTGTTCGTTGCATCCAGGCAATAAGCGATTGTAGGCGTACTCTGTGAAAAAGCGCAGAATCACATTATGGCATTTGGAACCTCTATAGCCTATGTTAAGAGGAACCACAGACTTTTGCAAGGTGAATAGAAAATTGGCAGATTTTGTTGAACAGCGGGAGAAAATGGAGAGTCAATTCAGATGACTGCAGAGGTTTAATAAGAAATAACGAAAATAGATGACCTGTTAAAATTGAGACTGAACAGAATTGGCTTTATTCGTGGATGGACTAGAAAACACCCAATGCATGGATGATCCTTATTATCGTGAAAGAGTAGGAAATTTCTACGCCTTTACAGGAGAGATCTTAGCCAAACCAATGAACTGAACTCGTTCACTTTCATCAGCTTTATCTGAGAAAAGAAGTAACATGTCAAGTCATGTTATGTGGGCCGTGGGCTGATTGAGTGAAACACTGATACATAGGTGTTTTGCTGTTGAGAAATCAAAGATGCCCTATTGCTAGGATTGTCCTTTAAAATAGAACCCGTTCTGTTATACGAGTTTTTTTATCCATCTGGAACTAAAAGGGAATCTTTTTCCCGTTTGGATCAAAATAACATCTTCCTTTAAAAAGCTATAGGAAAAAAACCTTGGAGATCAGGAGTATTATATGAGCACTCTTGATTGAAAACTGGAATCCTGTCTGGGGAAGAGCCGACATTAGCAGAGACAGACAGAGACACAGAGAGACAGACAGACAGATAGACATACAGAGAGACGAGGAAACAGGGCGTGAGAGAGATAGTGCGAGAAAGAGAGGCGTGGGGGGAGGAGGGAGAGGGAACGAAAGCGAGTGATAGAGATGAGAGATAGATAGAACGAAAGAGACACATTCATAGAGAGAAAGCGTGAACAGCTTAGACCTCATGGCTACAGAAGAAGATGGATTGAGCGGTAGACATGCTGATTGCCGAGAAGAGATAAACAAGAAGCGACGGCCGAGGGAAATTGCATGAAAGGAGATCCCTTACTTGCAGGCACAAAGGCGCAAGGCAGACAGACAGATAGACAGACAGACAGACAGATAGACAGACAGACTTTCCCGAGGGGCCGAGAGAAGGGATCTGCCGCCGAGCCAAGGCCAAGATGGCCGGGATATATGGTATCGTACACCTGTACATCCCATAAGTCACTCTGTAAGTGCAGGTAACACAGATGAGGTCACACCAGGGTTCAACTGTCTAATATTAGCCCCTTCGTTACCTATAGCGTGGCTGCGGCGAGGACATGGTTTTTCCCTATATACCCTCTCCTGTTCATACCTTCTAATTGCAATCAATGCATCGTATGAAGACAGCG
>CAUFVP010000027.1:0-19208 GCA_959347315.1 Bimastos eiseni
CTCACGCCCAGCCATCGAATTTAGTAATGCGTTTGTGCCGTAATTTCAGGAACGTCCTGAGAAATATCCTTTGAACAAGCGCTGCGGACGTTTCAGTTACATTTATGTAACTTTTACAAATGGATGTACATGTACATGTGCGCTATTACTCTATATTATATAGCCATTGAATGAATAATTGTCATTCAGGCCCTACTAAAGTGAGTTAGCGCACGGGCCGACGTCTGACTGAAATACAGGTAGGCTTCAAACCAATTCAAAGCGTGACCAGAAACCCAGTCAAGGCTGGTGGCGACGCAACGCTGTATCGAAGGCAGTAGACAAGTAAGCAATGGCATGTCATATATAAGAGGTGCTAGTTAGCTAGTGTTGATAAGTTGATATTGATTACAAAGGTTAGTTGCGGATGAACTATTAATGCAACGAAAAGTTGTAATCAAAGATTCGAAGATATCCTGGAATAATAATTATGACTATGAAGGCGTTTCATTGAATGAGGGCAAGATGAGTTTGCGATGCTCTGCGAGTGTTGCTGGCTGGAAATAGTTTTAAGCCGAAGATATAGACATAGAAAAGAGAATGTCAGGTACAGAAGAATCTGCCATTGTTAACTTAAAACATCTCTAAAATCTTAAAAAATAAAAATAGGAATTTACAAAGTCTTGTAAGCTCCTTGGTTGCTGAATGCTCAATAAGTGATTATTAACTACCACGATTTAGTAAGTTACTGAAAGCAATCCAGAACGCTCAAAACTCAGAATAGCTAGATATATAATATATATTATATATATACTTGTATATGCAGACTTGACAGATGAGAAGTTTTTGTATAAGTTGCATGTTCGAGTTATCGCTTCCCTTCTTCGCTAATTATCTAAAATTCAATGATCCATAAGCTCATATCAAACTGCAAAATATTAAATGAACATACTCAGAAATAACCAGATAAACTAACTAAAATAAGTCCGTAATTAAATAATAGCATAGCCGAATTTTCAATGAGTCGAAGTCATGTGATATGAGCATATAATTATATACATATGATTTAAGCGATACTTTGCTTACATTGAGCAGCCTTAAAATAACTTCAAATTTTAATCAACCGCCATTGAAAGCATTGATACAGAGGCGGCGATCTCGTTTGAAAGGTGGGGGACGCCCAATGAGAGGAGTAGGATACGTGGGGGACACTTGTCCCCCTCGACCACCGGGGATCGCCGCCCCTGCATTGATATATTATGCTGAAAACAATTAGTGGTCGGCTATACTGTCTTTTTGCAACAAATTTCATATCGCCATTACTTCGAGGATATCATATAAGCCTGTATGAATACTAACATGTATACTAACATGTAGGCCTATGTATGCAGTCACATACACAGTGTTATACATATAATAAAAACCACTTGAAGGTTTCTGGTTCTCCTTTCTCTTCATTTCAGAAAACCAACCATGACCAGAGCCAAGTTCCAGAAAAAGCGAATTCTGTTAGTTGGCCGTTATTCCAAATGGCCCATAAGTCAGAAATCATCTACCGTGCAGCCAGATTCACTGAAACGGAACGTATTTATGTAACCACAGCGCGCCATGTGGTTCCTCGTGGCATACGGCTTTGAACCACCTCTTCCTCCGACGCATTCCAGGTCCTGGCTCATGTCCGATTCCCATCCGGAGTAACCAAGGACAAACGTCTTCATCTCGAACCATCCGGACTCGGTCGAGTTGCAGTCCATGTCGACATCCAGCATCCAGTAATGGTCTCCGAACCTAAAAGGATATCCCGATGGGTTAATGAGCTCATTGTAACTTATGGCAACACAAAATATGCTTAAGTAGGGTAAATTATTTTGAAAAAGGCATGGCATGATTAGAATAGGTATATAATAGTACTTAAGTTTGAGTAAGATAACAGACTATAGGCCTGCGACAAAATAAATCAAAGAAAGAAGTCTATTTTGAAGGTTTGCATTACATTGATACAACTATCAAAAATGCATTTATGCTTGTTTAAATTCACTCTCGTCTCAGTCATTCGCCAATTCTACCCACACTCTTCTGTTCACTAGCTCTCTGGTCACTCGTTCAATACCATCTTCAGCGCATCACACCGCCCGGGTGAGTGGACAGAGAGTTCAGTGGTCCGGTGATTAAATCACCGAGCCACTGACAGACGTTAAATTTCTTATTGCCGTCCGTCGTTCATTAACTCCCTCCTATCACCTACCTATTAACTCCTTTGAATGCCTGCGCATTGTCTCTTTTGTTTGTAGTCCATACAGTTGGTGAGCCTTGCGCAGGATTGCCGTCAAATTGGCCCTGATCGGTCTCTGCCCCGTACCAGTCAAGAGCCAGGTCATTTCTTCTCCATGCGTTGTAAGCCCTGTAGTGATCGCCTTGTCCCAGGTCACGGTGGCGAATCGGAATGGCACAACGACTCGTGTTTGCATCACCAGTGCAGCCTGTAACATGCTTAAACGTTAAGTATTACGATGTAAGTGGAATTCAGTGGCTTTATTCGCTGGCGCTCCGAATCTCTAGTACACCGGTTGCGGGTTTGCCCTTACTGAGTGGACTCCTTCGATTGATGATCCTGATAAGTTGTAAAATTTTGATTTGCTCCAGTGCTTAAAGTGTAAAAAAGAAGTGCCTGGACGCTAGTGTCCAAAAGTTAAGAACTAAATTTAGTTAGCATTCGTTAGTTTTATGTCCATTGACCATTATTGTGTCGTCAACTATATGCTGGTGAAATATTTGTTGTGGTTTAAGCCTACAGATGATTACTTTTCTTTGTGAAATTGCCTACAAAGTGGCGTCGGCAGCTTTTTGAAAATTGTGGCAATAAAGTTTGTAAACACGCGAAGCGCGAAATTTTTTCATCCTCTTTTTCCGAGTACTCCCCCATTTACAGAGAATTGTGTCTCCATGCAGAGGAACATGCTCTAGTCAATACTGAACTAGAATTGAATTTGGTCTATATAGAATATTACTAGTTTGTCAAATAAAATACATCTACAGATAGACTGATAGAACAATGCACCGAGAGTTGTTAAAATTACTTCTGCCAAGAAGTCTCTTAAATTGACGTGGTTCAGTCTTTCCTGACACATTGTGAATCGTAAGCTGTGTTGCCAAATTTTGTCATCTTGGGTCCAGTCAACCAACAGATCTGCCATTCGAGGCATCGGCTACAGACTCTTTTAATCTTAAGTCTGACGATATCTTGTTCGCCCCCACCCCCCACTTTCCAAGTGATCGGTAAAGCCATAAGGCCTTCTTCTTCTTATAGTGTTGTCTGCCCTCTATAGGCAGGTTCGTATGTCCAATGTCAACACTCCTCTCTATTATGGACCTCCTCCTTCATCTTATTGTATCCCCCATTTCCATCATCCATGCAGTCCAGGATCATTGTTCTCGGTCTTCCTCTTACCTATTTCCTGTCATTCTTCCCTTTTGATCGGTAAGGCCTTTTACAGAAGGACAGTTTATAAGTCTGCCTTGGTGGGGAACTGGTCTTCTCAAATTTTTGTCGATGATGGCCTACATGTATCTATAGCTAGGCCTACATGTACGCGTTTCATCGTTTCGCAACTTGAGATAGAAGAAATTCAGTTCAATTTTATATGCGCTATGGCATGCAGTGTAACTTAATTAGTTTACTACCTTACTAGGCCTGATCGGCTTGTCAAATATTTAATCAAACCAGCTGAGCATCTTTCTGCTGTTTCCATCCGAAAATATATCACCAAATACAGCAGATGCCGGAAGCGCATAAGACGAAAACTAGTTTGGTGAAAAGGTAACCAAAATGTATAACACGAATTATGGACATCCATTATATACATTGGCTACTTCAGTTAATAAGTAGACCTACTGAGTTTTTGGGAATAGCAGATAAATAAATGCTGCTGATAATAACGTGCGTATAGGAATTTCACTGGTGCATGGACGCTCATGAACGGCGTCCAGGTTCTGCTGGTCAAATAAGTGGCAGGACGGCTTCCAGCCTCGAAAATAAGTGCCTGCACGCCGTCCATGACCGTCCAGGCACACTTTAAGCCCTGATTTGCTCATTTCTTCGCGCAGTAACTGCAGCAGGCAACGCACAAAATTATAAGAAATGTGTAACTATGGACAAATAAAGATGGCAGACTGGATAGACGGAAGACGGTTGGATGGGAGATGGATAGATCGTTCACCTGATCTGCGATCGTGACTGACTCCTCCTCTCAGAAAGACGTGTTGTCCCAACTGACTCTTGAATTTGACGAGGACGACGGTTCGTCTGAATCCAGTCATCACCTCTTCAGTTGGATTGACTGGGACTGGCGTTGAGCCGACTCCCTCTTCCAACTCTCCAGGTCTAGTCAGTCTGGACTCTGCCACGACAGAAAACAGGGTCAGCTACACTTTGTTGGGGTCAAATAAGGTGAGACACGGTGAAATACCAAGTAAATAAATCAAAGCAGCGTGAGGTACAGTAATATTAAACACAAAAGGCACATCGGATTTTAGTTAATTCATTTATGTTGATGTGTGCTAAAGTGAAGTTAAGCAGAATACAAAAATCAGAGACATCTAAGGAAGTTTATAAGCATGGCACATCAGGAGAGGATCAAATAAATGAAGACATGGCATACATGTGTGATACGTCACGTAGAGACAAGAAACGCATGTTAGGGTAAGGTAAGTTAAGGTACATTATAAGACATAAGGTAAGTTAGCTGGATGACAAGCGAAAATCAGTTAGATAGGCTACTAACAGAATTAGTGAACTACGAATGAATGAGCAATTGAAAAAACTAGTGAGTGCTCGTACCAACGTGGATGGCAATAGCCGGGATTTCCTCCATGTGGCTGAGCCGAATCCACGCTCG
This sequence comes from Bimastos eiseni, assembly GCA_959347315.1. Taxonomy (NCBI): domain Eukaryota; kingdom Metazoa; phylum Annelida; class Clitellata; order Crassiclitellata; family Lumbricidae; genus Bimastos; species Bimastos eiseni. Next base: position 4,875 of record CAUFVP010000027.1, read on the forward strand.
ACCATCTGCCTCAACCATCACGCTCTTTCCAGTGCACTCGTTGCCAACCAGATTTCCGGAAATGACGTCACAGTACGTTCCCGCCGGCAGCCCTGTCTGCAGGTGACTGGAAAGGGATTGGCTGGCCTCGTTGTTGATTGCTACGAAGGCTTTATCACCACGCGAGAACGCCACCTGGTGATGGCCATTGTCCCACCAATTCTCAAGTGTATGGAAGTTGGCGACGTTGCGAAATCGGACCATGTTTCGGATTGGATGCCATCTGCAGTTCGTGCAATGTAATGTTACGCAAAAGAATATGGACTAGGCCTGACAAGTATAAACGGAATGCATTGTAAAGTATTGTAGTGTCTGTTCTACAACTGAAATGTTATCCTACCATATCGACAGACATGTATACGCACTCCCAAGATCACAAGTTACGTTAGAATGCTTAGTGGATCCAGGCTAAGTACTCCCATCAGCTGCATTGGCTTCCGGTTTAATTCAGAAAACATTTAAGTAGCCAGTTTGATCAACAAAGCCCTCAACACCAGCACTTCCACCTATCTTCATGCACTAGGCCTATACAGTACCATCTCTTTACATCACTCCTCGTTGCCTGCGATCAAGTGCACGTGTCTCTTTAGCTGACTCATCATGCAGAATGTAGGCGCTCGTGCTTTCCCTACCGGTGCATCCGAGGAATGAAATAAACCGCCACTCTCTTTTCACAGCTCAAATTCATTTCCTTCCTTCAACAACACCAACAATAAAAAGAGCAACAACAATAAAAAATAATAACATTAAATATAATAATAATAATAATAATAATAATAATAATAATAATAATAATAATAATAATAATAATAATAATAATAATAGTCTACTGATAACCATCTGTAGAGACTAGCCATACCAGAACAATGCTCTCTAATTTATTGAATCCCGAGGGATCACATGTACTTCGGGAAAATTTTTTTTATAATAATAATAAGTATAAAAGTAATAATAATAATAATAATCCTCGTTAAGTTACAATATGACTGACAGCGCTACATAAACGGTCACGTACATACTCACCTGTGCTCGCAGACCCAGTCCCCCAGACAAGTTCCATTTTCGTCCAATTCAACTTCCTTGATGGACCAGTCGTCCTCGTGGGGTGGGCCGATCCAGCTGTTGGCCGAGGGTCCACCGTCCCACCGGTGGCTGCTCATGACACGGGCGAACCCGTATGCGTGCGCCAGGGTGAAGACGGTCGCCAGGGTGTAGGGTCGTTGATCGTGGAAGGTCAATATGGTCGAGCCCCCACCTCCGTGACCTCTCTGGTTGTCATGGTTGTCGACGAAAACGAGGGCGTTCTGGGTCGGAACGTATCCCCAACCGTGAGGAAAGCTAGCGACGCTAGCCAGATGGAAATGGTGACGGAAGACTCTTCCAACGTCACGGCTGAACTGAAGAAAACGATCCGGTCGATTGATCTTACATTCATTCAATTAATAGTTCATCCATTCATTCATTCGTTCGATCATTCATTCACATCTTCGATCTTTCATGTTCAACTCATTATGTATACCACTCGTTCAGATATAACCTATGCCAGCCGGAAAGGGAGAGGGAGAGAGAGAGAGAGAGAGAGAGAGAACATGTATAGGCCTACGTGTACTCAGAGCGTATGTGTGGTATGGGAGGCATCATATCCAGGCTGCGTGTCGTTATAGATATATGAAATACCGGTACTATACAGGGCGATGAGAGAAATGTGATTTGCCGGCAGTGGATCGCCTCAACTTTCGTAACTCACTATTGTCGATTCTACGTGCTTCTGGAACTCTGAATTTGCTCTCATCTGCAAACTCTGACTAGGAATCTCTGACTGATTCTGCCCTTGGTTACCGGTCGGCTACTGGTTATGACTCCTCTAGTTATCTGAACGACGCCTACTGATAAACGCTCTGACCTTAGGAAATTTAACTCTGCTCAAGCTAGTGCAGAGAGCGCATCGGATTACTCTCATAGTTAGGCGCTGTATCAATTTCTTAAATAAATAAATATGAGCTATTACATGACTCTTTTCCCTTGATATTACCTTACCTACCTGTCCAAACCTAGCATCCATAATTAATCCGACATCATTCCCTATTCCATATCTATATTATGTTGCGCTATTTGCTTGGTTTGACCCAGGCATAATTGCGCCTTGTGCCTAGCTAATTGCGCCCTGCGCGTAGCATCAATTTGGCGCCCCCACATTCTGAAAATAGTGCATTTTATGGAATAATATGTTATTCCATTCTGAAATTTGCGCCCTTTCCACATTTGCGCCCTGGGTCTAGGATCCGCTGGCCCCCCTCGCTACGGCCCTGGTTTGACCTGACCCCGCATTGCTTACCTGACTCATCATCTTACATTACCGTAACTTCCCTCATATTACTTTACCTTGCTTCATTTCACGTCCTAACCTTACCTGATCTCGTTAGACCTCATTTCATATGACCCTCTAATAATTATCTCACTTAACCTTATCTCACGTTACTCTACCTGTCGTATACCATAAGTTACCGGTGCACCATCTCTTATACGTAATAATGATCATAATATAAATCGTTAGAGTCCTCCTCCTCCTCCTCGTCGTCGTTATCATCATCATCGTCTGAATTCTGAAACACAAGAAGCAGTGAAGCAGAGAGTCTTTCTCTCTCTCTCTCTCTCTCTCTTCTCTCTCTCTCTCTCTCTCTCTCTCTCTCTCTCTCTCTCTCTCTCTCTCTCTCTCTCTCTCTTAAGACACAATACCACGTGATACATCCTTCACCTTGAACTCAGTGATTCTTCCAAGGTGAAGGTATTCGGCGCTCTGGATCGGTTCACCACCCTGGTCGATCACCTCCATGATTATGAATGGCCTTGTTCCGGGCGCGAATCCGTGATGCGTGGCGAGGTTGCTGAGACGGCGGTAGATGTCGTCAAGGTCCGCTGGCCACATGTGCTTGGCCGCATCGACACGGAATCCAGCCACTCCATGATCAATGAGATTGTTGAGGAAGTCGGCGACCTTCTGGCGAACGCTGTTCTTGCCAAGGTCGAGGTCCAACAGTCCCAGCAATCGGCAGTTTCGAACCTGCACAGAAATATATACATAATATATATATATATATGAACTGTGTATATACTATTCAAGCATACATGTATGTACATACGATACATATTATTATATAATATTTGCGCTGAGGATTTACAATTAACCTAAGCGCTTAATCGTCAATAAATTAGAATTGTTCAATTATTTTGTTTACTTTTTCGTTGATGTGTCCGCATTATATGATCTGGCAAACAATGATAATTTTACACGTTTGAGTAGAAAATTCAGCGATCATTTACATTCAAGGCAAATTCTGATGTAAAAGTCGACATTGACGACAAAACGATCTGTCTTCATTGCAGTAAGCAGTTTGTTTGTCCCTACCTTGGTTCAGGCACATCGCTGACATATAAGCATCTGTCAATAAATGGCCAAATAAGATCAAATATTAAAACAGAGGATGACAATAGATTATGATGACGAAGTTGACGTTGATGAACCTGAATAGCATCCCCGAAGTCGTTGATATCACACGATCCTGTTCCGCATCGGTGACACTGGCAGCAGTTGAAGTCGTCTGGACCGAACGGAACCGCCGGGAACTGCTTGTTATGGGAATCGAAGAAGCTGCCACCACTTCCGTTTCCGGATCCGATGTCATGTCCGCACATGTGGTTGATGACAGCATCGACGTAAATCCTGGAATGGATCGATGGATAAATGGATCGCTCACTGGATAAATACGTGGATTAATGAACTAGCAGAAAGTTTAATTGGTTCAATTTGGTTGTCTATGAATGGATATAATTGGGTGGTAATAGGTGTAAGGATGGAATGGAATATTGAATCAGCTGTGTTATATATTAGATTATACTATGTTAGACTATTAAGTAGAATAGTCATTGACCATATCAGACCTAACTCAAGGAAACCATACCAGCCCAGACAAGACTGCAGACCAGCCCAGACAAGACAAGACCAGATCACACCAGACAGGTTTCGTGTGAACGTAATATCGATCAACAAGTTTATGGCGCGCGTTTGTATAAAAACTGTTATCACAACTGTCAAATTGATGAATAATTCGGTTCACAAAAATTAATAATCTTGTAAATCTTTGTGTACACGTAGTCCCCGTGCTTGCGGTTATTAGCTGCGCCTAGTAGACACCCATCGTAGTTCGGATGAAGTGGATTGCAGGTTGTGTCGAGCCCCCGCAGTGGCTTTTGTGCCATATCTCAAACGGTGTATAATTGCGCGCGAATACTGGACCGGTTTAGACCGTCTTGACGAGAAATAGCTTATGAACACAGCTCCAAATGCATTTCAAGAAAGTGCGACGAAGATATGGGCCTACTAATAGAATAACGTGAGCTCAGTTGGTGGCCTGAGTTATAAATTCATGCGTGTAAAGAATTTTTCGAAGATTTAATTGGGCATTTATCACTAGTTAAGTGATCGGTACAAATGGGACGGGTTGATATTTCAAAGCCCCAAACTGGATAAGATTTTAGTAAACAGTCTGAGATAGGATCTCATGATCATTGAACTATACTAACTTAGACGACCATCTTGGCTTAGAAAGGATCCGACCAATGCAGCCAGAATAGATTTAGTCAAGTTGCACTGAATAGAATCGGATTAGAGCTTGCATGGTTACTTCGGCAATTTTAATAATCGTCTGTGTTCCAATGCGAATAGGCTACCTGACGTCGACTGCATTACATCTGCGAACCATGTCACGGAACTCATCCTCGTTACCGGACCTGGAGACAAGACGGTAACTTATCGGCTGGTAGCGCTCGTACCACGGGCGAGAGGGATTCCAGATCACAAGATGCTCATTAGGAGGCGACACCTGCGAATAATATGATCAATTCATCTTAATTAAATAATGTCTATGGGAACGTTGCCATTATCCACCATTCTGTTATTCGATAGGCCTATGAGGCTATGCATTGCAATTAAAGAAATATAAATTGCTTCATTTTATTCTTCGTTCTCAGAATTCTGGAAAACATTACGGTCAAGCGAAATGAAACAGGATCCATCATAAGGATGTTCAGGTGTGGTAGGCATAGGGAAGGCAAAACAAGTCAAGATGACTGGAAAAGAAATGGAAGCGAGAGTATGGCACTGGGCACCAGGAAGAGGAAGGGAATAGTTTGGCTGGCCTTTGTAATACCTGGACTCCACAGAACCCTGCTGGACCGAGCAATCGTTCGCATTCGTCTGCGATGTTCGTCCATTTCCAGTCGAACAGATGAACGATCACAGTTCGTCCAGGGACGCAGGTGTCCACGTGATATCCAATCAACCTCTCTACAACAGACAACCAACGCAAGCGTGGGTCATCATATCGAAATATCGAAAGAAGCAAAGGCTTCAGGATGCAATTGACACGATGCTATGCTACCCAGTGGGTGACTCAAGTGTTACAACATACTTCAACCTCTTCTCGCATCCTGATCCGACAAACATTAACGGTATAGCATCGCAGGCTATTCATCAGCACTGCTGTGACGATGACGCCACGTCAGTAATGACGATGACAATCATCGTTAGTAGGCCTACAACTAAAATGACGCTAATGACGATGACGATCAATGACGATGATTGGGATAATGAGTAGGAGCCACGTGAAGATTAATCAACCTACAAGGCACTTTCAAAATTTGGACGCCATAGAAGTGATTGGATTACTCTAATTATAGCTACCATTATCGCAGTAGTACTTCCTCATGTCGTAGGCAATTCGTCCGCAACACAACGTCTTGGAATCTGCGTCTTGCAGAAACCGGTCCTGGCAGCATATCTGTGAGCTTTTATTGTAGACCGTCTGCCCCGCACAGCATCCTCGGTTCAGGGTATCGTTGAGGTCGATCAGGGTCTGGCCTCCGCAACAGATGGCCTTCGTCCGATCATAGACCGTCGACTGGCCACAACATCCGTAGCGGGGGTCCACTGGAACACCGTCTCTCAATGTCCGCTGTATGACGACCGAATTACCACAGCGCACGAATCGGAAGGAAACATGTGCGAATGCTGTCACACGTCAACAATAGACGATGTATCTACCGTGATCGTAACTGTGATGATGGCAAGTTTGGCAATAGCCGTGATGACGATTTATATATTTTAGTTTTATTTATTTCCGAAATTTAATACCGCCCTTCTTCCAACATCTTTTGCTCAGAAGTCCACACACACGCCTCGACGGCGCAATTGCAGTTGTACTGCAGAGCAATTGTGCGCGAAGGACTTGCTCAAGGTCCCTATACAGTGGCGCCCCGGACGAGGCTCGAAACTCGCACTCAGCACACACTGAACGTTACGGTTTTGCTCTAACCGATCGGCCACTGTGTCGACATCATTATTGTAGTCGTAATCGTTGGTATCATCATCAACGTCACTATCGCGTTGATGCTGCTGCTGCTGATGATGAAGATGACGACTACGACGATGATGGTGAGTGTGATGACGATAGTGATGATGATTTTGATGATGTAGATGCTGTTGCTGACGATGACGTTGACGATGACGACGGCGACGACGACGATGACGATTATGATCAGGATCATGCCGATGCTGATATATATTGTCGTCGTCGTAATCATAGTGATGATCATTTAGCTCGGACGTTGCTTTATGTGCACAGTAAAGATACCAACCTGAGATTGCTGATAGCGCCACAAAAATAACGACGAAATGTACTTTCAATGTGGATTGACTTCCCATCACCATGGCACAGGCAACAATTTTCAGCGAAACGCACTAATTTCAAAAAGAAGATGAACTGACGTCTTACGTATTGGCAACGTCTTTAGTGACCCATTTGTAACTGCATCGGATCTAGGCATCTACATACATGCATGTATGAAGCCTCAGTGTCTGGACTTTGAACACGTTAATGACCAAAGTACTTTAGCCCTCTAACGCCTTCAAGTCTGAAAGATGGAACTTGATATTAATTCGAGCTCATTTTACACAGCGTTTCTGGAATATTAATAGAACCTATGCCATTAACATATCTGGGCCTATCGCTGAATAAAGAAAGGCTTAAGTGTAAATGCATATTATATATGGCCATAGGCGCCGACTTTTGGCAAGAGGTACAGAGGTAAGAATTTAATTTCCATGATCCGGTGATCTGATCGCTTATCCAGCCCTGTCATCCCTCTCCCAGAGTCCCCCTTTCCTCAAGCAATTTCAACTGGGAACAGGCAAATTGTAATTTATTTATTTATTTCTTCTGAAATTTGATATCGCCCTTCTTCCAACATCTTTTGCTCAGAAGTGCACACGCCTTGACGACGCAATTTGCAGTTGTACTGCAGAGCAATTGCACACACTGAGTGTTACGGGCCGACCGATCTAACCGATCAGCCACCGATGCAACAACAGTGCTTTCTCTCTCAATTAACCAGTCAACAACCATGGGCTAATCGCCCATAGGTGTCTGATGTCGTTCTAACTACATCTCTCCACACCTCTCTGTAGACTGTTCCTTGCAGCGTGGCTCAACGTTCAACTCTTGGATACTTGTTCTGTTGGTTCCATCCCATTCTTCAATGTCATCTGTCCATTCCCCATGTGGTCTTCCTCTTATTTATTCCATCCTTTGTTTCTTCCAGCTCAATCGTAATGACAGGTACACCACAACCGCGAGTATCACCTGCCAAAAACATTAAAATTTTCTGTAACAACTAAATAGTACTAACTTAAACTTTCACTAACCAATCTGATGATATGACATTTACAGATACACACAATGTTTGCGAAATTACCAGTAAAACAGACTATAGTCACAATCTTACTTTAACTTTATGTAGGGCCATTCAAGATTACATTTCATTTTCTTACTCTAATTAATATTCTAGTCTCTGAGGGACCATGTATACCTCGCTGCAAATAGTAATAATAAGTTTCATTATTGTTATAATTGGTATTGTCATTGTTAATAATATTTAATATTAAGGTTCAGTGTATGGGAGAGACCAAAATGTGTTCTAAGACGCCTTACCGCGCCTCTCAATCGGTAGGTGGTGTGCAAAGTGTGCAATAAAAAAATATAATTATAAAACGTGTTGATGGGACTCAGTAGTCAAATAATGGTACTATGCTGTTCCCATATGATCTGTACGACAGAGTGCCGTAGACCTCTCTGTCAACAATTTAGTGCTAGACCTGCCATGGCTAATACGTGCCATGTATTACTTGATAACGGGCATATAAAAACAATGCAGGATAAAATAGAAATGAGAGGTAAAGAGGTAGATTGGGTCGGAAGAGAAGGAAACTATTACGATGAGTTCAAGGTCACGACATCTGATAAACTAATAATTGGAGCAGCGATAGGCTATGTGTAGCCTGGAGATTATGTGACCTTTAGGGTCGTGTCTAATCTAGCTCAATAGAAGCTGTATGCACTGAATCCACAGAGGCAACAGGGATTCTCTCCGGTCTCAGTTTGCAAGGTAATGGGATGAGTGCATAGTTTCATCCCCAGTACTATATTATTGTGGACAATCAATCGGCTGCACAAGTAACTTTCACGACACCACTTTAAAATAATAAAATATGATTAATGTAAAAGGCATGCCTTTATATTTACTGTTGATGAACGAAAGACATCATTGTATAGAGTGCTTGGTGCTTGTTATAGTTAAGAATTCTGTAAGAGTTGAGTTATTGATTGCTACAGCATTGCAGGTTATTAATTAGTAACTTACTAGTATTGTCATTACAGTAAATAGCTTTGCTGCAAAACGTTCACGCTTAGAAGTAAGCTTGCCAAAATAAGATAATTTATTGTCGCCACTGTCGGTAAATCAAGAACTGGCTTGGTCATCAGATAGTACAGCGCACTATCCTGAAAGCAGACAGAGAATGGCAACGTGCTGCTGCCAATCTTCGCCATGCAGTCAACCAGTTGGATTAACTGCACGCCCAGAGACCACCACGAGGAGGTGTTGGCAAAGGTCTCCGTAGGCCATTCATCGCAGCTATCAAGCAGTAGAAAGTCTGCACAAGTTTGGCATCACCCAGAAATAGACCAATTTAAAAAAATTTCAATTTGAATTATTTGCTTTTTCATGGATTGAAATGCACGGCAAACTTTGGCGTGGGGCAAACCGTGACAAGACTCAAATCAGAGACATGATTGTGCGTAGAAATAGCCAGACAAAGTTCGGAAATGACATAGGCTACATGTACTACACAACCTATAAATCAAAGACTGAGAATGAGTGAACGACAACAAAATCTGTGAGGGTAAAATTGAAAGAGAGATAAAACGAGGAGAGTGAGAAAGCAGACATGATAACGATATCGATAGAATGAAACAGAGACACGGAGTTTGAAGATTGAGTAAGAAAAACAGGGTTAACGATAGGGTAACAGCTGCAGGTGAGAGAGAGAGACAGACAGACAGACAGACGAAGATGAGGAATTAGATAGATAGATAGATAGATAGATAGATAGATAGACAGACAGACAGACAGACAGACAGACAGACAGATAGATAGATAGATAGATACATGCATGTCGGAGAGAAAAATTAGATGCTTGGTAGAGGCGCGATTATATATATCGATTGATAGATAGCGAGGCACATACAATGGAGGCAGTATTTAACTCAGAGTGAGAGGTAGGCTACGGTTAAAGTGAACGAGAGATTATGAGTATACGAAGCAGATATTTTTGCATATCCCCTTTGATTTTAATGCCTCATAACGTGTAATCACAGACAACTAGGTCAGTTTAAAGGACACAATGTCAAGATAGAAAATAATGAAATGCCTGAGAGTCTTGTAATGAGTGAACTACCCAAACGTACCCTACTTAATATTATCTCAAAGCCAGGGCCCTACAGAGAAAATGTAACGCATTTGGCCCATCACATTTTCTCAAGCAAGCAGTTGGAAGTTAGTTCTGTGTTGACCTCAGGTCTTCTTTTATGCCACTCACGTTTCACAAGAGTGAGGCGATTTCCCATTGCCTTCCTTCCTCACAGACAATTCTGGGCAATCAACTTATCCAGGGTCACTACGCAGTGGCCTGAGGCAGATTCGAACCTGCGACCTTCCAGTAACACGGCATTGAACGTATACTGCTACACCACCGCATCCTACATTCATCAAACCTAGTATAAAGCAATTAATTCTATAGCTTAGAATTTCAAAACTTAACTCAGTACCGTAGTCCTTCTCGTGTAGGGCTTCGTGTCGAGCAACGCCACTCATCCTCCACTAGTCTCCTCTGTCCATCGCCAGCTCCTTCTAGGTTTCGTCCCATGACATATCCACTCTCCAGGCATTCCAAGTTCCAGCTAGTACTAAAAGACAAAAGAATAATGCAAAATGTCATAGAGTTAAGAAAGGGAGTGAACTAGATAACAGAGAGAAAAAGATGTAGAGTAGGAGAGAGCAATTGAGCAAACAGTAACTTTATCAATTAACTGAGCTGCAACATGCCAAAATAAAATTTTTTCAACGGCAAAGCATGTTGTCAAAAGCTTTTGTAAAAAATCTCGTTCCATTCATCCACGAGGCAGCCAGACCTAAGACAACACTTTGGGAACAAGAAAAGAGAAAATAGATTCAGCAGACCTTAGAAGAGGGGAAAAGACATAATATAGCTGTAAACAGACTTGAGACAAGCGGAAGAGAAATTTAGCAAAGAGACAGGCAGATAAAACAGAAAATCCTCTGTTTTTCAGTATGCCGGTCGACCTTTTGTTACATAATAAGCATCTTCCAAACGACCTGACGATTTTATTAGCAGCCAATCTATGGGATTTATAGTAAAACATTCATAAAAACTGAAACTACCCTAGCTGTTGGCACGACAGTCGGTCAACTGGATCATGATATTTGCTCCGGACTAGAGCTGAGATCCTTCAAGTGAAGAGCTTCACACGACCATTGCAGACGGAGACAGCTCGCAGACAGCTTGAAGACAAGAGGTAGCACTCCATGTCAGATGCCACAGCGCCTCTACCAGGACGGACGGTGCCAAAACTGCCGGACTTCTCTGACCTGCGTAATGTATAAACCTGCTGCTGTTGTCTAAATCTACACGGTTCCTCAAATGAGGAGGCCTAGAGCTAATTAAATCAATAAAACATTGTAAAAATGTGATGGATAGATCAACATCGCAGACCTATTTTTTCATACTTGGCGCCACAATCATCTGGAATTCTGAAGCTCGAAGTTCCTGTCGTTTGCCATGGCTGTTAACCGCTGCCTGCATGGAAATACTTGGGTTATGGTTAGAATAAAAAAGAATATACCTACGAGAAACAGTAATAGGTGCATACAATCCAACGCTGGAAATTTCTAGAACTAGTTCTTCAAAACACGTGACCAGTCACAGAGGCCAGCAAGATAGGCCAGCACAAACTAAAGGATCTTGTGGCCAGGAACTGTAAACTGGTCAGGGTTCCTAACCAAACCGCTGTACCGCGGGTACAATGACAATTATATACGTTGAATATCAACATTATTGTCACATTGAACCGCGTAATTAACTCATTATTGGTATTTTAAGCACTAAAAAATATGTTCAATCTCGTAAACTTTTCAATCTACAATTGATACTCGATTATCTATATTGACTCTCAGTGACACATTTTACAGACTTAGCTGACATTGACACTCGGCTAAAGCCAACATTTACTCATCGTCTCTATCGAGGCGTCCAGTCTCATCAGCTCTTTTGGCGCAGAACTTTTTAAACTCGCCGATAAATGGCAGTCAAAATCAAGGTTTTTAGCTAATGATGGCTAACTAGATCTCTGAATTGAAAAATTCGATAAGAAATCGTTGTTTTGTAATCAGGTCAGTTTAACTGCTACATCTCGAAGAAAATTCAATCGAAACAGAAGCAGAATACCAAAGAAATTCGACGAATAGCAGCAGATTTGCCAAAAATTCGCAAAAATCTGGAACACGTCCGTCTTCTTTGCGATCTGCGCTGCAACTGACAAATTAATAATTGATTATTGAGTCTGGGACTGAAGATAATACGATGACGTAATCATAACGTCATTTTGCCTTTGGCAAAGTGCCAACGTTTGTCATTCTTAGGATGCAGTCTGAGTTATGTTAGCCTCTAATGTAAGTAAGTTAAGTTAGTATGTTCTTTGTGAATAATGACGATAAGCCAAATCTTCGAAAAGACGCTGTGTTGGAATGCACACCGTAGTTTACAGTCTGTTAATACAGACGGTCATAAAGAATTAGAAACTACAGAAAGACGAGTAGTAATGGTCCATGGACTATGGCTCATAGGCTACCGACGAACGTTTCGCTCAACACCGCGAGCAACAATTCATCTATTCCTTTTTGCATCACAGATCCCTGGATAGCGACCTAATGAAGGAAGTGATCGGTACCATGTTCCAACGCAAGGTGGCGCCAGGCGAGCACGTGATCCGACAGGGCGACGACGGCGACAACTTCTAAGTCATCGAGAACGGCATCTTTGACGTGATCATCCGTCGCGAAAGCGACGGATGATCACGTCAAAAGTCAAGAACGGATCATGTATAACCGCCTATATATATATGCGGGATGTCCTGCGCTGGTTATCTTTCCCCTAGCGCATTGCATCGCTCGTACCACAACGATGCAACATCGGGTCTTTTCAGCAGGGCTGCAAACATGTTGGTCTTTTTATTTATTTGTTTTTTTTATTTTTTACAAAAAAACAAAAAAACAAAAACGACAATTTTCTGGTTTTTTGGTTCATCAAAATATATTTTTTTACTAATTTTACTATACTAATTTTGATACAGCTCTCCTTCCAACATTTTTTTTGCTCAGAAGGGCACACACATACACCCCTCGACGGCGCAATTGCAGTTGTACTGCAGAGCAATTGTGTGCGAAGGACTTGCTCAAAGTCCCTACACAGTGACTCTGGAATGAGCTCCCCGAGAGTTACGTACTTAGGCCTACGCCTCTTGCCGAGAAATTCCTCGTATGCATTTTATTGTTAATTGAAATCTGTTTTTCCCAGCCGTATACAGTCAGACCGGGAGCGCCTCTGAGTAGATACCTTGAAGTGACGCTATATCAAATTCACATTGATTGATTGATATTGACCCTCCCTATAGAACGGCCTTCCCTCATCACTACGAGATATCATTCTTTCTGGGTCTCTTTCCATTTAATATGTATGATTCTCCCTTCTCAATATCCTTTTCTACTCTCGGCAGGGGTGCAGACAGAATATTTTCCTGTGGGTGCTTATAATGCAAACTCTAAAGGGGCGAAGAAGCGTACTGAAAGCTGCCCTCCCCTTCAAAAACTCATCGGATTTGGATCAATTGTGTCAACTATTTTATTCAGAGGTGCTCAAGCACCCCTCAGTACCCCCTTCCCCTAGTTGCGCCTCTGACTCTTGGGGTCTCGCAGCGGTTGCGCTACAGACTGGCCACATCTGCAAGCGGCGCTATGTAAATTAATAGACACACTATAAGCCCTATTGAATAAGCTGGTCTCCCTGATGAGACCTTTACAATCATGTCGTTGAGAGTTTCACGTTGGATATACAACGTAGGTCTACATATAAATGGTTACACAACATAACATCACTTAGACTAAGAGAACAGTGGGCTTCATTTATTCGTACCCATCGCCGTCAAAGGGCTGTAGTCAGCAACTGATGATTATAGGCCTACTGCAGGGATTTGAGCACTGTTTGCATAGAGATGACATTCTGCTTTGATCCATGCTATAGGCCCCAGGTTTTAAAACCTAAACGTTATCAAATAGTATTGAAATTTTTTTTTAACTTCAGGAAAACTTCAACTTCACATTATCATCGGGAGGGCAATCCTTTCATCTGCCTCTCTCTGGTCGGTCCTATCTGTCTACTCTAACCTATAGTTCATCACACAGAACAGCTTTTAACTTTACATGATATACAGATAGAGCTGTTGGATTAACTCAAGTGTTTGCGAATGATCGATTACAAATGAATCGAATACTTCTTAGTATTCGAGTACTTGCCAGCCATCACCTGTTCATTATTCATTGAGTTTTCCAGATAACAAAAAGTCCTTCAGAGACATGATTTTAATGTGTCATCTGTTATCAATTGAATTTAATAACTAGGAATTTGAACCCAGGTCTGAGTCAAAATGCAGCATATTTATTATCTGCTCTATCACTATTTCTATTCTCATGTTCTGAAGCTTTATTCGAATAATGACGAACTGTGGGCCTATCTGGATCTGGTCCGTTTTCTCATCTCCAGCGTCTCCA
>CAUFVP010000028.1:5000-13457 GCA_959347315.1 Bimastos eiseni
AAAATGTATAAATTTTTGAAGAAATGAATTATTATTATTACAGTACAGTATATTTCTAGAGGTTCGCTTTTTATACGTTCATCGCGGAGGTCCTATATTATATGATTAGGCCTATATTATATGATTAGGCCCATATTATATGATTAGGCTTTAGATCTTTATTGTTTTATGATATTGTATCCAGTCTCAGCTGACTGTATTGTGCTCTTTTGGATTGTTTTGTTTTATGGTGTAGCCTTTTGTCTTGCATTGTATTATTTGTATTGTGTTTTATTGCATTGTATCGTATTCCCATTGTAGGCTAATGTCACCAACAGCAAGAACAACCGAGACAATCTTGTTGCACCAACGATGCAACAGGATGGAGCAACAGGTGCACAACAGAACCAGGATCAGGTTGTAAGCATACTGGTGGAACTACAAAAACAAGTGGAAGCACAAACTGGCCACAACCACGTAAGTAGTACGATGGCGCTAAGTAAATTGGCGGCTGCATACAGGAGAGTTTTCATGTAAGGGCATTAGGCTACACGGAGGTATATTGAGTAAAGTTAGTTCAAAGTGTCAACATGGTTTTAGACGAGGTACTTCTGGTTGACGTAATACTTCGGCCTTATTCAGTTTTCTCCCTCCTTCCACTTCGTTCGTTCAATAGACTTGATCTCTTGGTTTCTCGTACTAGAACAGCTATGGCTCAGTCTCGGTTCTTTGCTTCAATTGTTCCATCTTTCTGGAACGCGTTTACTCCACCTGTTAGTTCTAAAATTCTATTTAAGGAGTCTCTCGTATACTCTTTTGCTTTTCTCAAAACCTGCTTCTTCTCTCTGGGGCTTGAGCACTGACAGCACTTCTGAACGGTTCATCCTACTAGAGGCGCTACACAAGTGCTTCAATACAATACAATACAATTTCACAGTCTGCAGTTCGCGCAGCTGAGCCACAGGAGCTATATAAACGCGCAGTTAGGATTACAACGAATTTCAAGACTGCTGTACAAACTTAACTGTCAATCTATAACACGAGCTTCTTAGTAATTTTCCATCTTCTTAAAACCAATCAATTCATTCCTCAGTCTATCTGATAGTGGCGCCATATAAATTAACCTTTCGTTGGTGCCCGCAGACGAAAGAAGAAGAAGCGACTGTCGACCAGTTCCTCGAGGGGGACATCATCCTAACCCTGGAACAGGCTCAAGAGCTTCTCCTCGACGTACAGCCGTCAAGACGCCGCAAGAAAAGGAAACTCGCGGAACCGATATCGAAGAGATGGATTCTACCGATCCCGTACGCCTTCGACGGAACGCACAGTAGGTAGAGGAACCATGGAGAGGAACTCGTGAGGTGTTAAGAGTGTGCGCGTTGCCGCAGTTTAATGACGCTGTGCCATGACACAGGTAGTTAGCGTTGCCCTCCTCCTTTTTCCAGGCTTTGGACTGACACTGTCAGGGTGCAAACAGTGTTAACAGCAAATGTAAGCGTTTTTATATTGTGACTGTATGTGATTAATATTAGGGATGAACTGAAACTCGGCTCGGAACTCGACTCGACTCGAGTTTCGTAGTTTCTCGAATAATGGGTCCGAGTTTTAATCTGTCTGAATTTCTGTTTTGAAAACGAAAATGTGGAATTTTTAATGTATAAAACGACAATCGACCTAATAAACATATATTGCTAATATTAGTACTCTCTATTTAGTACTTCTTGGTGTTAACTGTTAACTAAGACAAAACTAAAAATTTCATGAAAGTTTTGCAAACTGCCAAACTAAAAATCAAGAGAATGAGACTTTTTATAAATATTCCAAACTCGGCTCTAACTCGAACTTGGCAAATTTTAACTTGTAAAACTTGTTACTCTGTCTCGGCAACAGATTCAAACTCGGTTCATCCCTAATAACTTTGGCCTCGGTCCTGCTCATTTTTCAAAGAGAGTCTGATCTGGCAAGGTCCTTCGCCACCGGTGGTTGTTCCGTTTGAATGGACGACATGCCATGTAAGCTCCCCGTGCAAAGACCGAGATCTATTATCATCTCCGAAATAAGCCAGCGTCGGGAAGCGAACCGCGGTCCGCAGGCACGATTTTTGTGAGTGCCCCGCCTTCGGGTCAGCAATTTCTGCGAGTGCCTTACCTTGGGACCAGGAATTTCTGTGAGTGCCCTGCCTTGGAGCAAAGAATTTCTGTGAGGGCCCTATACTTTGGGCCCAGATTTCTGTGGACTGCCTTGCCTAGGGACCCAGATTTCTGCGACTTCTACAACTAGAGGCCCGGATCTCTGTGATTTCCCTGCTTAAGGGTATAGAATTTCAGTGACTAGGGGCCCCGAATTTCTGTCTGTGGGTCTGGTTGAGTGAATGGCCTTTGTGTTTCTTTCAGGCGAGGAAGAGAAGCGACGGATAAAGGACGCCTTGTCCTACTGGGAAGATCTAACTTGTATTACGTTCGACGAAAACACCTCGGCCGAATTCAAGCTGCTGTTCTCCAGGCAGAGAGGGTGAGTTGAACCATTCGTAATTAGCTAATTATCAAATAATTAACAATAGTTAGCTTCAGTTTTACTACGCTGTTTGATAACATAGATCACATAGATCACTCCGCCCTTTTTCCCGGCTTGGTCGTGGCACTATCTGAGTGCGAACAGTGACGGGGTTTTGATTATCAGTTTATCTCTAACTCACCTTTATATGAGTGCCAGTCCCAAAGCTGGAAAAAGAAGGAGGGCGCCGCTAATGATCTTTGCCTTTGCTATAACACAGTGTGAAACTGAAGCAACTTATCAAGTGTTGCTACACCATATAAATTATCGTTTTCCAGCGAGTTTTCTTCTTCATAATGTTCTTCATCTTTATTTATTATTATTATTATTATTATTATTATTATTATTATTTTTATTATTATTATTATTATTATTTTTATTATTATTTGGTAATCATGATATTGATAATATTTCTATTTAGCCGATATATTAACTGGAACATTAAACGATAGAAAATGAATATCGTGGGCAGCGTTTTAACTGTAAAATTTTTCACGTGTCCAGATATCCCGGCTAGAATTTTTACGAACCTGAAACCCGTATACAGACTGAAACATTTTGAGGGTAGCTGTGGCTGTGTGTGCCACTAAAAGCTGATCTGAGGGTTTGCTTAACCCAAAGGTAATTTCTAAGAATTATCTGGCGGGGTTGAGAAATGAACTGGGAGTTGGACTCTCCCACCCCCACCTCGACGATTCAATCTCTGTTTGTGGGGATGCAAGCATTGGTCTAACATTTCTCAGGGATGCTGAACGTTTAATGAGATTTAATTAGAAATGTCAATGTGTTATTGGTTCGTGTTAGATGTTGGTCGTATGTTGGCTATACTCGCCAAACGAATCAGACGATCTCGATTGGGGATGGATGTGAATCGGTACGTCACACGCACACACGTACAACACGCGCCCATATAAACCTAGGCTTATCCGCCTACGTACTCGTACATTTCCTCACATCACATTGCCTGTTATTTCTGTCAGAATGTAACAACGACACATTTTTATTGTATTGTTTTGTAGGCCTATTGTATTTGAGTATTTGTAAAGCGTCTTTAATTAGAATATAGTGAATCGTTCAGAAGTGTTGCCATTGCGCAAGGCCCCGCACACAATCATAATATGTGTAATGGTTTACTAGATATGTTTTAATGTGACTAAATGTCAGGGCCGTGCCGAGAGGGGGCCAGCGAGGCCTAGACCCAGGGCGCAAATGTGGAAAAGGGGCACATTTCAGGATTTTTATACCATAAAAACTTATTATACCATGAAATGCACTATTTTCAAAACGTATTGATGCTAGGCACATGACACAATTATAGCTCGGTACGGCCCTGCTAAATGATGAACAACCTTAATTATTTTAAAATGAATAATGGCAACCACGGATCATAACCAAAGTGTTACCAGTATCTTTCATTTAATTTATGTAAGCACTGACAAAACGTTATAAAAAATACGAAGCCCATAGGTTCTTTACTAAGAAAACTTATTTTGAAAACGGTGAACGAGCCATGAGTTCCTCTTATGAAACAACATAAATCAAGTCTCCTAGCCGACTGCGGCCTACCTTACTCCAGAGACTTTGACTCCTAAGTGTGTATGTAATAAGTTTGTTTAACGACGCATCCATGACAAGGATGATATGCGTCAACTTTGATTCCTTGGCGTATGCATCCCTTATATATTTCTATACAAAGGACTTTTCTTAGGTTATCAGAACTTATCGTCATAGACTTTAGGTTATGGTCTTAATTTAACTGTCATCGCATTAAGTTCGGACCTGCGCGCAAAAGTGTGAACCATTTATAAGATGTTGCACAAGCAAAATTTCTTGCGCACACTACTACAAACAATTAGAGGAAACATGACTATTCTTGAGTCATGCTATAGGGTGCGCAATTGCAGTTGATTCAAAAGAATGCTAAACTTAGGCTACTGACTTGCTTAGGCTACTGACTTACTTGTAGAATGGTACGATTGCTCACGAGGTTGGTCATGCAGTGGGCTTCTGGCATGAGCAGAGTCGTCCTGATAGGCACCTCTATGTCCTCATCCACGAGAACAACATCACCGATGGCAAACTGTACAACTTTCAGACGAGGACCTGGGGAGAAATCGTCATTCTCAACGTACCCTACGATCTCGGATCCGGAATGCACTACGGCGCTAAGGTAATTGTGTGGCACGGTGGCTGATCGGCTTTGAGCGGTCGGGGAGTAACGCTCAGCGTGTGCTGAGTGAGCGGGTTCGACCCTCGTCCGAGGCGTCAGTCAATGTGTAGGGACCTTGAGCAAGTCATTCGCACACAATTGCTCTGCAGTACAACTGCAGTTGTGCCGTCGATGCGTGTGCACTTCTGAGCAAAAGATATAGGAAGAAGAGCGATACGAAATTTCAGAATAAAAAAAATGCAATTCATCGCATTTTGAAAACATACATTTTACTGCATCAATCAATCGATCGATCGGTCGGTCAGCAAGTAAGCAAATGAGTCAGTAAGTCAGTAAGTCAATCCGTCAGCCAGCCAGCCAGTCAGTCAGTCAGTCAGTCAATTTGCGGAGATAATTATATGATGATCTTTATTTTTTGGTTTATTTCATTAGTCGTGTCTCCCGTTTAGTAGGCCTAATTTACATTCTCCGCATTGCAGTTACATAACATTGCCGTATATTACATTACATTGCAGTTCTACGCAAAGGACTTAAACGGTTCACTGACTACGGTTGAGACACGTGACCCTCTGATGATGCGGGTCATAGGTCAAAGGCAAGAGCTTTCGTTCTACGACGTTAAACTGGCCAACAAAGCTTACTGCGACGGTAAGGACCTTTGCTCGGCTGGCCATAGGCCTACATTGCTTCAATTGGCGATGAGCATATTAAACTCGGTTTCGTTGTACGTGTACTTGGCATTGCTCGAACTCAGACATACACTGAGTCCGAGTTTTAATAAAAATCGGTTTTCTGATTTCTTGCTTTGAGAACGAAAATAATAACGGCAATGAGACTTTTTAAAACAAGCCGGGGGGGGTAAGGGGGACACCGGCCCCCAGTTTTAAAACTGGGGTGGGGGGGGCAAAACACCCCAGTTTTAGTGCTCAGTGCCCCCCATGGGGGCCCCCCAAATCGGTTCTTTTTATGTTTACCCAATGGATTTTTAAGATTACTTTGTTAAGATAATTTGTGCCCCCATTTTTCAAATTTCTGGGGGGCAAAACTCTAAAAGTAGGAGGGAAAAAAAATTTGTTTGCGCTTCGCGCATTATTTTTTAGATTATGCCCCCCTCCACTATTCAAAACCTTGTTACACCTCTGCTCACTAGATATCGTAGGGATTTTTTATATCAGTGTCTAATGTAGGGACATACTTTATTTTCTTAGTGGATCATGTACCCAATTTATTACCACAGTCGATATCATAGCAGCGTGTGAGATAAAGTTGCTTATAATTGGCTGTTGAATACTCGTGATGTAATGTACTTATCTTTTTCATAATATTGGCATACTTTGGCTGCAGATATCTGTACATCATACGGTATTCAGCTTCCGCAGCCATGTAAGAGAGATGGTTATCAGGATCCTAAGAACTGCTGGAGATGTCGTTGTCCAGATGGATTCGGAGGAAACTACTGCGAGACAGTTCACCCGAGTGTTAACTGTTAGTAGGAGTGCTCATAATAAATACTCTCGTTATCTGAGTAGTCGATAATTACCGTCATCTGATTAATGGACTGATCGATAATTATCGTCATCTTATTCATAGATGATTATCGTCATCTGATTAGTCGCTAATTATCCTAACCTGATTAATCGATAATTATCGTCATCTGATTAATCAATAGTTATCGTCACCTGATTCATCGATAATCATCGTCATGTTTGGTTGTACTGTGCTTCGTTTTCTTGTTTGCAAAGTAATTACTATCTTCATCTACTTTACGGACCAATGAAAAATACTTGGTTATGGTCATGGTCAAAGGTTATCTGATTAGTCGGTAATTGCCTTTACCTGATTAATCGATTATTATCGTCATCTGAATAATCGATTAGTATCGTCATTTGATTAATCGATTAATATCATCATCTGAATAATCGGTAATTGGCGTCATCTGATTAATTGATAGTTATCGTCATCTGATTAATCGGTAATTATCGTCGTTTGATTAATCAATAATTATCGTCATCTGATTAATCGATCATTGTTTAATGATACCATAGGATATAACTTATTGTTTCACTGAAAATATCATCTGATTAATCGATTATTGTTTAATGATACCATAGGATATAACTTATTGTTTCACTGAAAATATCTGTAAGGAGATGTAAGAGCTTTTGATTCTTAATCAATGATTATGTTCTTGGATTGATATGGCCTTCCTCTCTTTGTCTGCTTTTCTTCCTTAGCTTACTGCGGAGGTGTGCTGGATGCCAAGTACAATGGGACGATTTACTCACCTGGTTATTTATCGCCTGGATATCGACCAGACGTACAATGCAGTTGGCTCATCAAGGTAGGCAGTCAGTGATATGATTTTGTGGAAAGAGCTACATGAATAGATGGATGATTGGATGGGTGGATAGATGGATTGGATGGTCTGATGTATGGTTGGATGGATATTGGGTGAATGGATGATTGAATAATAGATGGATGGATGGATTGGATGAATGAATGGATAAATTGGATGGGCGATTGGTTAGATGAGTGAATGAATGGGTCGACGAATGGATTCTGAATGGATAAATGAATGGATGGTTTGGTGGATGATTGGATAAATGGATGATTGGATGAATGGATGGATGGATAATGGATAGACGGATGAATTATTCAATGGATTGTTGGATAGACGGAATTAACGCCAAAAGCCTGTTAAGACCCTGTTAAGCATTTTGCAATTTAGATTTTGAATTAAAGGTTTAGTTTCTTGGTTGTAGATGAGTCGGCACAGTTTGACAAAGTTGATCTGATTAAAGTTGGCATGTGCCAAGTTGGCGTAGGTGAAGTTGGAGTTATCTAAGTTAGCATGAATGAAACGCTGTATGAGTAGAGTTGGCATGATTAAATTTGGCATGATTGAAGTTAAAATGATCAACATTGGCATGATAAAAGTTGGCATGATTAAAATTGGTATGACTAAAATTGGCGTGAGGAAAGTTGGCCCGAGATGAGTTGACATGAGTAAAGTTAACATGAATAAAATTGGTATGTTACAAGTCGGCGCTGATTGTAGTCATCTAAGCTAGTGTGATTAAAATTGGCACGAGTAATTGAGGCAGGAGTAAAGGTGTGTGGCTTGATTAAAAGGTTGACATTATAAGAGTTGGCTTGATAAAAGTTGGACTGGTAAAAGTGGATATGATCAGAAAGGATCGAGGTTGTCACAGCAAAGATATGATAAAATATCAACGTTGGAATGAATATGTGAGCATCATTAGAGTTGGCATGAGTGAAGTTGGCATGGGTTGGCAGCGCTAATGAATAATCTGGTGCCTTGCACGTGTCCCTCAAGTTAGTATGCATACATTTGCAATTCTCTAAATTCGTTTGATTAAAAAAATGGCATGACTACATTTGGCACGATTAAAGTTGGCATGATTAAAGTTGGCATGATTACAGTTGACATGATAAAAGTTGGCATGATTTAAGTTGGCATGATTACAGTTGGCATACTTACAGTTGGCATGATTAAAGTTTGTATAATTAAAGTTGGCATGATTAAAGTTGGCGTGATAAAAGTTTGCATAATCAAAGGTAATTTAATTAAAGGTAAGCTAAATGAACGACAATACATACATATGTTAACGACAGTCTTTTCATTTTTCCCAGAAACGAATTGCAACAATACATGGTCATATTTCATATTTTTTAGTTATTTATCATCTTTGCGTTGTTGGTTTGATGAAAATTGACCAGACTAGAGTTTGCCC
>CAUFVP010000029.1:0-14394 GCA_959347315.1 Bimastos eiseni
CTTGTGCAAATTCACGGTTCAATTCTATATCGATTGTTTCGATGCCAAAGGTTAGGTAGGGTAAAGTATGGTAGGGTAGGTAAGGTAAAGTAGGATGTGATGAAGTGAGGCAAACTAAGGTAAAGTAGGGTATGGTAAGGTGATGTTGGGTATAAGTATGGAATGGTAGGGTATAGTAGGGTAAGGTAAGGTGAAGTATAAGTACGGTAGGATTAAGTAGGGTAAGGTAAGGTGAGGTATAAGTATGGTAGGGTGAAGTAGGGTCTGGTAAGGTGAGGTAAAGTATAAGTAGGTTATAAGGTAAATTAGGGCATGGTAAGGTGTTGTAAGGTATGAGTAGGGTAGGGTACAGTATGGTATGGTAAGGTGAGGTAAGGTATAAGTAGGGTATGGTAAGGTAAGGTGAGGTGTAAGTAGGGTATGGTAAGGTGAGGTGAGATATTTATTACATACATAATTACATGAGCAGAATTACATAAAAATGTTCTGTATACAAGAATCATTCATAGCTGTGTCAAATGTAATGAAACTATTAGAGGACATGTATGTCAATTGTTTTAGGAAGAAGGAGGATGATCCTTTTGTAAGCACTGATGTAACGATGAATGCCATTGGAAAAACATACAACAAAACGCCAATGCAGGTTGATAACATCCATATAATGAATGACAGACATAATTATAATGACAGACCATTTACGCATGTGTGCGTTGTCCAAGGTGCATTTAGCAGGGTGTGGTATACATTCGAAACTCAACATAATTATATAACGCCGGATCACTTCGCGAATAATAGCATGAAAGAAAATTGCGTATTAGGCTAACGGGGAGCGACAGCCACTTTTCTTCTGAATGAGCATTTTTTTAAAATCAGTGCATAGATGCTATGAGTCTTTTCCTTTGTGAAAGAGATGTCGAGGTCACATTAAACAGTACGGGAGGCTGATACAGAAATTTAGGTTGCTACACTTATACCGTATTAAGCTTGTGTAAAACTTTTGGTCACTTTACAAATATAGTCTAATACGCCTTTGAACATTTGCTGCCTTTGAATATTTATTTTGTTTTGTGAGTGTTTAAGAAATGTCGAGCGTTTTATGCATACTTAGGCCTTAAGATAGCCACTCAGGGAAGACGTCGTGCCTCTTGTGGCAGTTCGTCGATTTGGTATAGCCGTTTTTGACCACATTCATTTAAGAGCTTGGTTTTCGTCTTACAGGTGGCTCTACGATTTCTTCTGCAGAGAGGCCTTGTGGTCGTTCCAAAGAGCAGCAGCTACGATCATCTTAAGGAGAACATTGATGTAAGAAATTATAATTAATTCTATTCTGCGACACGGTTGCTCGCCTTGCAAGAAGAGGCGTATGTAGTATAACGTATCATAGCAATATGTAATGTAATGTGATGGAACATTTCTATGGCGCCTCTTCAAGATATCTACCTAGAGGAGCAATATGTAGTACACACTTTAGAGCGCACACACACTGGACGATGTTACCTGTTACCACATCCTTTGAAACGGTTATACTACAGCTGCGTCAGAATTTGAGTGTTCAAGTTCTTACAACAAATATTTTCAGCGCCATTTACTATTGTTTTTTAGTAGATTGGTTAAGGTATTTGCATTTAATAAATACAGAAAAAGATTTGCCAAGCTTGAATGGCACTGTGACTCGAAATTATGACAATTGATAATCGTCAGCGTTACATCATCACTATTAAGACGAGGAATTAAACCTCAGTTAATAGAACTATCTCATTCACCATTGCAATTGCAATGCCGTCAATGCGATGCAATTCAGTTTAATGCTTTATTGAAAAACTTTATATCGCATAATAAGGTGCGTAATTCTGATAATGTACTGTATTTATCAAATCATAATATATAAGAACAATATAATATGTCTTAGGTCTTTGATTTTCAACTGACCGATGATGACATGAATTCCATCCACGCCAATTGCGGTTCTCGTAACTTCAGAGTTCTCTATCTTCGAGAGTAAGTCTTAAAAGCATAGTATATAAGAACAATATAATATGTCTTAGGTCTTTAATATTTTCAACTGACGGATGAGGACATGAATTCCATCCACGCTAATTGCGATTCTTGTAACTTCAGAGTTGCCTATCGTCGAGAGTAAGTCTTTAAAGGGAAACCAATTATTCCGTTACGTTACTTATTTTATACCCAGACATTTATGTAGCGCATCCACCGGTTTCCTTAAGACATTCGGCATAATGTCATACTCATACTCCTAGGTAACAAAATTCTTTAAAATGTTCTGTTTCTTTTCCTCCAATGTATATTCTGATTACAGTTTCCTCTCCTGTGTTCGCATCGCAAATGCAATACAAAACTTACAATACCTGTCTCATATTTGTCTCCTTGAGATATTTAAAGTAAATAAAGCATGAATATTAATTTTGTGTGACGTGTGCGTTATGTTTTCAGACTGTTGGGCCATTCGAAAGAATATCCATTCGGCGAAGACTAAAAGACGTAAAGCCCAAAGTATTTGTAGATGATCTTAAGAGAAAGCCGGCTAAACCCTACTATAGAATTTAACAGCCCAGTATTGTACATTATTTTTAGATCAGCCTAAAAGTAGACTCACGTGTATTGCGCATCAGGGTGACTTTGTCTATGTCTTATAGATGATAAAGCTTATTTAGATGCTTTTTTAGTAAAAGATATAGCTTTGAGGATTATTTTGCTCTGTGTTCATGAATTTAGATTGTATTTTAAACCGATGAAGGCACAAGTCTGCACGTAGTAGAGGCCTACATGTAATTGCGTTATGGCCAGTCACTTTTACATGACTGTATACCCTCTGTAAAATAACTGACCTATGTTAAATGACTATAACCTATTAAAATGACTGTTACCTCTGTTCAATTGTTGTAACCTTTGTTAAATGACTATGACCTTTATTAAAATGGCTGCAACCTATAGTCAATGAATTTAATCTCGATTAAATTACTGTAACTTCCGTTAAATAACTTCTAATTTTATCGAACCGCATCTTCCAGTCCTTCTTGGGTTCATGTCACCTTTTGTTCGGCTCCAGTACCCTACTGACATGCTGAAGTGGTGTTATTATTATCTGCTGTATATAGTCTACCATAGGTCATCAATGTGCATTGTGCAAACGAAAGTAAAAATAGAAAGTAGAATTTGCTGGTTGCGTCTATGTCAGCCTATAGATATATTGAATTAACGAATGTTGATTGGTTGGTTAATTGATTGATTGATCTATTTACGATAAAGAGAAACGATGAAGTATAAATTGAAAGTATGAGTCATATAATTGCAAGTTATGCTATTGGCCTACAGATGTCATCTATATACGATAAAGAGAAACTAAGAGAAAAGATAAAAGTAGAGGAATTGACAATAACCTTCAAGTGGGGCCCATGACTGCCTGATTAGCGGTCATTGGTCGAATTCTTGTTAAATAAACGCTTTTTGGGCAAAGACAAGCAAGAGACGTGTATAAGAGATTTTGAAGCACGAAGTCATAGACCATATGAAACACTTAATAACTTTTATTATGACAAATGAATATTCAATCAATATCATCAGTATCTACGTTCACTCTTTTCTATACAATCATAATTTCTCAGATTATTCGTCGTAATACAATGACTTAGACACGAGTCACATTGCAATAAAAAGATTTCGTGAAAGCGAAAGCCCAGCGGATTTGCCACAATTCAAGTAATGTTCAAGGGCTTCATGCGCGCATACAGAACAGGTGCTTGCTCGGATAATATAACCAGGGAAGCGTATACTAAATCAGAGTACAATACTTAACAAAAAAGATAGCTAAAAACGTTAGGAAAAACAGATAAAGTCTAGTTACACTTGACAGAAATAGGCTATTGTGTGTAGTATCAGGACAACTGCAAAAACCATCACAACTGCCACTTGTTAATTTCAAATTTATAATCACATAAAAATGGGTCACCCTGGAACAGAAGATGCCAGTCACGCTTTTGACTATTTGGGTATGCCCAAGGAACTGAGGATCATGACCTGAAAACGATTAAGTTTTATCTGAGAACTTATTCTATTCAATGAATTGTGATTTCATGTTATAGTCTAGTAACCAGCATCGACTAATGCAATGCTCTTTTGCATTACGCTAGAAGTTTCATAATCGATTAGAATGACTAACGCCAATGCATAGGCACATCACATAAGCTTATGCGACTAAGCATTATCAATTTGCCCGAATATTTACGACATCTTAAAACCAATGACATAAATTATGCAACTGAGTAAATCTGTGGAGCGTTTCTAAAAGATTCGTACGATGCCAGTATACTCATATGGAGCCCGTGCGAGACCCATATTCCCATACTAGAACTATATGAAGCGCTATCTAATGCCCATGCAAATGATGGCAGGGTAAACAGAGACCTGTTACCTCTGCATGCAACAAGGCAGCAACTGATCTATGTAAGACACAATAGGGGTTGGGATGTAATGGTAAACGAGTTAGTATGCAGCGTCATAGGACGTAGGCCTATAAGTTCATCCACGGCCCATCCCTGAAAGCTATCGACTAGGACGGTATCAATAACCTGATTATTTGATTAAACGTTCACAGCTTCCGGCTAATAAGCCCAGATCCTCTAAAACTGAAATCATGAGATATGAGTCACAATGCGTGGTCGGAATACTTATAACAACAGCACCAAGAAAAGTAAAGCCATGAATAACGTCATTCATAAATCCAGTCTTTGACGCTCTTTTGTTGGCGAATCAGAAAATTAGCACCAACTCAAGAAGCTGTTTAAACAATAAAAACAGCAATAGATATATTTGTTATGTATACACTTGAATCACCAGCAAAGCAAAATCCAGGCTCTAAATAAATACACTAGAACAAGTTATTGCTATAATATTCCTCATTGATAATTGACGATTCTACAGTGGTTAAATCTAAGGGCGGTGATCCAGACGGGTCGAGGGGACAAGTCCCCATCACCTTTTACAGAGAGGAGACACGCTACACGTTTGTCTCCCCCACATTTTCACCCATATATGATTCAATCCCTATGTCCAGCAAACTTGCCCAGAGCATTCATAAAAATGCTTATTTGGAATTTAGATGTATACGTGTTATTTAGGTGTAAAGTAAAAATAGGAATAATCGACTGCCTTTGACTTGTAGCGTAGGATTGTGGTATAGCTCACCTTATTCAAAGGCAACTCCGCCTTTCCTTGCAGCCCATTATTGCTTATCTTTGGAAAAAGTTCTGCAAGGATAAACATTATTCAACATAACAATTAATAGGCCTATTTAGCTCTACTCCATTCGTATTAATAGGTTGTAAAAGCAATTTCACTAAACAATCTGATTGTTTTATGCTATATGCAGTTTACAAAGTGTAGTCAACTAATTGAAAATAACGAATTACAGTCGACTAAAATTTAGGTTAGCGTAGATGGCACCATGCACTCATATTTCAAGCATGTTTCGTATAATTACACTCATATTTTTGATAAAATCTGTCCTTGGTAATAATAAATATATATGGAACGAATAGTTTTAAAGGTTAATCGTGCGAGCACGATCACGACCAGTAATTCCAGCATTACCACGACAAAGCTGCAGCTTTGAAAGACATATTATTGAAATCCATAGTCTATATCTCCAATCGACTTAGACTACATGTTTTAAATAAAGACTTAAACTTTAATGTCAGCAAGAAATGTAACCCATACTTAGATACCCATGGTAACCTTAAACTTAAACATTAACAATGAACTAAACGCTTCAATGAGATTGTGAGATCTTCTGCAACCCTCAGTGTAGAAAAAGAAGAGATCCGAGAAACTCATCGGATCTCAACACCACTGATAAACAACACCTGATGTCTACTCTTGCATCTCACTTACCAATTAGAGAGACGACTTTTGTTAGGACAAGAACGAAATCGTTGAATGATAGTTTGCATTCCTTTCCGCAGAATCTGCGCGCGATCGCCTGCAAAACGCTGCGACTCAAGTTGAAGCCTAAAGGCGAATGAAACACAAAGCAACAGGTCACAGTTTAATTGCGGTCTTTTGGCGTTTCTGTCTGATTGCAAGGGACTTCGGTTACACTGCAGTAGAATCATAGTGTGATTATGCTTAGTTTACCTACATTGCAGCTTTATTGCACTGCGATTTGATTGCACATCAGTTTTATGATAAATAATGAGGATTGATCAGAGTTTAGTTACATTGCAGTCTTTACAAGCGGTAGTAGAATAGAATGAGATTGAGTTTGGAATTGCATTGCATTGCACAATGTCATGATAGACAGCATCAGAAATCTGATGTAGTCTATAGTGCAGTATAACGAAGACCAAGATAAGGCATACATGTTTAATACTACGAAAAAATAGCAACCAAAATATTTGTGCATTGTTCAGTGTATATTTTGTATTTATTAATTTATATAGCGCCGCTCAGAGCAGAGGCCATTCAGAAGCGCTACCTTGAGTAGAAAAAGTGTTTGATGACGGAGAATGCTGTTGAAGGATGATAACCCAGAAAAAATAATGACCAGTAGTTATAAAGGAAGGGCATTCCAAAGGCAGGGTCCAATGCTGACAAAATGTCTTGCTTGGGTTATCGTGGCCCTAACTTGCGGAACAAAGAGAATATGCCATTACAAGGAGCGCAGAGGTCGACGATAAGCTGCAGAAAGAGAGGAACGAACCAACTAATCTTTAAAATAGCAAGGCATCTATCACAGTTGCATTGCCCAGTTTGTATGGCACTGTGACTCGAAATTATGCCAATTGACAATAGTCAGCGTTACATCAATGCAACTGTGATATTCTGTGACATTAGAAAACTGCTTTGCTATTTCAAAGATTAGTTAGTTGCTGCTTGGTTGATGACTCTGTCCGGTACAGTATAGACAACTAAGCGAAACAGCAAGACTCAAACAGTTGGCTGGGTTAGGTGCCAAATCAACTGTCCATCTATCGATGGCAGGTGAAAGAATTGGGGATATAAAGTAAGGTATCTCATTCCTCGATTGCTTTGATCGTGTTTGCGCTTCAGACGAAACGCATCGGACCACGTCTCCGAGGAGTTTGTGTGGAAGTTCGTAAACAAGTTTGTTGTCTTTACCTTTCACCTTTTTCTATAACCGTTCACCTAACCTTTAACCTCTACTGTTTGCTTGAGTAATTCTGTACCTATTGACTTGAAGATACTCTGAAGTTCGGCGGAGTCGATATAACCGGAAGAGTCCCTGTCAAACTGACGGAAGACGTCTCTCCATGTCGTCACTTCTCTCCAGATGCGACGAAGTTCATCCAGTTCCATCCGTCCGGACCGATTTCCCTGCGACCAGCTCGTCAAGGAAAACAAGTCACCTACATGACCTCTACACGACCTCTAACCTCTGCTAACCGAATAGATGATTATACCAGAGCAGACTACATCTTCCATATAACTATGGGAAATAGAGCCTTGTGTGCCGTGCTTTTTCCAAGGTCCTGTACCTTGGGAAGAGTTACTGCATCGAAGGAAACGCCGCTTCCACCCCATAGAACCCTGTACCATCACCAAAATAAACTGTTTTGCGACAGAGAAAATGTGGGATGACCACGTGTACAGAAACAGATGCTGTGTTGTAAATCGAGAGTTTGTATAACTGGCATTTATATGGAATATACATTTGCATAAAGTCAAATCATAACGGGAACTGGGAAGCAAACGTAAGAGGCTTACCCTATCTTTATAAGTCTTTAATTATTATACACGGGACCGACGAGGACTGATGGCCATGAACTAACTAGCGGATGATGAATGTTAGGTCCTACATGACTTTGGCTTAGAACCGTGATCCGGCTAGTACATATTTCTACCAAACATTACCTCAGGTCAAAATTCTACCAATTTATATCTTGTGCCAGTAATCGACCATTTGATGTTTTAAGACTGCTAGAGAGTCTTTGAATGGCGCTATAACAATTTCTCAAAAGTGGCGCATTTAATGTTCATGTACAACTATTATATTATATTATTAGGTACATATCTATAGGAAAGACACATGACACATAAACCCTTAGTCGAATGATTATCTTGCAGAGAGCTTTTCTGAGTAGACAGAAGCTCTAAATCAATGAGCTGATGAATGAATGAATGAATGAATGAATGAATAAGAAGCAAAGGATACATCCAGCATAGAGATCAGACATCTACTAGTCTCCAAATCGAATGCATCGGTTTTTCCCAGTTCTTTATTACAAAACGTCAAAAGCCACAAATTAAATTAACTGCACATCTAAGCAATATCTTATTTAATTAACGAAAAGTTAATTATATCTCATGGGAATTAATTCTTCACATAAACTATGGCAGCAATAATTTACACGCGTCTACCTTTGTATTTTCAGCAATCCGTCTGGAATCCTTTTCCACGTCAGCTATAGGCCTAAGTCTTCCTATCTGGAATAACAGTTACTGTTCAATCCCACGGGGCCTATGAGTTCTTTAAAGCTTATCCCGCTTGTTAGTCTTCATTAAAGTCGTCCTTTTTGCACCCAAAAAAGGGTGCACACAATTCGAATATATTGTAGGTCAACAATACAGACGAAAAAACAGTATTGAGAACAGTGTGATGCTGGGTATAGAGGAAGGAAGCCGTAGTCGTAATCTGTTGGCTTGGCAATGCCATGGCGAGGACTGGTTTAAAAGGCACAAGCTTAATGAACATCGTACGAGACAGAAACATTGGACATCACTTTCCCATTCATGTAGGCTAGTCGTGTAGGCTACACATGACATGACACTGCAGATATACACAGAAATACTCTCTTGCGAAAGTCATGCGCAGACTGGCGCTTATCAGAACCGCTTTCTAGAATCGTAAAGCAGGTGCACACTCACAAAAACTGTAGCAATTTGACCAATATGATGCCACATTTATTTGGCAACAAATGAACTGAACAGTTTTAACAGCCAGTTTACGTATTAACATACTACAGCAGTGTAGATGTAGCGATCATACCTGCGACGCCATGCCACTCTGCTACCAATCAACCTAGACTTCGCTGTATTTGTTACTACTGCTACCAGACACAATAACAGGTGCTATATAACTCGCTGGTTATAGTAAAGACGATGGTTTCTACGACGTACCTTGTTTAAATGCTTCGTTGAGGAGCATCTGAAGTTCCCGTCCGTCGATACCTCCATCGACGCCTGCGTAGCGTTTGTACATCTCCTCCACCGAGTCAACCGTTGCACGTGGTCTCTGTACAACCACCACCAGCAACGACAACACCGTCTCAATGCACATTTGTAGTATCACCCAAGTCAATAGCAACCCTATATTTATTGAGCCTGAAGGAGATATATATTTATTGAGTTAATTATGTCATTCGTATTGTAAGCTGTGACACGGTGGCTGACTGGTTAGAGCGGTCGGTCTATGCAACGCGGTGAGATCGGGTTTGGGAAATGCCGAGCTAGGGCAAATTAGATTAATAGCACCTAAGTTACTGAGGAGTACCTTGGACAGGTTCGTAAAAGATGTCTTCTGAATCGTTCTTCAAATGGCAATAATTAAGTACATATTTACCTTTATTCTTCACTTACAACACGGACCAGGTTAGGTTAGAAAACTTATCAGTTTTTTATGTCTTTTCGGTGCCAACTTTTCCCGTCTTTCAATTGGAATATCATTTTAATTTGATCAAGAAGCAGAAGGCTTTCTGAATTATAACATCATCGTAAAATATGAAAGTACCAACCTCAATTTTTTCTGTTGGAATATCCATCTCACTGCAAACAAGAACAATCTTATTATTTAATAAATGAATCCATTTTGTCGTATTGAAAGAATCAATTCAAAGCCGATTAGGCTTGCGTGAAAAAGCATACATACCAAGGAAGTCACGCAACAGAGAGCCACATAGTAGCTCAAGTAATTTCGTCGGAGAA
Source organism: Bimastos eiseni (assembly GCA_959347315.1). Taxonomy (NCBI): domain Eukaryota; kingdom Metazoa; phylum Annelida; class Clitellata; order Crassiclitellata; family Lumbricidae; genus Bimastos; species Bimastos eiseni. Next base: position 9,958 of record CAUFVP010000029.1, read on the forward strand.
CCAGTACGAAAGGAAGGAAGTTGTATGGTAAAGCAATCAAAGGCAAATGTAAAGGCAAGACCTTTGATATAGCATAGGTAGCAAGAGGCACATGCAAAACTTTTAATATGGTAAGGGTAACCAGAGGCAGAGGCAAAGATGAAGGCAGTAGATTCAACATGGTAAAGGTATACAAGAGGCAGAGGCAATGGTAAAGGCAAGACCCTCAGTATGGTAAAGGTAACAAGAGAGAGAGAGAGAGAGAGAGAGACAAAGGTAAAGTCAATACCTGCAATAAGATGCAGGGGCAAGGCCTTCCAGATGTAACAAGAGATTTCTCATGATCAGAACTTCAGAAGTGTGATCCTTCTGAGATTGAAAGCTCGGCTGAAGCTGAAGAAACGACCACAGCAAAACGACAGAAGCCGGTTAAACCTTTTCAGTTGTGCTGATTGGAAGGTAACCACGGATAAAGGGTAGACTGAGCTGGGTTACTGATGAAGAACTCCAAGCCGAAAACAGACCTGATTCTGTTATTGCCAGAAGTACCAGACTGACGCATTGACAGACAGACATATAGAAGGACTGAAGGATGGACAGACAGAGCTAAGCACACAGACACATACGCAAGCGAATGCACATGCATACACGCACATACAGACGCATACAACTGCGTATATATACACACATAGATTGAAGCAGAGATCTAATCGGTTGCCTACGAGCTGTTGGCCCATCCGTCGGTGTAGATTCGCAGCAGATAGTCGCCCTGTTCGTTTGCTTTGTAGGTCGACGGAATGATGACATAGGTTCCGTCTTCCAGATTGAAGCAATCGGAGATCTCGCGGTAGTACTGGTACTGACCGCCTCTCTTCTCGATCTGAAGGGCGTACTTGTCGAAGTGAGCCGTTGTCAGGGTCGGTGGCAGTTCGTTCGTCTTCGCCTGTATCATTCAAAATGACCACTTCAGCTACGTTCCTGCTTCAGATGAAATTATTGTATTGCATTCCCGTGTATTTGTAAAGCGCGTCTAGAAGGGTAAGCCATTCCTAAGAAGTTAAAACTTGAAGACAGCCAGATGGAATTGTAGAACTAACAGGAGAAATCGCGTTCAGGAGAGAGGGACCAGCCGAAGCAAATAATATATCTGGGATTTGAACATGAGACTTGAAGATTGTGACGACGATTTTAAATTGTAGGCTATGCGAGAACGGAGAGGGAGCCAGTGAAGTTCATCAAACAGAAAATTATGCAGCTTCGATGGCGATTGTTTCAATTGACAATCATTTGGAAACCACGCAATTGCCTGTCATAATAGCACAGCATTTAAAACTTAAAGAGCGCTTATTTTAACATAATTATATAGAATTCGAAACAGCGTTCAATAAAGAAAGATAGACCGAATACTAACTAATTTCTTATAAAAATAACGATATGTTGTCTTCGAGAGGTCACTAAACAATTGCAATACATTGTATCTATCGGGCCTAGACGCACAGTTAATCTGTTTGTACATTTGTATAGCGCCCAAGAAAATAAGTCCTCGTAATTGTAATTACAGTAAATTCTATATTTAGTATCGCTAGTAGCAAGTTATTATTTATAGAATACCTCACACTTAACTGTAATAGATTTACATCTAGTTACATAGAACATTGCGTTAACAATATGCAGACTTTTCTTCGTAGCTTTAGGTAGGAGTGAGTAGGACCGATGTGGGCTCTATAAGGGTCCCATATGGTTCCACGTGGGCTCCATAAGGGTCCCATATGCTTCTATGTGGGAATGCTGGTAGGGTGTGTCTGTGCATCTGAGGCCTTGAAGAGGAGCACCCTGGGGTTGGTCTTGTGAGAATAATCTGACACTGACCTTGTACAGGTCAAAGGCAATGGGTATTTCTGCCATGTCGACCCTGTTTACGGTCCTTGCCCTTCGAGCGCCCTTCTGCATCAGAGAGACGATCATAACGTTCTTCTTATTCGGATGCTCCTTAACTGCTTCCGATTCTTCCGACAGAACGACGCTGTACTGAGAATTTGTCCAATACAAGTCTACAGCATCAGACGGAACCAAGCAGTCAATTTATGCAGCTCCTTTAATCGCGTGTATACGTGTCTGTGTGTCCATGTGTATGCGTATGTCTGCTTGCGCGTATTTAAGTGCATGTACAGATTGTAGACTCTACGCCTCTTTCTGTGTAAATGTATGTATAATGTATGCATGAATCTCAGTAGATTGCGTATGTATTTCCATTTGCTTGTATACGTAGGTATTTGTGTGTATGTATGCACGTGTGCACATAAGTAGGTATGTATGCAAGTATGTAGGTCTGTGTCTAAATGCTTGTATAAATGTAGGCCTGTGTGTGCATGTTATGACATTTTTTTATGCATGTATGGCTGCATGCATGTATGCATTTTGTTGCCTATGTGTGTATGCATGCATTTATGTATGCATGCAAATGTAATATAATACAATCGAGCATTTATATAGCGCCTCTTCAAATATCTACATGTGCTCAGATGCGCTCTCTTGGCTGGCGTATATGATGTTAAATGTCATTTTTATCGAATTTGCAGCTGAATCGAGTAAATTCAGGCGATATGCTGAACGTACATTCAGAGGAAGACTTAACATGGTTCTGAGTTCTATTATCTTGGTTCTGAGTTCTGTTATCTTGGTCCTAAGTTCTGTTATCTTGGCTCCCATACTGTCTTTCAAAGGAGCAGACAGAAAGGATGTCGGAAATACTCATACGAACTTGTTGAACGTCCAAGTACAGATGGCAGAATGTGTTACACTGACTGGCATTGCCATTAAAGAAACAGACAGTTAGACAGACAGAGAGACAGATGGACAGAGAGACAGATGGACAGAGAGACAGATGGACAGAGAAACAGATGGACAGACAGATGTACTGAGGAGTGCGTGACTACGTGCGTGGATTAGCCAGCAGCTAAGCTCGTGAGTGATTGTTCTTGACACGTCTATGGTCAAATGAAAAAAGCGAGTACATGAGAACGCTGTTTCTTGATGTCCATCTATTATAATGGATTAACTTCAGACGAATTCCAAGACAACAACAGTAGAGATGAATCGCAGAGGAACCGATGATTGTCTCTGACAGACGACGTCGAATAAAGTGCTCAACCAACTCCAGCAGCTGTAGACCTGCGTCCTCCATCTTTTGACCACTTCCATAGGAAGAGGTCGACCAAAGTCCAGCCACAGATTGGTTGTTACTATGACCAGCATTTATAACATCCGACGTTTACCCCACTGCGAATCCGAATGGCTCTTACGACACCCTGTACAAGTGCTCTGTTACGGTACATTACACCATCACAATGCAGTATGATTTATTGTTACATTTTACAGTAGATGACAGTTCTTGCTTTAAATGATTTCCTAGTAAGGATGGCACTACATTTTAAAAATATTTTGACGTTTAAAGACTGGAATGATCAATCACTTACCCACTCAATTACCTACTCACACACTCACTCTCTAATATTGAAATGACCTAAAGTTTAAAGAGCTGCGAGCCTTATCCAACAGTATGTCGAATTTATGCCTTACAACTGACAGAATACAACGATATATGCGTTTCAGCAATAAATCGCAATTAAATAAAGTAGGCCTACATATTGCCTATGAGAAAGAAATTACCCGAAGTTCTCACCGTTTCTTGAGCCGTGTTCACTGCCCCCTGCGTTCACCCCTTTGACCCACGATCCGTTGAACAGCATCTCTTTCCATTCGCCATGTCCCTAACAATTCAACGATGAAGAATTTACGTGTTGCTTCACTTTTATGACGAGCGTCTACTTAATGTGATTGGGGAACCAATGCATCTCGTCGCCAATTATATTATGTCACCTAACACTTACGCCTACGTTTAATTGTTCATTTAGCATTCGACTTAGTTATGCACCCTGTGTGGGAAGAATTTTGCTGTGGATGCGTTTTTTCTTCACCAGTTTTTCATTCACTTCAAATTTACCAGAGTTCTTTAAAATATTCCCTATTACGCTACGCTTATCTTTAGCCATATACAATTTATAAAAGACTTCACATAGTTCAATTTTCATGTAATTAGCTAAATTAAAGATCAATTAACTCAAAGTCATAAATTCGAAGCTATATGGAGAATTTAGCATGGGCTAATGACACAATTATTATTACTTAGCGTTGAAGGACTGTTCATGACAATGTTATTCGCCGGCCATAATAATTATTTATTATTGAATAATTATTTATTATTGAATACTTATTTATTATTGAATAATTATTTACTATTGAATAATTATTTATTATTGAATAATTATTTACTATTGAATAATTATTTATTATTGAATAATTATTTACTATTAATAATGATTTATTATTTAATAATTATTTATTATTGCATACTGTACATCTGCCTGCCAAGAAATATTAGTTTACGATGTGTTCACT
>CAUFVP010000030.1:0-2500 GCA_959347315.1 Bimastos eiseni
GTAGACGAGTGGAGAGGACGCATCGCTCGATGTTCTGACCAACATCGGAAGGACTAAGTGCTTAGTAAGTTAACGAGAAACCTACAACAGCCGTGCGTTCCACACGCTGGCCATATTACATCCGATGCAAGTTTCCTTTATCGGTGTCTTAAAGACCGCAAATGGCGAAGGAATGAGGAAGACAACCAAGTGGAATCCGACGATTAGGTCGAGTGGAAGAAAGGGACGACAGCGATTATCCACGAAGACCAAGACCCATCATTAGGCAGCGATAGGAAAACGGGAAATGATCAGACAGATAGACAGGCAGGTAGACACACAGACAGGCAGACAGACTACAAACAGACAGACAGACAGTAACACAGTCAAACAGGCAGGCACAAAAACATACAGATGAAACAAGCAGACATACAGACAGGCAGGCGAACAGGCAGACTGACAAACAGGCAAACAGACAGATAGACAGGCAAGTAGGCAGGTAGTCAAAGGAAAATGCTAATGAGAGCCGAGTAGGAGTATTCGTATCTGCAGCTGTTGACTTGGCATGCAGAGCAATTCAGGCTTAACATTGCAGACCATCACCCAACAAACAACTTATTGGCATAAGCCAAAGCATAGCTGATATGTACGAGGTGGAGGTTCCAGTGTAGATGCGGTACATAAGGAGGGAAACTTCGAAGGAAATTCGGGCATGGATGGGAAGCCAGTGTAATTGTTGAAGAGTAGATGAGATGTGATCTCAGGGACCAAGGCCGTTTATTAGGCGAGCAGCCGAGTGGAGGACAGATGATAGCGGTTGTAGAGTCGATGTCGGAAGCCCAGATGGGACGGAGTTGCAATAATCCAGGCGAGAAACGACGATGGCCTGAACGAGGATATGGAGGCAGATTTTATTCAGACAGCGTTTCATATATATGGTAAGCCATGTTCAGAAATAGCCGATAACTATAATATCGTTGTTAAAAAATACACCGAGGTCTCGGACTTCGTTGGAGGGTGTGGGTCGATATGGAGGACTTTCAGCATCCGAAGAGTTTCGCCGATCAAACCAAATGAGTTAAGTTTTCGTGGTATTTAATTCAGGCGCATAGATGCACACCCCGTTGAATATACTGGGCAATAAGATGTGATTTTAGCTTTAACATTGCCGGTGTTTTCCCCATGTCACGATGTCAGTAATCAGTATATGACAGACAGTTAGTGTTACTAGGCCAAGTTATTGGCGGTACAACAAATGCTACTGCAACAGCCTGTTGGCGAGCATCACAACCAACATGTCAACGTGTTTGGTTGACAATGATGACCGTAAGCGGTTTAGACATTAGAGTTAGGCTTGCTAAAGTGAACGTGCGCTCAGAAGGTATCAATTGACGAGCCAGGTATGCAGAGGAGGTGCTTAAGCGCAAGTGGAGCGAGGTGAATTTGTCTTCCACTAAGCAAGAGGACATTGTGTGCCAGATAGACTGTAACCGGGAACTACAACATCCCCACTAGTACCCGGGTAACCGCGGCAGCCCTGTACGTGCATGTTCCGATGTGTGTGTATCTATGTGTGTTCTTATGTGTGTGTATCTATGTGTGTTCTGATGTGTGTGTATCTATGTGTGTTCTGATTTGTGTGTGTGTGTGTGTGTGTGTTCCGATGTGTGTGAATAGTAAAGCATTCAAGCAAACAGACTGTACATACGCCCACATAGGATTTGTTACTCAACAGGCAGATAACAAAATATCTAATGTGCGAAGCTGCTTTTCAATTATAGCATGCTGCACCAAAATCCGGATAAATAGTTGGTTAAAAAAGAAGTATACTTACTTACACAGTTAGATCAGAGAAACTCATGAACTTTGCTAAAGGTCAATTAAATGACGTAGCTAATGATTGCGTCTACGTATTGTCTCGGGCCCAGCTGCTCGAAAGAGACAGACCAACATTATTGACGTCATTACACAATTATTAGTGCAGCACGATCGACGTCCACGGACAGCCGCACGACATCAAATTCTGAAAATGTGCAAATATCTATCGAAATTCTTCCTATTTCTGCTGCGCTAACTGATGTTTCGATCGAATCCTCGTCGAAGGATATCACGCAAACCCAAATTATCACAAAATAACGTTTTTTTTAAATCGAAATTTACGATATAACGATTTGTAGGACTAGGCTGACATTTTCGAAGTAACGCCTTTTTCGATCAAACTCATTGTAACCTCTGTAGCGCCACAAGTTACATGTATTTTATATATCTATCTGATTTTTAATTAATTTAATATTTAAATTTACTTGAATAAGTTGATACAAGTATTTCTATATTTTTAAATTTAAGTTAATTTATTTAATTTCTTATAATTATTGTTTATATGAAATAAATTCTTTATTTGAGTATATGAGTAGGCTAATTAAGTTATCTGGATTCGGTGACTTCTAAGCGCAACAATTATATCTCTCATATTAAAATATTTTGTTTTTTCTACTGAATGCAGAGAGACTTGTTCGTCGCT
>CAUFVP010000030.1:7500-15000 GCA_959347315.1 Bimastos eiseni
TGTCTGGTAGGGGCACGTGTCCCTGCTCTTTCTAAAACTTAACATTCATCAGTCCTACGATTAAAAGAGTCTGTAGCCGATGTCTCGAATGGCAGATGTGTAGACTGGACCCAAGATGAGAAAATTCGGCAACACGGCTTACGATCCACTATGTGTCAGGAAAGAATGAACCACATATCTACTTAAGAGACTGTTTGGCAGAAGTTATTATAGCAACTCTCGGTACACTGCTCTATCAGTCTAACTGGAGGTGTATTTTGTTTGAGAAATTTTCTACTTTATGTATAGACTAAATTCTATTCTATCTGAATATTGACTAGAGCAAGCTCTTTTACAAAGAAACACAACTCTCTGCAAATAGGGGCACTCGGAAAAAGAGTTTTAAAAAATTTACAAACTTGATTACCCCAACTTTCAAAACGCTGCCCCTTGTTGACAATTTCACAAAGGAAAGTAATTCTATGTACCGTTTAAATAAAAAAATTCACCAACAAATAGTTGATGACACAATAATGGTTAATGGACAAAAAGCTAACGAATGCTAACTAAATTTTATTTTTCGTAAACTGTATTTAGTCAAATGGAAGTTGGATTGATAACAATAATGCCGGCTTCTGCTTCAGCAAGAACTATTTTTATCTATTCAACTTCTATTTTGGCAAATAATCTTTTCAATAATCCAACTTTTATTTCAGCAGGCATTATATTCATCTACATGTAAATAGCATCTGTTTTGGAAGAACTTCGTTCATCAATCCAACTTCTATTCCACGCTTTCCAGCATCATTACATCATCAATCCAACTTCTCTTTTGACGAATATAGTGGACAGTGGGTGCGAACCATTTGTCGTCGACTCATGTTGGTGATCTGCTTTTGCAATCTTTAGTTCTTATATTTTTAACACTTAGGCCTTGCGTCCAGGCATTTAATTTTTTACACTTTAAGCACTGATGATGATGCAGGTTAATTGACTATTCAGTCTCTAAATTCTGTTTCGTTCGGTTCCAACAAAGTATTATTCAAGCAAACGATTTTTTCCAGCCACTTACAGACAAGCGGTTTCCCTTTATCACGTCCGCCTATAATGTGTTCCTTGTAACTGTGCATGCCATAGGCAAATACAGATCGCTCCCTTACTTGATTGTATTACTGGGAAGGCGTTGAGTAGTTATAGGCTAGTTGCACTTGCGTGCGAAGTCTCGGAATAAACTGCAATTGTTGTCGGGGTCTGCGAGTGAGCAGGTGTCCGCCTGAAAGTACCTTCACCAGTCTTTCATCTCAGCAATTTCCTTCTTCGTGACTTCAGCTCTAAACAAAGTCTAGGACTATAGTTAGGATAGCGCAGGCTGCGACTTCTGATGGTTTAACTTGTGTGCAATTATTTAAGCGCTAAATAAATGTGATGCAAATCATGTAATGCATTTGAACATTAAAACAGCACCCTCTCTGGGCTAATAACGGATCATGTTTAATTTCTATTTTTCCGCGGTTGAGACCAGGCATATCGATGAATGGATGGATAGATGTATCTTTGGATGTATAGGCCTTGGCATATCCAAGTATCCATCCACCCATCCGTCCGTCCACCCGTCCACCCACTCACCCACCCACCAACCCACCCATCCATCCATCCATCCGTCCGTCTGTCCATCCATACCTCCATCTATCTATCTATCTATCCATCCATCCAACAGCGCGGAAAAATTGAATTCCAAGGAAGACTTTAGTTCCTATAGACACCGAGGATTTTTCCAAAGGAGAGCTTTGCTGATGACCTGATAGGACCACAGTTCAAACAGGTTTCCTACGTCACCATTTTTTTAGCCGCAGGTCAAACTGCAATATTGACTACAGAAGAATGCCAGATGAAGTCTTTGCGGCAATTGTTCAACACAGCGCTCGTGAATAAGCCTATACTTGCCTTTCGAGTGGCGCTTCAGAAGTTTGGAGACAGGTCTATTGATATTGACTTAAGCCAATTGTCTTAACGCAACAGTTAGCACAAAAGAGTGTGGATGTATCTCTGCCAAGTGAAGATCTCTTTGATGAATGCGTGTCCTGGTTGCAATGGATAATTGACTGCGCTTGAATTTTGCTATTAAGTGCTACTGATAGTTTCAACGCTCAAGAAAAGCCAAAGTTCACAAATATCAGGGCAGAGGTGCAAATAATTATGTTTATAGCAATCCGCAACTTATTTTACTGTAGACAGCCCTATACGTCGCGGGTTTTAAACTTAATTGAACACGAGTTATTCAATTTTTAAAGGCAGCAATCTCCTTTTGAAAGCTGTTTGAAGCAATTCCAAGACTTACCCACTGCGATGTTTCGCTTCCCATGGATGGTCAGGCAAGAGTGGAAAAAACAGCTCGAAACTTACCCATTCCAGTCAACCTCTCACTCTTAATGATTCGTCTTCAATGTGCACTTCTGAACTTTGTAAGCAAGGCATGATTCAATTACAGTCCGAAGTATTGCATTACAGTGCCCATATATTTTGGGTATATTTACATTCGTGTAATTGTTTCAATTATTTTATTGTAATAAATATTCACAGTACACCAGGTAAGTATAGACCTACGCATGCGTGGACGTGCATGCTAACACAGATATAAATATCAGGCAATATACAAATAGAAAGCACACACATAGTCCATGTATGTATGTACTTATGTATTATGCATGTATGTATGTACATGTACATTGTATGTATGTATGAAGCACTGCCTGTGTACTTGTATCTCATTTATTAAGTTGTCGCGAACGACGTAATGATCGAGATACTAATAATTATGTATGCATTGTATGCCTTGCTATGAGTCAATGCATAAATACATATAAATTGGCATATATATATATATATACAAATATACGTATGTATTCATAGTGTATATACTGCATAATGGAATGGCATTAGATACACAATTACACATGTGATGTATGTTTTTCTTAGCTCGAGGGCATGTAACCAAGTAAAGCGAACAGCCATCTGTGTTGGAAATGAGGGTCACTCAAACACAAGGGTCGTGTCTAGTTGCACGGCTTCAAACGTCTTCCTAGAGATATAATGTATGAGCTGCTGATAGGAACCGAGAAGAAAGAGTGAAAGATGGGAAGAGACCAGAGCGAGAATAACACAAAGATATATATATAATATATATATAATATATATATATATATAAGAGGAATATATAAGAGGAATATATGGGTAAATGGAGGAAATGCAGGAGTGGAATAATTCAATAAGGAGAGGAAAAGACGAAGCAGGAAAAAGCTGGAAGTCAATGAGTAGTAGATAATAATAGACGGAGGATGAAGTGGAGGAAGAGGGAGATGGATTCGGTTTCAGGTAGTCTTCGCTTAGATTAAGCTGTTCTGGTTTTGTTCGACAAAATGTTCTACCGATGCAGCGAAATGCTAAATTCTTAGCGATCGCCCATGAAGGGCGTCCGCGAAAACCAATTTTTTTTCACCCCTCCCCATGTCCACATTCGCGGACGTCCGCATCACACATGTATACGTATCAGGTACAATTACAACTGTTAATAATTATTTTACTGCTGTTTAATAGATATTTATTGACAAAGAATGCGATTGAATAAAAACTATGTAAAAACTTTATTTTATTAAACGCTTATTTGCATGTAGGTCCCTAAGCTCCATAAATCATTCTCTCAAATGTGAAGTATAACCTAAAGCTATTAATAAACAACTAAGACCATGACGTAACCATGGTCACATGCTATTGACCCTTCGTGAAGCTTTGTTTATTTCATAATTGCATATTGTATTGACTTTTATTACGGTTGAGGGTTATTTGAAACAACAAAGCATATTCACCGTGTTAGAAATGAGACAATGCATCAGCAAAACACAGCTACACATTCACCGAAATGTCTATACAACAATAGTAAGTAAAGCAACATATTGTGGTAACTCAAACAAGTAGGCAATACAGTATCGGGTGGTTAATCAGTGAATTAAATAGTCAATTACAATTCTAAACAGTGTATTAACAGCTCTTCCCATTGTTTTAGCTAGTTTTGCACTACAAGTTCCAGGCCGTTCAAGTGGCCTCAGCTATAGTATGTGACTTGTGTGATTTATTACTGAATTATTGTACGGGTGTGCGATCGACTTGTGGTATGGCAGTATATAGAGGTTGCCAATAATAGTTTTAATATTACGTTACGTCACAATGAGCTAATTTCGATTCTATGTGGTATATTATTAGTACATTGACTTAATTAACAACTATCGAAGCCAGCATTCAGTCAGGTCGGAACTATAATTATTTGGCATTCCGTTAGATGAATTGCTACTCTGTGAGAGATAGCATGAGGTCTATATATGATGGAATCGTGTCTGTATATTATAAGGCATGTCTAGCACATATGTGTCGCTACGTTTAATGAGCAAAAACAGGTGGCCACACTGTATTTAGAGGAAGAAAGGGTTGGAGGTGAATCATTAGGTGGGTGTTTCGCTAGTGACACAAGTCTCGTCTGCGACTTGATTGGTCACCAACTGATGAAGGCTTCTACAAGACAGCAACAGGACAATAATAGGCTGCTCTACATCATACTGCATCAATATCATACAAGTATATCATGTGGCAGTAATGTTATATGGTGAAAATATTATATTATATGCAATATATGGTAAAAATATTATATTATACGCAATATATGGTAAAAATATTATATTATATGGTAAAAATATTATATTATTAGGTAAAATATTATTACATGGTATCGATCTGAGGTTCAGCTGCCTTCTTGGAACCTGTCACCCCAATACCCATCGTCAGAAAACCGGGACATTGCACTCCAAAGAAGAATAAGAACTTTAAAAGCAGATTATGTCACAGTAGAAATCCGGACATGCAGAATGGTATGTTTGTCGTTGCTATTTCTTTTTTTTGCTGTATGTATGTATTTACATATGTCATGTATGTATCTATGTATGTATGTATGTATGTATGTATATATGCATGTATGTATGTATGTATGTATGTATGTATGTATGTATGTATGTATGCATGTATGTTTATGTATGTATGTATGTAAGTATGTATGCATGTACGTATATAGGTATGTATGTATGTATGTCATTTATGCATGTATGTATGTATGTATTTGTGTATGCAGAATGTGTGCATTTATGTATGAATGTATCTATGTATGTATGCACGAGTGTATGTATGTGTGTTATGCGTATGCATGCATGTATCTACATGTATGTATGCATGTATATATGTGATGTACATATGTGTACATGTGTATGTATGCATGCATGTAAGTATGTATCTGAACTATTATAAAGAACACTTTAAGAACCTCTAAAAACACTACGAATAATGGCTGTACAATGGATTTGAAAATGTGTTTATGTTGCCTTATGTCACTAAATGTTGTTGTAAGTTGTCATTTCTTGTTGTATGCTGCTGTTGTTGCCTATTCTTCTTAATGATGTACATATATGTAGGTCTACCTGTTTCCAAATCGAAGGTGAATGACGGAGAAGGCGATGGCCGTTAGCCCACACAGAGTCCCGACGACGATATAAGCGATGCCAAGGAAGGGGTTTCGTCCCCCGAGCCAAGACGTCGTCGTCAGTATGATACTCTTACGACCACCGAAGTCAACCACCGGATAGGCTAACACACACATATACACGCGCACGATAAAAAATTTACCTAATCGCACCTCAGATTCACATTACGGTGCGACTATGCGCGTTACAAATTTAATTAATTAATTAAAACAACTGCACCTTTGAAGGTTTCTTACTGAATGCAATATAGGATCCAATTTATCAAAAAAAGCTGATGAGAATTTGTGAAATTCTGAAGAATTCTGCTCTGTATCAATGCCGTTGTAGCTGAAGCTGGGGGTACAACCCCTCACCCCCCGACAAATCGGACACTAGCGCTTTATAACTGTCCATATACATACAGGTCATGATGATGACGAATATGGTAATGCTGACAGGGTGCCTATGACGATGATGTCTGTGATGGTGATGGCGACACTGCTATGATGATGGCGTTGATGACGATAGTGATGATGATGACGATGATGCTAGTGATGATGATGATACAGTGCTCGTGAACAGGTCATGCTTTGCGTATAGCTTTAGAATAGCGCTATAGAAATTTGGAGTTTAGGGTAACGATGTTGATCATGGCGGGGATGATGATCGTAACGATGAACTGAACCAATTTACTTTTAGTTTGATCTCCTCTGAACTTCGGTCTCTGAATCTGTACTCTCTCAGCATCCTACTCAGGGCTTCTAGAGGTAGCTGAACCTTACCCTAACCATAACGTCATAGGGTAATGGTTGTCTAATTTTATCTACATGCCAAAAACTCACCCCCCCCGACTTCAGTCTGTTGTGCCATCTACTCTCTCGCCCCCTCTCTCTCTCTCTCTGGTCTCCAGGACAACACCTCTGACAAGTCGCAGCATTCTTGAATAAGCTCGTGCCCTGTGCGCAGCTTTAGAGCAGTGCTTTTGAAATGAGTAGATTACGAGATACCCACCGTAGCTGATCGAGAGGGTGTATGACCCTGGTGGGAGACCATCCTCAAACGCCTTCTGGTCCGAATGATCCACAATGCGGTAGAACTTTCGAAAACTTGGAAACGCAGCAGTTCGCATCCAGACGATTAGGTCTTCATTCTGGTACCCTGAATTTTCAGCATTAGTTGGGTCAAGTTTATTGACAGGAACGTGCCAGTTGGGGGGCGTAGTCGTCCTTGACCACGCCTTTACATCTGTAAAGCATGGATTCTGTCAATACATTGCTCTACTACACGAAGCTAATTCTTGTAGTGGATTCATAAGAGGAGATTTGGTGTTTGGTTTTGGGGGACAGGTCGAAAAAAATTGGGGTTTGAGGGAACAAGTCTGAAAAATTCTCAATTACCAAACATACGGATGCATAAAAAAAGAACGAACAGAGAAAAACACTGTAGAAATTAATAATATTTATGTGATGTTTATGAAATATTGGGCGATATAAACAGCCTCATCACCTACACCTTAAATTTCGGAGGGGACCGTCGCCTTCTGCCCCGCCTATGACTGGATATTAGGCTACCTCCGATAACCAGTGGCTTGATATTCTTGTTTAGGGGCCGTCCACATATTACGTACGCAGCGAGGGGGTTTCGAATTTCGGCGATTTGACGTACGGATGCGTGTGGTGGGGAGGCAGAGGGTCCCGAAATTGTGTACGTACGCAAACATAATTGTCTGATTATGACGAACACAGTACGGAATATTGAAATAAGATCTGTAAACCCAATCACAGACTATATTCCTGCTTAATCAATTTTATGTAGCATCAAAATTTTAAAATGCAAGTATTGTTAGTGTTTTATTTCTTCATAACCGTTAACAAATTTAAGCTGTTTAATATGATGCTTAACAAAAATAAATAGCCTGTGGTAAAATCATTGTCTTTAGCTTTTTTAACGTACGCATGGGGGA
>CAUFVP010000031.1:0-27013 GCA_959347315.1 Bimastos eiseni
AGCAAGGCAACTAATAGCGAACCCAGTAATGGATTTGCAATACCCGAGATTATTGAACTCAGTAATGAATTCAATACACGTAAATTTCGACAACAAAACGTCGAAAACGAATCAAGAGAGGTAGTTAAATTTAGAGCGGTTCGGCCCCCATGTAATGCTTGTACAATTAAATGCTATTCTATTCTAAGAGAATAATCAAAGATTTAATGTACTAGTATTATAATAGCCAAGATTCAACTAAATTTCAAACTACGACTCAAAGATACGACGTGCTCTCGAACACTTGAGACAATAATAGCTCACAAACACTGAGGTAATATAAGTAATTTATAACCACATGATAAGAACAGAAACAACCGAATAAATATCGCGGTACAACACTAACTAGAAAACAACTGGTGAACAACCGCACGTGGGGAATTACACGTGTAAAAAAGACTACGTGCTACGGAGAGAACGCTGGTTAAAACCAGTACGACGTACATGTAAACGGTGTTGGGGAAAATAAACCAGATTGAATACAGATATTATATCACATTTCTCTTTTGGAATCGAACCCAAATTACAGACTCCTTCGAACAAGCAAGACTGCCCTACTTATTTTCAGCGGCTATTTTAAAGGTATGATATCCAGTACAGTGAAACGTTATTCTGTTGCATCCGTGACATAACAAGATACTTTGAATAATCATTTTATTCAGCTGGTAATAAATAAAAGAGATCAGATTGTACATATAGTGATCGTCAAACAACAAGATCAGATGGAACATGAGGGATCAACCATAGCGTGATTAACATCAATAAAGAAACCAGCTAAGAATAAAACAATGGAGTGTTACAATAAATTTAAGTTTAACCATATGTCAGTTAGTACACCAAAATCAGACAAAAGGTATTAAGCGGAAACGAAAGTAATAATTAAAATAAGAGATTATAACCAACATGAGAGAAAGTAGGTGATTAGGAAGTTACAGATGGAATATTTAACAGCTAGTACGACTCACGGGCACTTCTTCTCGATGATTCCGCGGCATCCTTCGTCGTACTCACCCCGTCCAATCCACATTTGTTGGAAGGAACCCTAAACATACGAACGATAAAGAATGTTCGTACAATGTTACTACATGTAATTTCGAACCAGTGATCCCAAAATGGATCCGCCAATCCAAGCGCCAAACTTTCGCTCCATCGGCGTGGGAGCAGCAGATACACGTAGCTTTATAGTCTGTAAACCAAAATGATGTTAATGGAAAACAAGCATACACGAATTCTAAACATACCGGTGGGCACTTGTGAGCCAGATCATGATTTAGTCGTTCCGTGAAGCCAAGAATCAACGAGTTACCACCCGTGACCATCAAGCCACTGTACAACGTCTGTAAACGCATGTTCACAATAATGTAAGAAGCCCACAAACAAACAGATGCTGTTAACTCACAGGTCGAATATCAATATCGCACATTCCCGCGGATGTAGAAGCAATCTGGGTCACATTCATTAGTGCCTGCGTTTGTACATTTCTCAGATAGGCCAAATCGAAGAGACCCTCGGGTACCTTGATACGCTCGGCCATAAACTCCTAAAAACCAAAATCTAAGAATTTAACAACTATAAGAAATGATCGATGCACAAACCTTGGTGAATCCATTAGGGAAGGAATAAGGCGCCGAAGGTAATTTCTCGGCATACTCCAGATCCATCGGAGTGTCGCAAAGCTGCAGCGTAGACGCCGCCATGTCTTCGAGGATCTAAATAGCAAATGCACAATGGAGATAAACGAGAAAACAAAACACAATCAATACAATCAATCAATAACTTACTTGTTTCTTCATGTACTTATCATAGCTCTCGGTGACATCGGGCAGATTCTTCTTCTTGGTGAAAATAGGTGCTTCGTTCTCCTTGACCTCCTCCTGAAAACATTGCATTAAATTAGACTACATTGTAAAATCATGTAAATAGGCTCACCTTGCTAGCGATAGTGTATGTCGGGACCAGATCGATGTTCTGCTCCTGCAGCATCTGTTCTAGTTGGCTGCAAACCATGTCTCCGCCGATTGGTGATCGGACAACAGCTGAATAAAATAATGTAATACAAAATATACTTTAAAACGGACATTAATTACCATGCGTTACAGCGTATCCATCATATACGGGTACAGCCGATGGCTGAGTAGCTCCACTGTCGACGACCAGACCACCAGTTCGACCATTGGCAAAGCTAAACATACACATGAATAAATCACCAGGCAATATATGTGAATATAATTTTATAAATAATAAAGTGAACTCACACTGTGAGCGCTGCGTTTTTAGCCAGAAAGAACGCGGGAAGAACGCACCTACCCATTTCGTCGCCATAATATTTGTGAGCCTGTTCGATGGCATTCTTCAGGCCATGGTCCGGCTCCCTGAAATAAAAGAAAATTCATTTATTCAGCCTTCATCCTTCAGCAACGTAGGCTAGAATCTCAGTAAACTAACATCATTTTTCAAGTAGAGGCGTCCAGGAAAAGTAGCTGTTGAGAGGGAGAGGCGTGCAGCTTCTTTTTCTAATTGGAAACAGAAGAAACACAGCAGTCCAAGAGACCCGCAATTACTGAAGAATGAAAAATGCTATGAACAACCAGCACAGAAAACAAGTCAACTACATGAAAACAAACATGGCACAACAAATTTCATCAGACAAGAACCGTCGTCTCGCCGTAATGCTGGCTAACAGATAATGATTCGGAATTTGACCGCAAAGTAATAGAAAACAACAAACACATACAGTAAATACATCAATAACATTTATTGGAAATAGGAAACAAAACAATGGAGTGGAACACATCAAAACATGGCACGTACTGGCCTGCATCAAGTAAAAATATACAAAGGAGAGGAGTTAGTATTTTTCCCGGCCAAGGGAGACAACAAACACTGCGAGCAGCGGGCAACAAAAACATTTAAAACCAATAAACAAAAGGGAGAATCCCAACATCCACTATTTTTTTTCGTCGTCATCTCCTTCTTGCTGGACATCGTTACCCAAGGAGAGGCGTGCTTCGTCCCTATAACTATGCAGATTATTATGGTAACATGACAAGTATTGAAAAAATAAATGAGCTTATGCCAACAAACACACACCTTGCCGTAACAGCACGAGTTGAATCTGATGATGCAGAAGTGGCAGCTGAGCCATTTTCCAATGCAATTGATGGCGAAATAGCTGTGGTGACATCATTCGCAGGAACTACAGGAACCGTGGCAAGAAGAGGAATGCGCCTGAACGTATACAACAGCTAAGTAAAATCAAGCAACGATAAAACATGTAATTATCTGACCTATTCTGCATCACATCCAGGTGATATTCATCGTCGAACCACGGACCGTCGTTGGGGATAACTGCAGGTCTAGCATCAACGAGAGGGACTGCAGGTCCAGCATCAACGGGGGCAATTTCTGCTCCTTCTTCAGCAACCTCTCCTTCTCCATCATAATCTTGAAAGTCCTCCACAAAATATTCCTCAAATTCCGGTAGAGGGATCAAAGGAGGCACCGTTCCGTCATCATTCACAGGACGCTTGGCGCATCTAAAAACATAGTAGTGCATATCTTACATTAATCAATATGTTAATCTACCTACCTCATCGACATGAGGAAATGTTGGAGGAAGCACGTCGGGTCGTCCCGATCAGTAAAGTCTGGCTTAGTCACTAGATTCGTTAACAGCGTAGCCAGGTGTGCAGCCACTGTAAATTTCTATTAACAATAAGAGCTAGTAAACAAAACCTAATATAGCTCACGAGTAAATGCTGCGGCAGTTGCAAAGCTTTTCACTGACTGCTGACAATTGTGACATTGGTATCCGAATGTTGGGGTCATCAAAGACATATGGCAGATCGGAAGTACCGGCTTCGTGAGGTTTTGTGCAGCATAGAAGATATCTTGCTTGAGCCAACAACATCGACACACAATAGTGCCGCATGGGCACACGCTCTTCATCATCATTCTCGCTCCCGTAGAGCAATGCTGAAATAGTTGGTAAGAGGGATTTAGAGGAAATCAATATATCTAAGTTACCTTTTTGCATACGCTGCAGAATGCCTGCATGAGGATTGCAGCACTCGGCAACAAGACCTGATTCTTCAACACTTCAAAGTTAGGTGAAGGGGTAGAGGGATTCATCCAGGATTGAACACCCTCCCTCATAGCTTCCAGAACTCGTACAACTTCTGAAAGGTAACTCAGAGTACGGAAAGATGATCGCAAATCACTAGTTCTAAAGTTCTAAACTTACCCTGCGCATGATTTTGAAAGTTGTAGAATAAACTCCGCCCAATGCCTTTCATTGGTTTTTCGACCCTCCTCATGCAGGATCCTTTACATTTCAAAGCTTTCTTCTCGCACTCGATGCGAAAATCGTAGTGTTTCACAATGCATTTGGAACAAAAACCGAGTTCACCACAAACACAATAGAACGTGGCAGGCAAACTCTTTTGTAATACCACCATCAAACATACATTTTAAGAATAGAGATATACAACAGTCATACCTCGACGCAACGAGCTCCTTGAGAACATTTGAACTTAATCAATATTTTGTTGATGATCTCCAGCAAGGTAGAGGAGTACTTTCCACGATCAAGCGCAATACTCAGTTTGAAATCTGAGAGCTTCTCGGAAATATCGTTCAAATGCGGTAGCAACCAATGGTCATCATGAAGATCCATATACGGCCTCTTCTGGCACACCATTGCAAGCTCTTTCTGACGCTGATGATATTCGTCACGACGACGTTGGTCTTCACGCGCACGTTCTTCGGGACTCAGCTGTTCCTGGTAGGGGGGTTCAACCGAAACAGCTCTGAAATGTTGGAACGGCTAAGTATAACAGGAAAACGAATGGCTTAAATCAGGAAACCAAACTTACATGAGCTGTTTTTGGTTCTCCGCTTCCTGCTCCAGTTCTTCTTCATCCTGTTCACTCTGATGATGACGCAGATCTTTATCATGGAGAATGTCGATGTGATCGCTTCTGACATAGTATATCATTAAAGCAGTATTCTATTCAATATATTATGTAAACATATCAAACTAACCGAACGTTGAGTTCAATCTCTCTCCGCCTAGCCATAATAGTACTGATGGCATTTTGTCGAGCTTCCACGTCACGCGCAACTAACTCAGTCAGTAGAGGAATACTAAGAATATGTGGCTGCAATGAACAAACATTTGATTTTAATATGCAATGGATTGTATTCACATACACTGTTCATTCTGGGATCCTCTGGAAGCGAAGCTAGAGCCACCATGTGTGCTAGCGAATTACATAGAGAGGAGTGATGGCCAGCTACGTTGCAATACTGGCAGTTTTTCCGCTCCAAACATGCTTCGTGACCATGGTGATTAGATTCACTGAAAGAAGAATAAATAGTTACACGTCAAAATATAATAGCAATTGTTACATTGAAATAGTGAAACGGCAGCATGACTTACCGTGAGAGGCATGCAACGCAGATTGGTAGTAGTTGTTCATCTTCAGCGTGAAGTTCACTGATTGTAATCGAGCCATTCGAATGAATGGAGTTCGGTAGAGCATGCAGTGCTCCGGATAGGAGTGTTGTAAACAGAACACACACGGGTAGTGTTTCTCGATGTTACACCGTCTACTTAGTACCCGCACATCGTCGCCATCCATGGATTGCCTTAGCGGATGCGGGTATGGTCCCAGGGCATTCGGGTCCAGCACAGGCCGATTGGGAGGCCTAGGGGTAGAGGGGTCCTGTTCCTTCGGGTATCTGTGCTGCGACGGAACCGACGACCATAAATGGTCTGCAATTGAAATAATTAGTTACAACAAATGTCCATTGACAATTCGAACTCACGTTTAATGGGAACCATGACATATTTCGCATGCTCATGTCTCTTGCTGTAGTGAGCAAGGTACCTTCCCCACTTCCATTCGTTATTATAGACTTGAAGAGCGTACTTTTCGGTATCTACAACATAGTATGCAATAAATATGATTCCGATATCATGAAAGATGAACAACATATCAAACCCACACTTCTTTCTCCCAGCGAACGCATTCTCCTCGTTTTTGTAGTCTTGAACTGGTAGCTGGTCCGGCCATACTAAAATATTGCACAATATAATTCAACACTTTAAGATGAAATTAAGCAGGAACGTGTCACTAACCACTAAGCTTTGTCCCGTAATAACAACGCCCGTATTCGTCGCCCATATGTAAATGAGCTTCTGATATTGCCAGATCAAGAAGTTCATCGTCCGGTTCCCTAAAACATTTGGCAATACTACTATATAAATGTTATTGAGAAGCCAACTAACATTACTCCTTATGAATATGTAATGTATAGAGGAGTCCAACAAGGTTCTCTAGGAAAAGCAGCAGCCGTGGAGACGGGAGAGGAGTGCAGCTTCTACTTCCAACGAGGAACCAGAAGAAACACAGCCGTCCGACTTTCACTGAAGAATGAGAAATGCTAAGAACAATCTGGATTATATACCGCCCCAGAGGAAACAAGTCAACTGCATGAAAATTAACATGGCACAACAAATTCCAACACATTATAAACCAAAAGTAACCGGCAGCCACACATTTCTCAGCATTTCGAAGCAAATGCACACTCAAGGAAAGATGGCTATTTGCCAAAACAGCCTACCCTTACCGTAAGCCCAGTTTTTTACCGTAATCCGAAAATTCAGCAATAGAATATAATATAAGTTGGTTGATCAGAACCCCAAAAGCATACAAAGACTTACAACATTCAAAGTATAAACACAATTTATTGGGAAATAACACTAAAACAACGGAGAGGCATTCAAAAAATGTGTCCATTAGAACAAACAACAAGTATAGTATACAAAGGAGAGGAATAAGTAATGTTCCCGTGCCAAGGGTCAACAATACTGATAACAGTGGGCTACACATAAAATCAATTAATTGTTATCCTTTCCTTCAGGCGCATCAGAAGTACAGATTCTTCCGCTGAGACGTCCTTCGCCACTAAAAATAAGCAGATTATTAACGTCAGCACGATAAACTGAATGTAACAGTTGAAAACTAATAACCAACAAAGACTACCTGTCCGAAACAACATCAGGAGTGGTTGCTGTAGGGACTGCAGATATGCCGTCAGAAGCTGTGGCAAGATCAGGCGCTGGCTGACCGACAACCGTTTCAGATGAGCGATGTAGAGGGATGCTCCTAAACTTATACAATAGCCAAGTAAAATGGTGTATCCACACATCTCATAAAACTTTGAATTACCTGATGTTCTGCATGCCATCCTGGTGGTAGTCACCCATACTGTCCGGTCATATAGCTACGACTAGTAACCCTGCACGCCTCATAACCCTAATGGTAGAATTCTCTGAAACAATAACGTGGGGGGTTAGTTATTCTAAAATTCAAATAACACATGAAATTATGTTTCTCGAATAGGTTACCTCTTCATGTGCACGAGACTCAATGTTGGAATCGAGAGTGTTGAACGCTCGCGTCAATAGCTCAGTCGAGTACACAAAACTAGAAGATGTTAGCAGATTCTGAAGGATATTGAGAAATTGCCAATCAGTCACTAGATCGCACAGAAACAAATGTATTACCTCCTTAGCGTATTTCTTAACGACTCTGTCACATATGACTTCAATGTCTGCTGCTTCGAATGGAATGTCCAAAGCCTGCATGGAAGATGTAACTTCACACAACCCGTCTTTGGTAACAGCATCTGAAATAAGTCTAGTAGGAAGTAGAAATGAATAATCGTTATATATACCATACCTTTAACAATGGTAACACAATGCTCCAATAGAACTGGTGATATGTAAATACTATGTAGCATATCCAACTTAGGATTGTTAACGATTTGCTGGACGGTAGATTTTCCCTCAGACAAACCCAGCTTTTTCATTCCAGAGATAACTGCAATCGAAAATGGAAGAACTGTTTCACAAAAGATATAGCAATAAAACAACTATGTCACCACGGTCAATATCGTACCTAGATATTCGTTCTGACGGTAAGAGCTTTGTACACAACGTGTCACTAAAGCGTCAAACATGCATGGGATGAATGACACTACAGCTTGGCGATGTACGGGATCCTGACAATCGTCCAACGACCTAGATAAAGAAAGCTGAATTTTGTATATCACCGAATTACATTATATTCAGCTCACCTCTCCACATTGAACTAGCTGATCGTAAGCTGCCCAGAATTGGGAGGTTGAAAGTCCAACACGCGACTGAATCGACGAAATCGCGGTCGATCTTAATAAAATAAATACATCAGTATTAAAAGCAATGAAACATACAAACACATACTTGGTGATGGCCATAAGTACGGCTCGTAAAATATTCTTGCGTTGAAGTAAGTACTCGGTTGTATAGATAGTGTCCCCATCGACAATTCCATTAAAATCATCAGGCAATTTCGACAGAAGCAATGACGTTAGTAGTTCCTAGAAAGCTAACACTAAAGTTAAAATATATATTAAAGCAATCATATAGTTACACACCTGAGACAAATTCCAATGTTTACCGAGAAAAGCGGCAGTGCGAGCTCCGTGTTCGCTTAAAAGACTTCGAAGATCAGAATGCATTCCAACAACATACTCTCTGTAAAATAAAGATAAATAATTTAGTATTCTGTACAAATCGAACAATGTATGAATGGAAACCTACGCTACAAATAGCTCGCCGTTGCTGAGCACATAATCCGAATCCTCACTAACGATCAGTGGAGCAGTTCGGTCCACACGGTCAAAGTCGAGATTCAGCGAAGTAGCAATATCCGTCAAGGATGCTCTGCCACCGAGTCCGAGACATTCGTTACGGACCTTCAAACAAAATTTATTTTCATTGGAGGAAACAAAAGAAATTTAAATGAATGATTCAGAATTGACAATGAAAAATAATTACACCTGGGCAACTCACTAACCTCAGTAGCTAGGTACTGGTTAGTAACGTAGCTGTGTCCATCTCGAGTGAAAACAACGTCTATTAAACTCTTCTGGATCAACTTTCCTACTACTTCGATGCAGTTCGATTCCGAAAGTCTAAAAGGAACACAGATGATGATTACACAAACATCACAATTATTCAGCATATCAGAACATACTTACTTGTATGTTCTGTTACTTGTCTAAGAGGAAATGGATACTGTCCAAGAGTTCCATCAAGCATTGGACGATGCATTGCCGGAACAACCGAGTGCAAATTGTCTGCAATGTAAACGAACAATTGCAAAAAGGCTAACTTAAAATGCCATTCAAACTCACAATGTAGAGGAATCATCAAGACCTTTTGTGGATCATGTGTTCTTCCAAAGAGCTCCAGCCAATTGTCCGACCGTTCCGTGTTCCTATTGACTTCATTTATATAATTCCACATCACTGCAATATAAATTAAAATTAAAATAAAACGTAGGCTAGAATCTCAGTAAACTAACATCATTTTTCAAGTAGTGGCGTCCAGGAAAAGTAGCTGTTGAGAGGGAGAGGCGTGCAGCTTCTTTTTCTAATTGGAAACAGAAGAAACACAGCAGTCCAAGAGACCCGCAATTACTGAAGAATGAAAAATGCTATGAACAACCAGCAGAGAAAACAAGTCAACTACATGAAAACAAACATGGCACAACAAATTTCATCAGACAAGAACCGTCGTCTCGCCGTAATGCTGGCTAACAGATAATGATTCGGAATTTGACCGCAAAGTAATAGAAAACAACAAACACATACAGTAAATACATCAATAACATTTATTGGAAATAGGAAACAAAACAATGGAGTGGAACACATCAAAGCACCGCCCCCAGAGGAAACAAGTCAAATGCATGAAAATTAACATGGCACAACAAATTCCAACACATTATAAACCAAAAGTAACCGGCAGCCACACATTTCTCAGCATTTCGAAGCAAATGCACACTCAAGGAAAGATGGCTATTTGCCAAAACAGCCTACCCCTGCGTAAGATTACCGTATCCTAAAATTTAGCAATCTACAGTAATCCCAAAATTCGGCAGTAGAATCCTTGTCAATTTAAGGAAATTGAAAAAGTCAACAGATCAAACAGGTAAAGGCTTCGGAATTTAGCCGTCGAGGAGTAAAAGCCATCAAACAAATGGATTTTTATCAATTAGCATTTATTGGTGGACAATTAGAAAACAATAACACATTCAAAACCTGGGCACTAATAAAAGGCCTAGTAAAAGTCTTACAAAGGAGAGGGGTACCTATGTTCCCGGCCATGGGATCAACAAACACTGCTAGCAGTTGGCAAGACATACGATAACAATACAGCAAATCTGAGAAACGCAAGAGTCAACGTGGTATAGTGGTTCTTGATACCAGCCCGTCAGCAGCTGCTTCATCTTGTTGTGCATCGAATGCAGTAATTTTAGCGGAGAGGCGTGAATCGTTTCTAAAAATTGGGCAGATTGCAAGAGCGACAAGAAAAAACGAATACAATGATTACGAGAGAATTGATCAAAAGCACACACCTCTCTGCAACGACATCATGAGTGGTAGCTGAATAGATAGCTGATGTAGTTTCCGAAGCAATCACTGGTGGGGTAGCTGAATTGACAACGGACGACGTAGCGGTGACACCAATTTCAGATCGACATCGAAGAGGAATGACGCGAGCTGGTGTCCGTACGAATGGACTGCTCTGCAGTAAGAGGAATAAGAAGAACCATACTTAGACTACTCTCCCGAATGATATAGAATTACCGAAACACGAAACATGTCGCCACTTCGTTTCAAACGTAATGTTATCTGCAAAAATGAGTTATATGGCGGTGAACAACAATTTCCAATCCACCGAAACTCACATTTTTCACCGGATATTGTTCTTTCAATTTTTCAATATCATCTTTATCCATCAACTGTTCAGAGAACGACGGACACCGTTTCCTAAAAAAACAGGACTATAACATTCACACACACCCGATCTGCATGACTTCACAGCTATAACGTTTATTCAACATGCTTACTCATTCTTGTTGTTAGAAACATGGCTCCTATTCTGATCCGATTCCTCACTCCTCCTCTCCCTGTGATCATCATCATCTCCACCCATGTTGATATCACCGCGATGTTATGATCCAGTAGAGGGATGCTTGAGTAGAGGCGTTCTTACACTCTAAATATATAAATATATGGGCAAATGAGAATGTGCAAGAATAAACATGGCCAGTGGCAAACGTTAATCATGCAGAACAATCAGATAAAATCTTGAAAATTGACAGATGAAAAGGAACAGAACACTAAATAAATAAGTACACTTTTATTAATAACGTAAATGTGCAACCTTTCAACTAAATCACAATAACAACAACGCATTCATAGGATGAGAAAACCAAAAAAAATGCATCAACAACAACACATGCAACAACAACAATAAAAAACAACAAAAGCGAAGAAAAATGAGAAAAGTAGAGGAATGCAAAATCGTTAGCACAGACCTCGCTCCGTTCCAAACGCGTAGAACAACATAACTAAACACATAAACATTGGAAGAGGAGTAATAGCTAATTGCTGCTGCTATTGCCGCTGTTCTCGCTGTTCTCGTCATCCAGATCGTCCTGATCACCGAAACTTAGCTGGTGGAAAGCACCTGTAACTAGAATTGATGAAAACCCTTGCAAGATACCGTATTGTACATGCAAATTATAATAGTACACACTCACTTATGCTTGAAAGGTTCTCATCGAAACCTCCATGTTCACTAGGACACGTTGAACCACTCAATGTTCTAGATTCCGAATGAGCAGCGTTAAAATCTTCGGATCCATAGGTAGGAGAGGGATGCTTCAATATTCTAAAACATAAAAATGGCAATTGGTGAAGCCATTAAAGTAAAATATAAATTAACTAACGGAAGTTCCTGAAACAATCTTCTTCTGCTCAAAGGAACATCACTGGTTTCAGCATGGAGAACCAAAGTGTTTTCGCCAGTTCTGAACTGCCAGAAGATATCATTGATAATTGAGTCTGATGCGAGGTAGAGGGATCCTGCAATCCCAATATAGGTACGAATGCAAACACAAACATATCACAACATTTGTAAGAATGCTGAAGACACGAACCTGCTCGCAGCATTATTCTGCCAGGATAGATTTTTAGATCAGTCAACAGCTGCTTGATAACAATCTCCAGTTCAGTCAACAGTTCAGCGTGGTATTTGAAAATTGCATCGTTAAAATTGATCAATAGCTGAATATCAGTTGCCTCCTTCACAGACACATCAAAGTTATTTCCGATTGATTTTAATTCGAGAGTTCCCGGAAGGCACAAGTCTGAACGTATGAACATCTTTAGTGGGACGGAACACAGCAAAACAAATTCTTACCGCCAAAGAATACTGTGTAAATACTGTTCTTCTTCATCATCTTCGAACTTTTGATGATTTTTATAAGTTCTACGGTTGTCGATGTTCCACATAACATCAGTACGAGAGGGTTATGGGGTAGCACATTGTGAACCCGAAGAGTTACCGACTGAAAACGCAATGTTGCCAAAGGCAATGATGACATTATAAAACATCTTACCTCTTTCTCTTGCGTCAACCCTAGTATATTTATAACAGGGCATTCATATAGCAGTGAACCATCTACAAGACCGCAATTGACACACAATTCAGAGCTTTCCAACTGCTTATCTGAAATTGGAGGCTAGGAAAAATATGGCACAACATAACAACAAGTCTTACTGTTAAAGAACAGGTAGAGGCGTCGATCGTCCCCACCCGATATCCCGGTGCTAACGAGATGCCTCTTCTTCAGTTCGGCTACAGTGACACTGCAGTTCAGCTCATACTTTGTTATAGCGCTCGTGAAACTGTTTAGAACAGATACACGTATTTTAACTAGATCCTGCAATAATAATCATTGCGAATGTGTTAGAAACAACACCTCAATTTACCTTTATGGGAGAATCACCCGAGGTTAGTAACAGGAACAAACGTACATGTTCTACCGACATACGAGGTCTGAATTTAAAATATATAATACTATCTCGAATGCAAGGTTACACAAGCAAATAACATACTCAAGCATGAGAGGCTCCCCATCGCTAAGATAGCAAGTGACCTTTGTGAAAGTGCGGCTTATAGATGAGAGCTGGATAAGCCGGTTTGCAGAAAAGCAAGTTTCATTTTCATTAGTAGAGGAGTCCCGCACACTCATCTGCAAATTGCATCATTAATTGAAATAAAAATGAACAAGATAAGCAATATCATACCTTATCACCACTAACAATGACAGTTACATTAGTAGAGGCGTTCAATTTTCTGATCCCCTTGTAGAACGGCTCGCCTTGCAATTGCAGCGGTTCGGCTGAAGACTGTACATTTACGGTCCCCGTATACGTCAAGTATTGAAATTTCAACAACTTCGACTGCAATGATTATATGACATAAAAAAAGTACAAGTGACTATTGAAACATGCAAAACACTTAAAAACCGACGAACCTTATTGCCACGCTCTCTCACAATGGTAAGTGTCAACTTCTCGTCACAACGAAGCTCACACATTGCATTGTCATGCTTGCGAAGTGTTCTCAGAAACCGATCTACATTCATTTCAATAACAATTGTCTTCGTGCAGAGGAATTCAGAGAAGAATGCTAACTGAAATAAAAAAAGCATTTCAAGATAATATTGCAGCAATTCTAAATTACTGACCTTCACTCTGGCTTGCAGTCCTACATTTCCATTTAAATATTGAACAAGAAACACAGTGTCGTTGATTGCTAGCGACGGTTTGCTGACAATCACTTCAATGGTTCTATTCCAACTGCGATTCAAATCAAACATGACCTAAGCACAACAGGGGTGACAACGTAACATAAGATACAATGACATTTCACAACTTGACATACCTCGAACGGCTGTAATACTTCAAGCATTCCAGCAGCTTCAAATTCAACACAAAAACCGTGTTCAGCATGTTGCTCGGGTAGAGGAATCTGCCGTTCGCCTAATTCAACAACACAATTCACAATTTAAATTCACGTAGTCATAAAACAAACCTGATGGAACGATCATCTACCTTGATTTCTAGACTGCGTACTCTCCTTAAGGAATATCATAAAGGTATAAATAACAGGCGAAAATAATAATAATGCAATTCTTTGGCTAACAACCATATTATGCAACACTAACATAGTCCTTTGCAATAAGTAACTTTATAAGTATAACCTGCCAGCCACGGCATAACAAGAGGCCAAACAAATAACAACACATTGAAAACAATAATTAACAAAATAACGTTGGTAACAGTTTAACACGGTAGAGGAATCAGGAAAAAAACAATACAACAAACAGAAAATAGTAAATGGGTAGAGGGATTCAGAGTTCTCCTCTAATTCTTCTGGCCAACTCGATATCCTTCACCATTACGGTTACCCGACGTCCGTGAATTGCACACAGGTTTGCATCCTCAAAAACGTCGACCATGTAGTATTCGGATGCCTCCTGAAGGGCCATCACGGCTGACGATTGAATCCGAGTCACCAGGGAACTCATTGGCTGCAGAATTTCTCGCACCAATCGCTGAAATTAATTATTACGAAGCATAAAAAACGCATATTAACATTTTAAATGTACCTGGAAAGGCAGTTTGCGGATGAGAAGTTCGGTGGACTTCTGGTACTTCCTAATCTCACGAAGAGCCACAGTGCCGGGACGGTAGCGATGAGGCTTTTTCGGCTTAGTAGAGGAATCCTTCCTGATTGCCTGCTTTCCCGGAAAAGTAGCAGGACGCTTTCCCTTATTTCTTACGATGTTGGTGCTCTTTACTCGTGCGCCTGAAATACAACATCAAAAATATACCAACATGAATACAAACGCAGTAACAACTAACCGCCCAGAAGTTTCAGATTGCATCTTATTATACAGTCCTTCTCAACGTTGGTGTCTTCGAGAAATTGGTTCGAGTAGAGGGGTACACCTGCATGGTAACTTTTAGCAATACAATCAAAATACAGAAATGAATAACGAACAATGCAAAATCGATTTATGTACTCACCGCCAACCTCAAGCCAACAATCTTCAGGTGCCATATTGAGAACAGAGGCAATGCTACTCAGAAGGTCTTCAACGGTAGACCATTCACTTTCGTACTCCATCAAAAGAGTCGAACCATTTGGTGAGACCAAAAACACGCTCATTCTATAAAGATGTCAGTTACCTTATCATTTAAACAACAATAATAACAAAATATAATGAAAATATAAAATTTATGGAGCAGTCATTCATATTGACAATGCATTACGATGCTTCACATGCAGTAAAAGGTGCCGCGCAGCGAAATTTTAGGCCCCACTATAGTCCCTGAAGAATACGCAATTGCACCCACCACCACTGTTTGGCACCCATATCCAAACCATAGGCAGGCAGTAGGCATGGTTGAGTTTGGCGATAGACATATTCAGTTATTTAATTAACAAATCCGATGTTGTGTGTTTGTATATGTACAGTTTAATTGTTTAGGGATCTCAGTTGTTAGCTCGGACACGGACAGCGTTATATGTTTCAGCATAATGAAGGTAGGACTCGTTTTTGGAATAATATGTACTAATAGAGATGTAATATGATTATTAATACGTACATATATTCAGATCAATTCGAACGATTGTAAGCAACGGAAAAAGAAGAATTTAGAAGGCGACGCATCTTCTGCTGGTTATTATTCGAACGAGACGGTAAAGGTGGAAATCCGTCATCCCTCTGGCGATGATCACTCTAGCGATGATTCCTCTAGCGATGATTCCTCTGGCGATGATTATGAACCACCTACTTCAAAGACTGTAAAGGTATAACTCGCTCATCTGAGATGTACTCACTAAATGTTTGTTATCCTGATAATTGTATTTCATTCAGCCTACCAAGGACGGAGATGGGACGCCTCTACTAGTCGATACTGCAGTGAAGGTACGACATTGACAGGTTTCAGGGCTGCAAATGTGTACTGTATAAGCTCATTTTGCATAATACTTGCGTTTCTTTCAGCCCACGAAAGACGGAGGTGTTGCGCCCCCGGAATTGAAGTTTGAACTAACTAGAGTCCAACCACCAATTGACGACGGAATAGTTTGGAATTCGAATCATCTTACAGCCTTTGTGCCGGCAACTTTCGGACTTTCGGTGATTCTTAAATGGTTGGTGATTGGATTTCAATACTACAGCGTATCCAGTGCAATGAATACATTTCAGGGCCACAGATAATCCTGAAGAGTTAAACCAGATCCAGTTGAAGAGCCTGATGATGCTTGCGGAACCGATTAGGCCACCTGTTCACAATATGCTCCGTCCTGGATCTCACTTTACAGTCATACCGACGGCACTTGATATAACCGATGATTGCTATCAACCTTGGTGCACGACATATCTGAATGAGGATGGTATGAAAGGTTGATAGGATACTACCGTTTAAGATCCAGGTTTTTTTCTTTCAGGAAAAAAGAAAAAACATAAAACTAGAAATCAAAAAATTGAGAAGATTCCTCTCGATGGGAAGCTGTACGACGTGCGAATGTGCACGGTAAATCACTATACAAATTTCAATTTGAAAAAGCAGGTTAGCTTTTCAAGATGTTATTGTTGTTTCTTCCTCTTAACTTTCTGTTATAGGTTATTCGAGTACTCGGTATTCCTCTACTCCAGCATGTAACTTTCATGTTGTACATCTATGCCACCGCGAATATGGTTTTTCCATCTGCCCCTCCCAAAAGAAGAGCCAATAAGATCATTTCGCACGAGATGAAGAAGTTGCTTCGGAACAGGACGCTCGATCTCGCGATGAACGAATTGGGAAAGCAAAAGTTAGGAGGAATTTCGAGGGAACAAGTGAGTTGCAAATGTAGATGCTGATGGTTACAGTTCTGAATTGTAAATTGTTGATGTTCATTTGTAGATGTCAAAGTTTGGACGCGGCGTGTCCACGTACGCTAAAAAAAAAAAGGACCGAAACCATGCACCGACCCTGTTCGATTGGTTCATCTCACTGGCCTCTATACCAATCTCCTTCTAAACTCCATATCAGGTATATTCACCAATACTCTATTTTGCACTGGCACCTGGACGACAACTACTTTACAGTGGACGAAGCACGGAACCCCTCTCCCCGGACATCAAATGCGGCAGCAGATGATATTGTTGATAAAGAAGCAGTTGCTGTACTGCTAAAACAGTGTCCCACGGAAAAAGATCTTCTAGCGCACCACAACAGGATTGAAAGAATGCATATGTTCAAATGGAAAGACCAGGCTGAGGTTATATGTGAGTTCCGAGTTTATTAAATTTCAATAAGTTAGCCTACTATATGTAATACTACAGCTCACATGATGTCTAAAGCAACTCCAAGTGTCACGATTCCTGGTGGAAGTGCTCTGGTTGTCGCTGACACGACGTTCGGCATTTCGGACCTGTACTTGACACTCGTAATCGGTCCTTCTCGAGAACTTCCGGTAATACCAGTATGCTTATGAATTATCCTTCTTGTTAATCAGTCATCTCCTCTTAGAACGAAGACGAGTGGAAA
The DNA here is from genome assembly GCA_959347315.1 of Bimastos eiseni. NCBI lineage: Eukaryota > Metazoa > Annelida > Clitellata > Crassiclitellata > Lumbricidae > Bimastos > Bimastos eiseni. The sequence goes on from CAUFVP010000031.1 coordinate 17,554, forward strand.
CTGCGACCATTGATTCTGGGATGGGTTCTTCACCCACCATGAAAATGGAAAACCACGAAGAGATGGGAAGGTTATTGTCGCAGGTGATGATGTCAGTCGATAGCACCAAACGTATAACTGGCATCATTACAGATGGAGATCCAGGGCTAGGGAAGCTATTTAAGGTATATATTTCAAAACTTGTGTAACTTCTCATAATACTATCGTGCATGTTATCGCTATTGCAGGGACCAATATTTGAAATGGCTGAACGTTTGCGCTGCGACGTTCACCGACGTGATAATGTACTCCTCGCCCTGGCACATCTAGACGCTGGAGATAGAGCCTATGTTGATAAGCAAGTGTTTGGTACAGAACATGTTAGTTCAAATTTATAGTAAACTTGTATTCCTTTATTTACCGACTGTTTTAGATTATGCGAACGAAAGAGGTGATTTGGGTGGGCGGTGCACTTTCATGTGTAAACCGCAGTGATTTTGATAAATTCATCACCAAGATCGAAGTAAGGTGTGGTGGTGATGAAGTCGTCTGCGAGTGGTGAGTATCCCAGTAGATTATTGCAACCATAATTGTGTAACTTTCTACTTTAAGGTTCAAAAAGAGAGCCGATAGTCTGTACATTCATAACTCGATGAATGCCAAACTCCGTGCCGTTTCGTAGGTCAATGGATGACTAACAACTCCATTGAGTGCATGAACGGACGCATTCAGCAGATCTTCCAGCGCTCCGAGGGAGCTCATGTTGTTGCGGAAGAGTTGCTGAAGTTGGGAAAAAGTGAGTTTTCATATACAATCTCCCACTTCCCTTCTGTGCTTAATTTGATACTCATTAAGATGAAATGCACGAATTGCTGAAGAGTGCTGTTGGGGACTCCTCTACCGTGGTGCTCCGCCCGTTATTGAAAGCTAAGAATGTAGTGGAATGGCTTCAGCTTGATCGAATTGTGAAGGAAAAGCATCTCTACGATCTTGGTCTGCCTTTGCACTACGCCCAGCGTGACACGGATCTACCCAATTGGTTTACGAGAAGTAAGTTCGTTCAAATGTGTATACTCCGTTGCAAAAGTTACCAGCTATGAAATACCATCTTACAGATCATGGCAAGATCGCTGCGAAAATCGCAAAATTTGAGGTGTATCAAGTACCGAACACACATAAATTTGTTGTCCACAAACCAGGCCAATGGCGAAAGTTTGTGCTCTAATAATCTTCATTTACTATAATGTAACACGTTTACGTTTCAGCGGTATTAATGTGGACGGAACAGATAGTAAACTGGTCTGTGGAGAACATTATTGCTCTGAGATGGTGGACAAGATCACAACACCATGTGTGCATGTGTAAGTCTATCAAATGTATATCATTTTTTTTTCCTGAACACAAATTATTATTTCAGGGCGTCTTGTATCGCATCCCTTCACATTGCACTTGGTCAAACATACTGGAACGATTACGCGGCCATGTACGACAGCCGAAGTCAGCAGGAACTCTATCGACTACAGCGAGATCGAAGGGCTGGCAAAAAAAAAATCGGAAAGGAGGGGAAGGTTCGAAGCACAATGATGCCCGAATTTTCGAAGGAGGTCTATAGTGGGTTGTTAAATTTTACGTTAATTTTACGTTAAATTAATTTTACTATTTATTTGTAGAGTGTCATGTGACGAAGAGGAAGGAAACGATTCGCGGATCTCTATCGACCCCAGCGATATACCTGGTTTCCTCATCAGTAAAGGAACGGGCGAGTCGCACGATTGCAACAAGTATCACTCCTCTACCAAAGTAGTTGCCAATACTGGTAAGAGATGTCTATTCATATGTTTATACCTGTGTTCCTACATCCCACACCCATTTTCAGCGAACGACAGTGATTTGGAGGAGAGCAGCAGCGATGAGACCGCCAATAGACCACTACAAAAAGGCAGCTGAGGCGAAGAAGTGAGAACAAGTACAATTGATTACCTTTTCGTTTAATTTATGTATACATTCAGGAAAGCAAGCAGGGCTACGCGGCGGCGGAAAGAAAATGAAAATGAATCTGAGACGGTTCCTGTTCCAAGAGCCGCTCGTGGAAAGCAGAAGCAACAAGCTGCTCAAAAACCAAGTAAATTATTTCATTAAATTATTTCACTAGTTTGTGCATTCATCTAATCATGGTTGTAGAGAGGGCAAGAAGTCTTCGAAAGTGCAAGAAGATGAAGACGATTTGGAAGATACACCGCCGGCAAAGAAGTATGTGATGCTTTACTCGTCGTTGCTTAGTGGGCGCCAACAAAATTGTTTGTATTTAGGAAATGCGCTAATGAGATAAACAACTCATCCATCGTTGACTCAATTGGAGAATTGGACTCGTTCTCGTTTACCAACCACGACGCCTCTACCGGAGCCAGTCAGATCCCAGTACCGGATGCCTCTTCCGATGCAATTGATGTCCACTCCGCTCGTAATGACTCCTCTGTTGTTTTCATCAATGATGTGAGCGTTATCGATCTTGACGATAGCGCAGAAGAAGAACACAGGGAGATTCTTTTGGCGGGATTTCGGTGAGTATCGAGTATAGCAGTGCAATTGATTATGTTTCATTATGTCTCATTTTCAGAAAGCGTTTTGGTCAAGAAACTACCGAAGGAGATGAGTCGGCATCTGAACCGTCGACCTCGCAAGAATCGGCCGTGCCACCAAAAAGAAGATCGAATCGTGTGTCAATTCCACCAATGATATTCACGAACAACCGCTGGGAAAGGAGCGAGATACCTATAGAGAGAGAGTTACAGAACTCCTCTGCTTGCTCATCTGATAAGTAATAATATTACTGAGGTAGACCCTGCTGATTCCTCTACTAGTTATTATGTTCATTGTTCTTGTTGCTGTTTGTTACGTGTTACGTGTTACTTTGTTAGTTGTTCTTGTTGGTTGCTGTTTGTTACTTTGTTCCTCTTTTTGTTGTTGAACATGGCTTTTCTTTAATAAACATTTATTCACAAACACGTACACTATCATTAAGTACAGGGAATTAACATAAAATGGGTAGAGGAGTGAATATCTGATGAGAGCAATGAGTAGAGGAATTGAATTTGGCACATATTACTTTATCATAATCATTAAGTACAGCGAATTTACATAAAATGAGTAGAGGAGTGAATTTGACCACGTACCGGAACATACAAAATATTTGGTTATATGTCCCCTTTTCGGCACTGTCCCCTTAGGAATAGTCCCCTTTTTTGAGATTCCCCTAATTCCATAGTCCCCTCTCTGAACATTCCCTAATTCAGTTGAAGCCTCTGTCCCCTCCCCTCTGTCCCCCAGGACTTGTACCCTCAGATAGTAGGCCTCGAATACCTCTGAATCATTGGCAATGAGTGAGTTTTCGAAGATTGAATCGGTTGATGTATAGTGAAACCCCGTTTCAGCTTTTCATATGAGGGAAAATGGAACCATACGATCAGTCTACGTGACCTTCATTTGCACTGAAATACTGCTACAGATGTGCACCGCGTGGTTTTCTACGATCATGTTTCTCGTCAGCTTCAAATCATCGATTCATGGTAACTTGAAGGTATGGGGGAAAGTTGAAACAAAGTATTTTACATTAAAAAACCCTTAATGTATCAGTTATGTCACATTTAGATGCTAATAGGGAGCTATTGTGTGAATGTGTTGATCTATATCTTCTTTCGTTGTCTATGGCTGATCTTGGAATTGTACCTCGTCGACACTGACGTCATGGAGTGGCCGATGATCTTCCGAAGAATATTCGGAATCATCTGTGAGTTCGGAATCATCACAGGCGAAGACCAATGAATTCATATAGTTTGTTAAAGGAGGGCTAGCTGGAATGTTCATTCTTGACTAAAAAGGCCGAAAAACGGCTGTTTTTCAAACAATAAAGGGCCGAAAACAGCCGCTTTTCCGCCTTTTCAACAAAGAATGAACATTCCTGCTAGCCCTCCTTTGAGCACCTAGATCATGGATCATCTTATCATCCTATTCGCAAGCGAGTACATTTTGTAGTTTGCTAATCACCTATATTTAGCTATCAGAGATATGTCACGAAATGCAACATTGCGGAAAAGTTAGTCCGCACCGAAGGTGGTTTATTCAATCAGGCGCAATCTAAGTTGATGCAGTTATTAGAATCACGAGCTACATACGCTAACTTGTAACTAGTTCAAACATACATGCTAGATTCAAACTAATTGGAAGCCTATTTCCATATATGAAAATGATTCGTACATCTCACTAGATGTCTTGGCCGAAAATATTTACGGCTTGCAAGTTGGCATTTGCGGCATATAATTGGTGAATACGAACTCATTCCAGATACCTATCACATGTACGTAATGTGTGCCGAAAGGGTGCTAGCGACTGTGCAAGCGACCAACTACGAGGGAACAAGGAACATATACTATATGACAGGACTAGAGAAGATCGTTGTAGTGAATTGTAATCTTTGTTATATATGTATTTCAAATAACTTTTGTTCGCGGGAGTTTCGTGCATTTTGCACTGCTTTTTTCCAGAAGCTGCGAGAACCGTCGAGAAGGTTCGAGAAAGTTCTTAACTAAATGTCAGACAAAATCGCAATGGAAATCTTTGTTTGCGCCAAGAGTTCCGAACATTTTGCGCTAGAGTTTTGTATCATTTTGCGCTTCACCATCAAATGCTTGTAACGCTTCAACTTAGCCCTTAAAAAGTTTTGATCGTTTTGAACAAGCTCGGGAAGCCTCGCTTTGCTCGGCTTCCCTCGCCGTGAAATGCTTGTATCGCTTCAACTTAGCCCCTTAAAAGTTTTGATCGTTTTGAACAAGCTCGGGAAATGCTTGTATCGCTTCAACTTAGTCCCTTAAAAGTTTTGATCGTTTTGAACAAGCTCGGGAAGCTTCGCTTCGCTCGGCTTCCCTCGCCGTGAAATGCTTGTATCGCTTCAACTTAGCCCTCGCCGTGCAAATGCTTGTATCGCTTCAACTTAGCCTCTTGAAAGTTTTGATCGTTGTGAACAAGCTCGGGAAGCCTCGCTTCGCTCGGCTTCCAATCTTTGTTGTTTGTGTCATCCAAGTAAATTTTTGTTCGCGCGCCTACTCCTTCCAGAACCTTCAAGAAGATTCGAGAAAGTTGCAAAATGAAAGACAAAAGTAGAAATAGTAATCTGTGTTCGCGCGAGGGCTTTGTGACATTTGGCGCTACTCCTTCCAGAAGCTGAAGAAGATTCGAGAAAGTTGCAAAATGAAAGACAAAAGTAGAAATAGTAATCTGTGTTCGCGCGAGAGCTTTGTGACATTTTACGCTACTCGTTCCAGAACCTTCAAGAAGATTCGAGAAAGTTGCAAAATGAAAGACAAAAGTAGCAATTGTAATGTGTGTTCGCAAAAAGTGATCGGTGTCATTTTGCGCCAACGTTTTGTTGCGATGTGTCAAGCGCATCAGGCTCGACAGTGCTCGCTTCTCTTGCTTGCCTTGTTAGTAAACGGAGTCGTTCGCGGAGGCCTCGCTTCGCTCGGCCTCCGCGAACTCCCATCGCGATAGTTTTGCTCGCTTTTTGTAAGCTTTAATAGCTTTTACTCTCCATTCACAAGGTGACGTTCCAAGAAAATTTTTGTACGCACGTCCGTTACATTTATAATATAGCTTAGAAGGTGACGTCGCATTAAAATGTTGTACGCAACCCAATTAGACACTTTAAAAAGTGACGTCGCAATAAAAATGTTGTACGCAACTTGACGTCGCAGGAAAAAGGTTGTACGTAGCCTCGGTTACATTTATGACCTACTGTAATAATGTTGTTTACGTTGCAAACCATAGTCCTGAGCTTCCACAGTGATTTCACAGTAGTGACGTCACGATGACGTCACGATGACGTCACGATGACGTCACTTTTACAAATTAATTGCTTGTAACTTTTTAATATGAAACTTTCAGAATTTGGTGTAATAGTAATAAATGCTTATCTCAATGAGCTAAACACGCTGCCAGAAAGAGCAGATCGAAAATCGAAAAAAAGTGCGTCACGTTACGTCACACGTACTTTTTGTATAGTTACGGTGACTAGAGAAGATCGTTGTAGTGAATTGTAATCTTTGTTATACATGTATTTCAAATAACTTTTGTTCGCGCGCGAGTTTCGTGGCATTTTGCGCTGCTTTTTTTCCAGAGCCTTCGAGAAGCTTCGAGAAAGTTCTTAACCAAATGTCAGACAAAATTGGCAATAGTAATTTTTGTTCGCGCGGGAGTTTCGTGGCATTTTGCGCTGCTTTTTTCCAGAAGCTGCGAGAACCGTCGAGAAGGTTCGAGAAAGTTCTTAACTAAATGTCAGAACAAAAGTATCGTTGTAGGGAATTGTAATCTTTGTTGTTTGTGTCTCTTGAAAGTGCTCTATGCGCCAAGAGGTTTGTGGTATTTTGCGCCTGACCTTCCAGAACTTTCGAGAAGGTTCGAGAAAGTTCTTAACTAAATGTCGGACAAAATCGCAATAGAAATCTTTGTTTGCGCAAGAGTTCCGTAACATTTTGCGCTAGAGTTTTGTATCATTTTGCGCTTCACCATCAAATGATTGTATCGCTTCAAGTTAGCCCCTTAAAAGTTTTGATCGTTTTGAACAAGCTCGGGAAGCCTCGCCGTGAAATGCTTGTATCGCTTCAAGTTACGCCTTAAAAGTTTTGATCGTTTTGAACAAGCTCGGGAAGCCTCGCCGTGAATGCTTGTATCGCTTCAACTTAGCCCCTTAAAAGTTTTGATCGTTTTGAACAAGCTCGGGAAGCCTCGCCGTGAAATGCTTGTATCGCTTCAACTTAGCCCCTTAAAAGTTTTGATCGTTTTGAACAAGCTCGGGAAGCCTCGCCGTGAAATGCTTGTATCGCTTCAACTTAGCCCCTTAAAAGTTTTGATCGTTTTGAACAAGCTCGGGAAGTATCGCTTCGCTCGGCTTCCCTCGCTGTTCAAATGCTTGTATCGCTTCAACTTAGCCTCTTAAAAGTTTTGATCGTTTTGAACAAGCTCGGGAAGCCTCGCCGTGAAATGCTTGTATCGCTTCAACTAAGCCCCTTAAAAGTTTTGATCGTTTTGAACAAGCTCGGAAGTCTCGCTTCGCTCGGCTTCCCTCGCTGTTCAAATGCTTGTATCGCTTCAAACTTAGCCTCTTAAAAGTTTTGATCGTTTTGAACAAGCTCGGGAAGCCTCGCTTCGCTCGGCTTCCCTCGCCGTGAAATGCTTGTATCACTTCAACTTAGCCCCTTAAAAGTTTTGAAAGTTTTGATCGTTTTGAACAAGCTCGGGAAGCCTCGCTTCGCTCGGCTTCCCTCGCCGTGAAATGCTTGTATCGCTTCAACTTAGCCCCTTAAAAGTTTTGAAAGTTTTGATCGTTTTGAACAAGCTCGGGAAGCCTCGCTTCGCTCGGCTTCCCTCGCCGTGAAATGCTTGTATCGCTTCAACTTAGCCCCTTAAAAGTTTTGAAAGTTTTGATCGTTTTAAACAAGCTCGGGAAGCCTCGCTTCGCTCGGCTTCCCTCGCCGTGAAATGCTTGTATCGCTTCAACTTAGCCCCTTAAAAGTTTTGATCGTTTTGAACAAGCTCGGGAAGCCTCGCCGTGAAATGCTTGTATCGCTTCAACTTAGCCCCTTAAAAGTTTTGATCGTTTTGAACAAGCTCGGGAAGTCTCGCTTCGCTCGGCTTCCCTCGCTGTTCAAATGCTTGTATCGCTTCAACTTAGCCTCTTAAAAGTTTTGATCGTTTTGAACAAGCTCGGGAAGCCTCGCCGTGAAATGCTTGTATCGCTTCAACTAAGCCCCTTAAAAGTTTTGATCGTTTGAACAAGCTCGGGAAGTCTCGCTTCGCTCGGCTTCCCTCGCTGTTCAAATGCTTGTATCGCTTCAACTTAGCCCTTAAAAGTTTTGATCGTTTGAACAAGCTCGGGAAGCCTCGCCGTGAAATGCTTGTATCGCTTCAACTTAGCCCCTTAAAAGTTTTGATCGTTTTGAACAAGCTCGGGAAGTCTCGCTTCGCTCGGCTTCCCTCGCTGTTCAAATGCTTGTATCGCTTCAACTTAGCCTCTTAAAGTTTTGATCGTTTTGAACAAGCTCGGGAAGCCTCGCCGTGAAATGCTTGTATCGCTTCAACTAAGCCCCTTAAAAGTTTTGATCGTTTTGAACAAGCTCGGAAGTCTCGCTTCGCTCGGCTTCCCTCGCTGTTCAAATGCTTGTATCGCTTCAACTTAGCCTCTTAAAAGTTTTGATCGTTTTGAACAAGCTCGGGAAGTCTCGCTTCGCTCGCTTCCTCGCTGTTCAAATGCTTGTATCGCTTCAACTTAGCCTCTTAAAAGTTTTGATCGTTTTGAACAAGCTCGGGAAGTCTCGCTTCGCTCGGCTTCCCTCGCTGTTCAAATGCTTGTATCACTTCAACTTAGCCCTTAAAAGTTTTGAAAGTTTTTGATCGTTTTGAACAAGCTCGGGAAGCCTCGCTTCGCTCGGCTTCCCTCGCCGTGAAATGCTTGTATCGCTTCAACTTAGCCCCTTAAAAGTTTTGAAAGTTTTGATCGTTTTGAACAAGCTCGGGAAGCCTCGCTTCGCTCGGCTTCCCTCGCCGTGAAATGCTTGTATCGCTTCAACTTAGCCCCTTAAAAGTTTTGAAAGTTTTGATCGTTTTAAACAAGCTCGGGAAGCCTCGCTTCGCTCGGCTTCCCTCGCCGTGAAATGCTTGTATCGCTTCAACTTAGCCCCTTAAAAGTTTTGATCGTTTTGAACAAGCTCGGGAAGCCTCGCCGTGAAATGCTTGTATCGCTTCAACTTAGCCCCTTAAAAGTTTTGATCGTTTAGAACAAGCTCGGGAAGTCTCGCTTCGCTCGGCTTCCCTCGCTGTTCAAATGCTTGTATCGCTTCAACTTAGCCTCTTAAAAGTTTTGATCGTTTTGAACAAGCTCGGGAAGCCTCGCCGTGAAATTGCTTGTATCGCTTCAACTAAGCCCCTTAAAAGTTTTGATCGTTTTGAACAAGCTCGGGAAGTCTCGCTTCGCTCGGCTTCCCTCGCTGTTCAAATGCTTGTATCGCTTCAACTTAGTCTCTTAAAAGTTTTGATCGTTTGAACAAGCTCGGAAGTCTCGCTTCGCTCGGCTTCCCTCGCTGTTCAAATGCTTGTATCGCTTCAACTTAGCCTCTTAAAAGTTTTGATCGTTTTGAACAAGCTCGGGAAGCCTCGCTTCGCTCGGCTTCCCTCGCTGTTCAAATGCTTGTATCGCTTCAACTTAGCCTCTTAAAAGTTTTGATCGTTTTGAACAAGACCGGAAGTCTCGCTTCGCTCGGCTTCCCTCGCTGTTCAAATGCTTGTATCGCTTCAACTTAGCCTCTTAAAAGTTTTGATCGTTTTGAACAAGCTCGGGAAGTCTCGCTTCGCTCGGCTTCACTCCGTGTTCAAATGCTTGTATCGCTTCAACTTAGCCTCTTAAAAGTTTTGATCGTTTTGAACAAGCTCGGGA
>CAUFVP010000032.1:0-17438 GCA_959347315.1 Bimastos eiseni
AAACGTAGAGCTCCCCTTCAAAGTTTCGACTCAACCCCAGCTGAAAATAACGGTCCTAAGGCTACTGTAAAATTAGTGAACCCTAGGCATATGGCGCAATGATAATGGGAGCCCATTCCATGCTAAAGGGCCAACAACAGAGAAAGCACGATGCCGTCTAACTGCAGTTCGTGTACGGGGAACGAGGACTTCACTTTGTATGGAAGAGCGGAGAGCACGTCACCCCTGCACGCCTATGGTAGAGCACCAGAGCTCTTGTAGATACGCAGAGGCGGCAATCAATAGGCACCGTCACACCAAAGCAAAACCGCGGTATACAATCGCTGTGGGATGGGAAACCAATGCAGGACACCCCGCATATATTCGGTGAAATTACCAAACTTTGGGATACGACCCGCGCGGTAGTGCGCAGGACCCGCTGCTATCACTCCAACCACCCAGCCGGATGACCATTTAATCAATTAAGTCAATTAATCCAGCGTACCTGGAGCAGCGCTGTTGTACCGGTCATTAAAAGTGCTGATCTGATGAAGTTGAGACAGGCAGTGCCACACATTCCAGATTATGCGATGTACTGTCGTTAATGCGTATCATTCATTACGCATATCCAAGCTCATCATTTGGTTAAGTTTTTCAAAGGTTTTCTTGTGCTTAAGTGGCTGTCGGTCCTACACACACTTATATGGGATTGCGAGGATTGCGAAGCATTCTGTTGAAACATGAGTTTCACCATTCCACAAACATATAGGCCCTAATTATATGGGACACGAAGAATGCGATGTTAAGACACTTAAGTTGGACTGCACTTACAATTTAGTCAGTGGCCTAACCAGAGGCTTATGTGTCCCGTTATGTAGATCTGGATTAATTGGATCGACGTATATACATCCATCGACATGTGATATGTGCACATTAGACTGACTTGCAAATGTGTACCCCTATAACTTACAAACTTAAACGGAAAACTGACTATAGTATATATATATATATATATATATATATATATATATATATATATAAATCCTGGAATTCCCACTCAATGAAATTATCAGATTCCTTTAGGGACCACCTGCACTTTACATGAACTTGTCCCATGCATGTTTCTTAAATATTGTATCATCAAGCTCAAATGTCACTGTATGTAATGTACAGTAATGCTAGGAAACAAACTGATTGATTGATCTTTGACTTTGATGCATCCTTCGGTTGCTTTTTTCAATCTAAATTTCCCTCTGTTTGTTCAGCTTCGTTTCTGCCGCTTTCTTTTTTATATCAAGACAAGTGAAACAGACAAACCAATGAACTGTAATTTGGATATGACACCTAAAAGGCATTCTATCTTAGGATTCAATCACTGTCGCATGCAACCACTCTTGAAGTCTCTTCGCTGAGTTGCCTTTAATTCAGACCATGGAGCGAAGGTCAACAAGACATCTACGCCTACAACCTACATGTGGACATCAAACATAATTAAACCTGACGCTTTAGACAGGACAACTTTAAAAGGCGAAAATATCGCCGTTAAAAGATAATATTTTCTTCATTTATCCAGAGAGCAGTGAAGCTTTGATTGGACAAGCGCAATATTTCATCCTGCAAGACATAGAAGAGGAGAGAAATATCTGGAGAGAGTGCATCAAGTGGACCTAGAGATAAGAGGAAAACGACTTCGACAGCGTGCACTGTAGCATATATTATAGTCTATGAGTTTCTGATCGCCACGATCTATGTTCTTCGTTACGTACAAGTAGGGTCCCGATGTCTGTTATGTGATAACTTGTGAAGATTTGGTACAAATGATAAAAATATGTCTTTAAAATTTAAATTTCCACCCCTATGGTCAGCCTGTCACTTCGCTCCCTAGGTGATAAGTGCCTGTAGGTCATATATAATATTATGTCAGATGTAAAATAACCCAATGTTTCGTTTGCACCTTCTTCTCTATACATGCGATATGTGAATAGTCTAGATAATAATAGACGGAAATGTTATTGCCATTTTGAAGATCTGACAGTCTTTGTTTGCTATCATATAAAACAACTCCCCTACCCTCGTATCTGATGGACCGTCATATGTTGACGATTGTTCTACCTGTACAGAGCAAAGCTGAGCGAGTCAAAGGTTGAGATTACAGGCGACCGTCTGACCTGCGTCGTCGGTCGCCTCTCAGCGAATGTGCAGAGGTGGTGTACTTACACGTAGGCCTACATGTAGCGAACGATGAACGTTCAGCCGCCTGTGATCCGTCTTCAATTATACACGGACATGTACGTACGGTGGCCTATCATTCTCTCGGATTTGAAAGCTTACCTTTTGATTAGCAGCTTCTAACACCTGTTTTGGTGCTAATTATTGGAAGAAATGCCAGTTAGTGTCGATCGATATTCAAGAGGAAAATATAAATTATAGGCCTAGTTGTTTCGATTGGTTAATAGTTTCTGGAGAAAATTTCGACCAAAAAAATGTCAGTCAAGAGTTTTGTGAGAAAGTTGAGTTTCAAGAAGTCAAAGGTGAGACCGGGATTTTAAAATAGTTAGGGTCTAAGTATTGGTCTAGATGTGTTTGGCCAACTCGGTCGTGTTTATGAATATGTATGTTCACGTATGTACTCTGCTACCAATGTTTGGTGAAATTAAGATTCACTGTCAGCTACATGCACGCATACATATACAAATGCATACATAGCACATGCGTGCACACATGCACACATATGTATCTAATAATATTGTATGTATATCCATGCATATACGCCTACATGCATGTATGCATTTTTGCACAGATGCATACACATATCCATAATAAATACATAGGCTACGTACATACATAAATACATACTTGAGATATACATACGCACACATGTACGTACATATTAGCACATGCTTATCTATTATTAAATAGATCTGTGAGTCGACGCAGGCATGGGTGCAACCACCCTTATAATCCCACCATCGATCCACGTATTTATCAACCGTAAATCCGTTCTTGATCCCTGCGACGCAGCAAACTGTAATTGAGTCATGTGTCCATTGTAGTACGACACATTGTAAATGTAATCAACAGTTCTGGTCAAACGAATTAGCAAAAAAATTAAAAGGCCTGCACAATTATCTATTTATCAATATTATAATTATGGACTTTGGTTCGCTGTTTGTTAATAACATTTTATTTCGCTTATCTCAATTGTGATGAATATTTCACATCATCACATTTCAAGATAAAGTAATTCCGTCTCATCACTTGCGCCCCCTCCTGAGTTGCTCCCTGTTTCCTGGCCCGGCCAACTACAACACCCCGTGCTATGGTTCTGTTTCATCCATCCGTTCGCGCTATCCATTCGACCTTTCAACCATGTAATATCAGCCGTCATAATTATAACAGGATCCTTGCTCATATTTAGCGCCAGAAAATTCAGCGTCCGATCCGCCGATGCTTTGACTTTGTCCCAAGGACCAAGTTCAAGTTAGGCGCTCGGACTTACGCAGAGCATTGATTGAAGCGAGTTGTAAATCTGTGAAGAAGGAATGCTAATAATAATAATAATAATAATAATAGTTAGCAACAGCGTAACTGCTGCACCAGCCGATAGAGAAAGCGCAACAGTGCTAAGATCATAAGAACAGTCGCCACTAAGACAATGAAAGTGAGGTGCAAGAATGAGCTCCTGATGATAATGATAATGACAACAACGACGACGATGATGATGACCATGACGATGGTAATGATGACAACGATATGTTTCTTTCTTCAGTCGAAACAGTCGACTTCTGGTCCAACCGCAACTCAGTGGGCCACGACCCAGGGTCCAAGCAATGAACCCAGATCACCTCAGCCCTATTCCCTGCAACCGGATGTAGTGAATCCTAACGAGACGTCACAGCATATAACACAGCGACAGGTAATCAGCTCACATGTACAGGTGATCTTATCGCGATTACCTAGATCCGTCCGTGTGACCCTGTGCACCAGAATTCATACTAATACATTAATACAATACGTAATATAATATATTAATATAATATATTAACACAATACATAATATAATACATTAATTTAATGCAGTAGCAGCAGGAGTAGTAGTAATAATAATTATAATAACAACAACAGTGATTACAGTAACAATAGTAGCCATTAAATGTTGATAATAACAATAATCATTATCATCAGCATCACCCAAAACAAGAGCAGCATCATTAACATCACAATATCTTTGTCAAACACATTTAAATCATCCATGCCTCGATGCATGCATCCATTCATATATATCCCGTTCCTATTACAATCATTCTTTAATTCAGATATGAATGTAATCTTTTTCCAGCCGTCCTTCACAAGTTTCTCTCCGACGACGACGAGTCACCCGTTGCCCTCCTCATTCCTCGTCTCTTCGCCACAGTCAGCAAATTCCTTCACTCCAGCTGCTCCACTTTCCGACTGGATTTACAAAGAGATTGTTCTCGAAAGGGTTTAGTATCAATCTGCGTATCTTTTTATCTATATTTATGTAATTATTTATCTATCTGACTATATATTTGCCTCTTCGTCTCCTTGTCTGTGTGCAATTGCCCCTCCATCCAACCCCATCCATCACAACTCGTAACCCACTCACCAATCCACCATCTCACCAATCCACCCATCCATACATCCATCCATTCATCAACCAATCCACCCTCCAATCCGCCCATCTGTCCATGCTACCTACCCACCTAACCATCAACCTACCAAGCTAAGCCTTATTTTGAGGGGCATTGGAATAAGCAGTCGGCCAGAGGAGGGTGATCCTATAAGTTTTACTGATGTGCAGTGAAGCGTGAGCAGAATAGAAAGGTAGCCAGGTATTACCTCATTAAGAGGCACAGCGTATTTAACTGTACCCAAACTGAAATGATAACCAATGTAATTTTGAAGGCGTTAAATAATTAATGTTACTGGAAATGTTTTATTTATCTGTAGGCCTAACTTATGTAGGCCTGTAGACTTTATATCTGCCTATAATAGTAACTGCATCCGTGGGTCTAGGACATTTCTCCCGGACATTTCTTTCGGACATTTCCTCCGGGCATTCCACCTCCTTTGATCACTTACCCAAGACACATATAGATGAGAAAGTACACCATATTGGTTGTTTCAATTAATTTTTTATTATTAATAATCTAAATGCGAAACTATATTTAGTAGAAGTGCATCACAATCTTGGTTAAACCGCTATAGGTTGGTAAATATGCTCATTGCTCACTAGTCATTTTTTTGAACATCTTATGCACTCTCAATTTGAAATAGAAGCTAGATTGATTAAAATAATTCTTACGTAAAACGAAGTTGCATTGATGATAAAAATTCTGCATAAATGGAAGCGGGATTGACATAAGGAATCTCCTTAAATAAGCTATGTTGATCAAAGAATTCTTCACTTAAATAGATGCTGGATTGATGAACAGCATTCTCTGCTTAAATAGAAGTTGCATGAATTGATGACAATTATCATGAACATTAAACATGACTATATTTTATTCCTGCGCCGAATTGTCTATTGCCGAATTGTCCTGGCACCGTCTACTTAGGCCTACTGGGTAGGTTACCGGTATCACTTATCAAGGGGAAATGTCCAGAAATTGTCATAGGGTGGCGAATGTCTGGGAAATGTCCGAATATCGTATCCGTATGTGTCTGTCTGAGCAGATTCACAATAGAAGTGTTTGACGATGATGAACATATATATAGTTCACTAATATAGACAACCGACTTCTATAGCACCTTAGCAATAATGCTCAAAGTCTCATTCAATGATCAAATGAATTGAAGCCGCATTAAACACATATGTGGTCAGCTAGAGAAGTGTGGTAGAAATTCGATTGGCCAAAGAAACCTTAAGAGTCTGGCCATGGTGGGTAGATGTATTTTGCCTATCTTGCTTATGCATTCGTGGCATATACAAGTACGTCTACATTGTAACTTGTAGGTGCATCTGTAACCGTATCTATATGTAGGCCCTAGTTAGTTTCTGCCTCGTATACATGCGATCCGATTGGTCGAGCGCTCGTAATGCTGAATTTACGGATTCGATTCTCGTCTTCATGAGACGGTTGCTGTGTGTCAACCTTTAAACAGACCCATTGTTTGAACAATGGCTTGTCCTTATATTAACAGGCTAGTTGCGTTCTGTAAATAAGTCTATACGATGTGAGCACTTCATGGCCATTTACGAGAATTAGGCATAGTGTGGTACTAGTAATAGTAGTGGTGGTAAAAGTATTATCAATTATGAAAGTAGTGGAAGTGGTTGGAGTGGACGTAGGCCCTATAGTAGAAGTTGTTCTAGTTGTAGTCTTTTTCGTAGTCGTTTGTAGTAGTAGTAATGATGATACTATCGTCAAAAAGAGGGAGTGTACTATCTGCTGATTGTATACTATGTTGGCAATGAATAGAAAGGAAGAGGTCTTGGCTTTACTCTTGCTGGTGGAATCGATCGGAATGACGGAAGTGATGGAAGCATCTACGTCACCAAGATCATCGACGGAGGAGTGGCAGCCAATGACGGAAGACTCAGGTGATGATGAAGACAACGATAATCATGTTGGTTTTGCTGCTGCTGCTGATGATGATGGTGGTGTTCTTGCTAATTCTGATGGTGATTGGTTCTATTGTTGGTTGTAACAATTATTATGACGATGACAATATGATCTATCATCGTGACAGATTTGTCACTCTTCGATGCTCGTCAATGCATTCTTCCCTTGCAAATACGTTCTATGTTTAGTTAGTCTCAGACAAGATCTCAACTTCAGATTCCGGTTGTCTCTACAGCCTACTTCGATGGCACGCCCTACTACAGGTCTCCTCCTCTGGCTCTTGCTCAACTTACCCCAACCAACAGCTCTGGCTTGGATTTGTCATTTGATCTTACTATCGCCGGACCTACATATTGTACAATGCGCTGCAGACGTCATTCATGCAGATTTTTCTTAACACGGCTCTTTGACTTGTGCCAAATTATCACATCTATTGTCAATCACTCTCACAAACAGGCTTCTTCCCTACCAGGTATGCTCTTGATATAGTTATACACGGCATGGTCTTAAAAGCCATTCATTTCTTCATGAACAGAAGAACGGCAATTACCTTTTTGCCCACTCTATCTCCTACCCTTTGATACTGTCGAAAAGTGTCCATTGTTAACCGTCTTCACCACCTGAAAACATTGGTGGGTCTTTAGTTTCCAGTCCTACTATCAGGTGGCTTGAGCCTGTCCTCCACAATCATTACCCAATCAGTCCATTGAATCAATTCACTTCCAGTTGTCTTGTAGTGGTTCTCACACTGACTTTGCCTTCTATACACAGGCATAGATTCAGTTCACTTCTCAACTTAAAGTTCCCTAGATAACATCATGGACGCCGACAATAACTTTCATTCGAAATGCCTCGTCTTATCCAGCACTCCTATTAATTGCTTCAGTTTCTTGCGATGTTACGTCTCGAGAAGTCCCACGCTCCACACATATTATTAAGTGCATGAGACGGTTATTGTGTATGGATCTAAAACAAAATTATCACACACGATAATTTATGTCATGCATGACCAATAGCTAGATGTTATATAATATAAATGCACACGCACCTACACGCACGCACACACACACATACACAGTTTCGTTTTTTTTATTGAGAGTTGAGTAGGGCCTACTATTAGCAGTGATGCAGACGTTAGTTTTGAAGTACCAGAACGCCGACTGAGCTTAGTTTCGGCTGATTTGACAGCATCGGAACTCACGTTCCCGCTAAATGATAGAAATCGGAACGCTCACCCGACCACTCCGGCTCGTCTATACCACTGGGTGCCCTTGCAAAAAATCGTTCCGGCTGATTTGACAATTACCGAAACGCGCGTTAATAAGTATTGCGCTCCGACCGTTCCACATCGCAGATGATTTGGTGACGCCCTCCTCCTGTGTCCAGGCTTGGGACTTGCACTGTCAAAGTCCAAACAGTAGCGGAGTAACCGTTTCGGCTTGTCTATATAGGCCCCCTATATACCATTGGGGACCATTGTAGAAAGCGTTCTAGCTCATTATTTTGTCTATGTCTCAGCGCGCGATCCGTCTAAATAATTAGTAGACTACCGGAACGCGCTCCGGCGTATACAGCCGTATACGCTACAGCAACTGTTTACACCACTGACCAGTGGTCCAGAGGTGCAAGAAGGTTTTGAAAATTGGGGGGCATAATTGAAAAAATATTGCGCGAAGCTCCTCCAGTTTTGAAACTAGGGGTGGGCAGGTGCCCCCTCTGCCTCCGCTTGTTACACCCCTGCAGTGGTCGTAGTAGTAGCGGTGATATTGGTATACCATTGGTAGAAATTCTTGTAATACTGAATTCCTCCTTTTTGACACAAGGTAACAATAACTCTAGGCCTGTATACAACTTTTTTGATAGACGTCCGTCCGCTCGATGGGTTTAATGTTGAGCGTTCTAAATGTATTTGCAGGTGCAGGCCTACATTGCGGATTGCTTTTGACTCTACAATATCCTTACCATGTTAAGACCGCTGGCAGATCAGCTTGCTTTCATATTCGGAATATGCATTGAAGCCGATCTGATTATAGCCTCAACTGCCTTAGCTGTAGTTTTATTCAAAACGGCTCCAGTTTTTTGCTCTTTCGACTACTGCAACTCACTTCTCATTGGATTGCTAAAAGAGGTACGCACAAGCTGTGTGGTTCAAAATTCAATGGCAAGTGCCGGAAATAACTCATTCTATTTTTTAAAATGACACAAATATTGCGATGATTACACTGGCAACCCTTCGAATAAAATTTCAGTTTAAAATCTAAAATTAACTTTGTAAAATAATGTACCCAATACGGCCGATCCATCACCCGTATTTGCTTATTCCTCATTTCAGCCAATAAGTATTGCACTCCGTCAATTCTTGCTTTGCCTCGCAGCAAAACATTGTTGAATAACCCTCAGTTGCTGGTCCAAACCTCTGGAATTGATTGCCTAGTTTTATCAGGTAATGCGGGTCTATTTCGGAACTATAGTTATAAACTTATCACTCCTACATTTCAACTTCCAAACCTTCCGTACAGCTTGACCATACTTACTGGTCAATCTCACTCATTGAATTTAGACTCAATATCTTCAATCAACGACGAGTCTCACTTAATGCGACAATCGATCGATGCCGTTATGCATTATAATAATGGCGATATAGAAGTCAGCAGCTTAGATTATTATATGTAGGTCATAGGCCTTGCGCTGCGGCTTATGTTACACTAGTGATCGGTGAAGTTCAGAGTTTAACAGCTCAAGGGCCGCTTGTTTGATAACTTCTTGAAAGGAGGAGACATACATGTTGTTAATCTCGAGTCAATTATGAGAGAGAAGTGTTAGGTTTTCAATTCTATAGCTTTAGCACACGTGGAGGCTCACTCACCGCCTGATTTGAAGTGATTTCTCCACCAATTATAATTATGTAAAAGTCATCGCACTCATTTTACAACTGAGCCCAGAATATAAAGGGCGCAACTGTAGCAGACATTACGAGGCATCTTTTATTTTTTACCCGAGCAGAGATTTTAATCGCTGACCTCTCGGTTGATAGTTAAAAACTGTAACCTCAAGAGTCTATACATATTATCGCGCATTTGTCCGTATACATATTTTTAAAATTAATTGCATATTTGACAATACAGTCTGACGTGTGTCTAAACATTTGCAGAGTGAATGACACGATCCTATCTGTGAACGGAACCCCTTTCATTGGCCTGACTCACCGAGAATCTGTGGATGTTCTCAAGGCAACGCCAAATATAATTCATCTGGTAAGACAATTTGTGGCTTTTAACAGCATTTTTTAATTGACGCTGAGCAATTTCGACGTTTTCATGTTCCATCAAAACTAAATGAGTTGTTCCATCAAAAACTATAATCAAATGAGAAACCGAGCGAAGATTAGGTTCATGGCTAAATTTATGAAATGTTTTATTCGATTTATAGTTTCGCTGCATTACATTACACTAGACTATAGACTATCATAGGGCAACAATTTACTTGTTTTTCATAGAAGAAAAGTTAGCAAAAAAATTATTTGATATTATACTAGGCGGTCCCACTTTCTTTGCGCCACCCTGTATATATATGCGGATTATAGAGTAGGCCTATATATATATATATATATATATATATATATATATCCACATGTTTTCTCTATCTTTGTCAGAATATCAAGAGATATCGTCCCACAAAAGACGACGTCACTGTCATCGACTTATTCCGACCAGAAGGCAGAGGTAAGCTAAATATAGGCCCTACAAAGGTTTATTGCACGCACTCTATGACTATGTATGGTGTAGATAATTGCTCTAGCAGTGTGAACTTAGATTTACGGTCTAATCTTGAAGTGTGTCTCACCAATGTATAGCAAAACATTTACATCAGTACAGAAAACTAGCGCAACGAAAGATGTGTAAAAAGTTGTTCACACTTGTTTCAAAAAGAGTAGGCCTATACTCTGCTACATTTTCTTGAGTAGATGACAATTCCATTGCTTTACATTTTGTGATATCATATGGCCAGGTGCGGATTTAATGATTTGCCACCCAATGGCCAAGATTTCTATGCCGCTCCTCCCAAAATTGAATGCATATTGAAATCCACAAATAATGGCAGACACTATAGTAGGAAGAGAAATCAGCACGGCCAGTCTATTTTTATTAAAAGATGAAATAAATAAAAAGTATTAGCTTAGTGAGCGTATTAGCTTAAACTTTAATAACAGTATAACACAATGATTAAGCAGTTCTTCCTTAGTCCACTGGCCTGCTATCATTTAATTTTTACATTTAAGACATTTTGAATCCAACTTTTGCAGCCCCATGAAATCCATGTTCCGCCCTTGGGCCGGGGCCTTGTTGGCCTATAGTGGTAAATACAGCGCTGCGTATACGGCATCACAATAAACTACGTTCTACAGAATGCGGGATCTTATCACTTCTATAATGTCACCAAATCTCCAGTTTTCTGTCTCCTGGTGAATGCGTATCCTTATACATGTCTGTCTGTGCAATAAGGGACTCTTTCCTTCTGTCCACCACAGCTGATCTTAATCTGCGCTCAGAAGTGACCTTACGCTGAACGTATTGCTGCAGTGCATAATAATTATGGTGATCGTCGCCTATTTGACGTCATCCTGATCTAGTTTATAGTTTAGTCCACTCTAACAAAACCCATTTTAATCCAGTCTAAAACAATCTAATTGAACTTATTCCAATCCCATCAGATTCGTTCCAATAAATCTTAATCCAATCAAATGTGATTGAATCCCATCCATTCTAATCTGTTTTAATCTCGTCATGCAGGGTTTGGTTTCACTGTGGCCGGGGGCATCGGTAGCCAGGAGATCGAGGGAGACGACGGGATATTCGTGACGAGGATCACAGAGGGTGGAGTGGCCGATCAGGATGGACGACTGTCAGTCGGAGACAGACTGCTGGCCGTCAGTATAGTTCAACTCATTCTTAACTTAGCAACTCAACTTCAGTTGTCAGTTTAATTAACAGCGGATGACTAATCTATACTGACTTCGATATATATATCTTCAGACACCTTCTCTCTTTTCACTCATACACTCCTGGCAAACTCAACAATTGTGAACCAACTTCTGTTCGCCAAGGACATCTAGTAATAAACCTCTATTATTGCATTTATTATCATTGTTATTATTATTATTACTATTATTATTGCTATCGCTGTCGTCATCGTCGTCATCATCGTCATCCCCGTCCTCTCCGTCATCATCATCATCGTCGTCGTCGTCGTCGTCATCATCATCATCATCGCCATCATCATCATCATCATCGTCATCGTCGTCGTCGTCATCATCATCATCATAATCATCATCATCATCATCGCCATCATCACCATCATCACCATCATTATTATTATTATAATTAGTAGGAGTAGTAGTAGTAGTAGTAGTAGGTGGAGTAGTAGTAGTAGTAGTAGTAGCAGTAGGGGGAAGTAGGGGAAGTAGAAGTAGTAGTAGAGGAAGTAGTTGTAGTAGTAGAAGGGGAAGTGGTAGGAGTAGGGGAAGTAGTAGCAGTAGTAGTATTGTTATTATTATTATTATTATTATTATTATTACTATAAACTATATTATAATCATAATTATTATTAGTAGTAATATTATTATTATCATTATTATTATTATTATAAAAATTACTTTTATCATTTTCATTGTCATCAGTCATACTTGTTGGGTCAGTTTAATAGAGTGGTTAATCTACTGACTTCTATAACGCCTATTGCAGTACACTAAAGAATGAATAGTGTAAGACCGTTTAGGAACGCTCAGGTTATACATGAAGGGGTGAAAGGCAGGCATAGGCCCGGGCCATTCTGCTTTGCAAAGGCTATGGCTGTAGACATGATTGATTTTGGTTGAAGGTTAATGACGCCAGCATGACGTACGTGAGTCACGAGGAGGCAGTGGAGACTCTGATGTGCGCCAGAGGTCGTGTTCGACTTCTCGTCGCAAAGACAAATATCCATTCGGACCACTTCGGCGCGGGTGAGAACTTTAGTCCACCTCAATTCATTACATGGTTGGAACGCAGGACAAATGAAGAAATGCTACAAATGGCAGATGAACAAAGATATAGGCCTATATACCTGATACAAATAATTTGACGCTAATAGTGAAAATGGTTGGGCCACACAATGAGGGGGTACTCCCTTCTAAAAATTATTCCTGGGGTAAGAATGCATAGCGGAAAGGACAAGAGGAAGACCGACAATAATATTATTTAACTGATTGATGAAGGTTGGTTACAGCTAGTTGAAGGAGAGAATCGGAAGACGTGACGAATGGCGACATTGGACGCACGAACCCACCAAAAGAGGAAAACGACAATACGTTACTTGAACCTAGTTGCATTAATTTACTTAAGTTGCTTTATTTTATGTTTAATTACTTTAATATGCTAGACTAACGGATGGGTGTGTTGCACAGTAAGTCAGATGCGAATGTTAAAGGAGCCAAAGGACAGCGTGTAACTAATTTAAATATACAGCGTGTAACTAATTTAAATATACAGCGTGTAACTAATTTAAATATACAGCGTGTAACTAATTTAAATATACAGCGTGTAACTAATTTAAATATACAGCGTGCAACTTATGGTGATGATCCAAACAGAGGAAATGTCGAATTCCCCAAAAGAGATCAGTTTTGCTGTTTCTGCGCAAGGTAAACCATGGATCCCAATCCAAGAAATGGAGGAGATCTCGCTGAGAAATTATGGGGAGGTTTAGAAATGGGAGGGGTAAAACAGAGGCGGGGAAGTTGCTCCAATGACTCATGAGGATATAGAAGCCCTGTAGGGAATAATGAATCTTCGTTGGCGAATAGAAGGTCTGGAGGTGGAGCCAATCAGGGTACGTTCATCTCTGTTCCTCACCCATGAGGTCGTCGTTGTCAACAAACCAAATCCCATCATCCCCCATGCATCATTGTGGGAATCTCCACATGTGCTGGCCTACAGTAGAAAACCCATTTAAAAACTACAGTTATTCGGCTGTCTTTCCAATAACTTATCTATGTCTCAGGATTAAGACAATATTAAATAGTGAAATGTCATATTTGTATTCTTTCTGTGTGTAATAAGTGTAATATTTAACGACTCATCCATGACGAGGATGATATGCGTATCCTTTCTACTAAGATTGAAAAATATGTATGTAAATCAGAGGGGTAGCAAGGTTTTGAAAAGTTGGGGCATGATTTATAAAATTTTGCCCGAGGCGCAAACAATTTGTTGCCCCTCCCAACTTTTGAATTTTGCGAACCCCCAGAAATTTGGAAAATGGGGGCACAAATAATCTAAACAAAAGTCATCTTAAAAAGCCATTGGAGAAACATAAAAAATAACCGATTTGGGGGCACATGAGGCATTGAGCACTAAAACTGGGAGAGGGCTTTGCCCCCCAGTTTTGAAACTGGGACCGGTGCCCCTGCCCCCCGCGTGTTACACCCCTGCTGTAATTTATGTGTAATTTATATGTCCTTGCAGCTGTGCCTCTAGCAACGGGTTTAACATCCACCATTGAAAACGGATTCGAAACAGTGGCCGCATACAACGGGGGTTACGTCCCCAGGCAAGCCCCGTCCTCGAAGTTGCAGTCACCGCCCACTTCAGCTCAGTCTCCACCTACCAACGCTGGCTTTCAGCCTACGCCAGCTATGCCACCTAATATGTATGCGTCGCAACTGAGAGTAGGTCTACAGTCTCAACCCACCATGTCACAGGCGCCGCTTACCATGCTACAGTCTCCGCCTCCAATGCTACAGCCCACGCCTCCAACGCAATATGGCGCTCAGACGTCTCGACCTTTGCCGGAACTAATCCCACGAGTAATGACAGCATCCGAGATACCAAGGTGAGCACAATGGCTGCTAAATACGGTACGCTACTTGAAACAATACTCAGTAAAAGGAAATGTAAATTATAATTGGGTCCAAAAAGGCAATTTTCACATAATAACCATCTCTTGACAACAAACAGACATTGGAGAAACAATGAATCAGCGCGTCGACAGGTGAGGCTAAGCCAACTCAAATTCTTAAGCAATTCTACATAAAGTAGTGTGGCGGCCGTGGTCTATGAGTCGAAGTCATTTTACTGAGGTGCAAACACTCCGACAGACATCCGAAGACAAGACACCTTTTAAATCTCTAGCTTACATTCTTCCTATATTTGCCAATCCGTATAAGGGTTTCAGAAGTGAGTGAGCGTTAAATGACGAAGTTCCCAAAACTCATGGTGTAGGTTGTGTTGACGGCTTGTTCCAGAACGAAGGTCCGACCACAGCGAAACTATCATGTACTTACGTAGGCCTACTAAGTCACTTTTTCGATTTTCGGTTGTACTTCTTGAATAATTTCAAGCTTTCAGTTTCGGTTTCGTTTCCTAGTTTCGTCAAAGAGCAGAGGCAGATAACCATACGGAAGAGCCTGACCGCTGGACTCGGATTAAACATAGTTGGTGGAACAGAAGGAGTGGGCATATTCGTGTCAGCAATCATTCCAGGTGGAGCGGCTGATCTCAATGGACAGTTGAGGAAGGGGGATCAGATATTGTCGGTATGGAAAATATAAGCGTATAGTCTACAGGCCTGAGATGTTTTACTCGTCGAAGTTTCAGTCATAAGAATTCCTCCCACACTCAAACCTTTTACCTTACCTCTACCATCCTCCTTCCTCATTTCGTTCTCTCCCTCCAAGTTGCTTTATAATCAACGCAGAAAACTAATTGGGGAAAAATGCTGGAGTCGAAAGAACATCCAGTCCTACTTCTCTAGACTTTCTAATTTCCACCACGATCCAGCGCATCCAGTGACGACGCTCCTTATGCATTCATGCATACTAAGGCGTCGTCATGGTGAATATAATTATCTCATGTATGTATGTATTTACGCATGCATGAATGGTTGCATACTTGCATGCATGCATGTCATGTATGGGCATGTGTGGCACAGTGGCCGATCGGTCAGGTCTTAACGTTCAGTGTGAGCTGAGGGAGCGCTTTCAACCCTCGTCCGAGGCGTCACTGTGTAGGGACCTTGAGCAAGTCCTTCGCACACAATTGCTCTGCAGGACAACTGCAATTGCGACGTCGAGGCGTGTATGTATGTATGTATGTATGTATGCATGTATGTATGTATGTATGTATGTATGTATGTATGTGCGTTACTTTATGCATACATGCATGCATGCATGCATGCATGCAAGGATGCATGTACGCACGTATGTACAATGACGAATACAACTACAGTGAAGGGTGCTGAGAAATTGGCACTTAGTGTACATACCAGATTATGTTAGCTGCATGCATTGCTCGTAAACTGCGTCTGTTGCGCTCATCAGGTGAACAATGTCGACCTTCGCGAGGCCAGTCACCAGGAGGCGACGATGGCTCTCAAGGCCGTCGGAGAGACCGCCGTCATCGCTGCTCAGTATCGCCCTGAGGGTAACTGATCGTCGCCATTATAGCCAAGGAAATGCTACTAATGATGACTACAGTGTATATATTATATATGCTTAATAACAAAAATCTATAGTAGTCATAATAATGATAGTGGTGATATGATGACGATAATAATGACAATGATGACTACTACGACGACGATGATTTGTTTTAATGGGAGAATGTCATCGAGCTGCCCAAAAAGTTGTATGAATGAGGACGGTTAACTAAATTGGTTAGGCGATAAGAGTGAACAGTTTGGATGATGACAACGTCAAAAACATTCATTGAATTGAAATAGACCCAAAACAAAAAAGACGTGAAATGAGATGATGCATAGTGATTTTATGCTTAACAAATCTTGCGGACGGTGAAATTGACGAAGTTTAAGCGAGGACTTGCATACTCACTCAGCTCATTGTAGATAATAGTAGATTTCTGGTTTCGAGATTGTCGTACATCACAGCCACATTGAATGAATTTGCATCACATAATAATATAAGAGGCTAATACGTCCATTGACTGTCTGTGTACGACTGTACGTGTAACATTGTTTCAGAGTTCAATCACGTAGAAAGGAAGACACGTGAGTGCCAGCGCAAGTTGATGGCCAAGCCAAACGACCTACAGGGGGCCATCCAACGCAAGACCATATTCGTCCGGTCAGTCAGGCAAAGAAGTGCAAGAACGCTAGTATATACTGGCATTAATTTTAAATGTTGTAGTTATCCCATTTTTAATTCTAATCGACGGTGCAGTTTGGTTAACTCTCTTTTCACAGTTTGTTCAACTTATTAATTTATTTTCATTTGTTTATTCACTAGGGCTCTGTTCGACTACGATGTGTCCACAGAAGCCGACCAGATGCCCGGTCGGGGTCTGAGCTTCTCCTTTGGCGACATCCTCCACGTAGTCAATCCAGGTGGAAACGACGAGTGGTGGCAGGCCAGGAAAGTCCTTCCGTGGTCAGATATTAACTCGGGAAGCGGAATTATACCCGGCAGGAGACGGTAGGTTATTTGAATTGAAGAGAGCTTAATTAATTTAGGAGCTCTGTCGTTGCCTATATCGGTGTTTGTCGTACTTTGTACAACAGACGATTGTAATTTAATGTAAATCTTCGAAAAATTTCTCAGCGTCCTCAAAAGACGCGTCAGGTTCCTCAGGGAGACCAGCTTATTCACCGGCGCTATTGGTGCTCACAACGAATCAAAAGACGCTAATTAAATGAAGGCATTTTGCGAATGTTATGAAACATTTGTCGCATTATGAGATTCTCCAAGATAAACGTTACATAATTCTATTTACGAATTTAAAGCGCCTCTCACAGTACAACCTATTCAGAGGCGCTCGATCTTGTACAGTCTGCAAATCTGCTGTTAAATTTTTAGATCCAAGTTATTGAATCTAACTAGGA
>CAUFVP010000033.1:0-14729 GCA_959347315.1 Bimastos eiseni
CTCCTCCTCCTCCTCCTCCTCCTCCTCGTTCATCCTCGCTATGGGCAAGCTATAAAGAGCGCCTCTGTTGCTTATCCGCTGGGTCATTACAGCGACGCCGTTCGACGAATAAGACAACCATCTCAGCGCAGCTTAGATTCAATCAATACTCAACGGACATGACAGTTATGCGCCTATCCATGTCCCTATATACATAATATATATATATACATACATATATACTCATTTATATACGTATATATATATAAATGCATATAAATACACATTAAATATATATAGGCCTATATACATGCGTGTGTGCGCGCCTGCGTGTATCTGCATACATGTATAAAAATAAAAATCTTTTCATGTTGCACATATGCATAGGATAATAAAATGTGAATGCATGCAGACCACTCATACTGTACATACATGTATGTATATAGTATATATATATATATATGTATATAGTCGACACAAACAAGGTACATTTACATGTATGCATGGGTAATTATAATTTATGTGCGCAAACTGTTGTGCATTTAATGCTCACGTATTGTAAGCTCATCTAAGTAGGGGAGACTGGGTTGTAACGGGGCAGGTTGAGTAGATTGTTACAACCAGCCCCAGTCTCCCCTACATGTACAATTTTACGCAGATAATACTATGCATGGGTGTGTGAGAATGTGTTAGCACGCATGACAACTGTGTACATTTGCACAATATAGGCATTAGATATTATTCTTTAATCTGTTTATGTGAAGTAACTGTATGTGTGTATGTAAGTGAGTTAGTCTAGCTGCGGAAGGAGGCTGAAATGACATGCGAAGAGGGACCAAAACGTCGACTGAACTTTATATCTACTGACTATTTAAAATCCATGGATTCTATATCGACCTCGAGCGAACGGGTTGCCGTCGATTCAGAATGGCGCCAGTATAAGAGAGCCAGGCAAATTGTTTGTTACTGTACATACGACTAACAAACCGACACATGTCGTTGTATCAATTGTATCCAGCTTGGGCAATGAGAATATATATGTTATATATAGCAAACAAACAGGGAACATTATATTAATGTCGGTACTCTCCTGATGACATAGCATGGTACAACATGACCGAACATACATGTAGGCCTACGGTGAAAAGCGAGAAAGAAAGCAGACCGGAGAGAGATGAAGAAGGAATTAAACAGACACGGAGAGTGAGAGAGCAGTAGAAATGAAGCGACAGACAGACAGATGGCATATGTGTTTGTGCGGTTGTGAGTGACGGAGAGAGAGAGAGAAATAGAGAGAGAGAGAGAGACAGAGAGACAGTCAAACAGACAGATAGACAGGCAGAAAGACAATGACAGAGGCAGAAGGAGAGACAGAGACGAAGACGGAGACAGAGAAATAACAACATGGGAGAAAAAGAAATGAGAAACAGAGAAGAGAGAGAGAGAGAGAGCAAGAAAGCGAAGATCACTTTGTCTGAAGAAGACTTCGAGCATTCGCGGCCATTACATTAATCTCCATGGACTAATTACGGACGACGTACAAAGCAAAAGAAAACGATTCTCTCTTGGATAAAGAAAGAAAAACACAAAGTATACGAAAAGTAAAACAGCTAAAGAGAAGAAGATTAATTGAGAACCTATATATAGATCACACCCTTTGTCACATATACATTTCTACGAATATTTAATTTTCATTTTTTAAGTTTATTTGGCAATCCAAAGTATACGTTACAGGACATCCTTATGGAAAATTTACAATTGCACCGTAAACCCAATTAAGGACGGAAGAATCCCGAAAGCTATAGGGTAACCTAATAAATTAGGTATAAAGTAGTTGAGCATAGCGACCAAAAGGAGAGAAGGCCTATACATAATTTATAGAGTGGGCGAAAATGAGATGGAGGAACAAAGTATAACTAATCGTAACTAATGAATATGCAGCATTAAACGAGAAAGAGCAGATAAGCAGATAACTAATACGGTATAAGCCATAAATTTTTGCTATATAAACGTATTAAGTGTTTTTTGCGGGATTCAGCGCTTGGTCACTACTGATCACTATTAGTATTACTAATATCACTCGATTTGTAAAGAGTAGTGAATGTAACGTAAATTGTTATCTAAATTGTAATTTAAATGCGCATCAGGTGGACTTAAATGGCTGCTAATAAGAAAACAAAAAATGATAGTTATGAGATTTCAATGTTTAGGTCAGCTGAGTGGACTACCTATTACATATCCAGTCGATGGATCGAGTATTAGACACCGCCTGTGAATAAGCTGGTTCCCGCTGGTTTGTCGGCGCTGTGGAAATGTCGAGATTACGATAAAGGCCGCAATAACAGCAATCGCTAATTACAATTGCAATTGTATCTTCGCCGTACAGAAGTTTTCCCATAATACTGACATGACAACATTTGTTATAGCCTCCCTCTACATGCATCAATGTTATTTATTATGTTATGGTTCCTGGCATGGGAAATCCACAGTTTGAGGTCAAAGGGTGAGACGAAAGTAATGCACAGAAAGTAGTGATAAAACAATTATCTGTCAAAATGTCGGTTCGTCGAATACTAGCTGTGGGCACACGTCAATTAATCCCTTCTGAATCACCGCCATGGAAAATGTAATGTGAAGATATAATATGTGAAAGCAGGTCCATATGGGAAAGCCTTCGCTAAAGTAGACGTGAGAGTATTCACGAGAAACGGTGGGCGATCCTTTGTCCTGTAAACAATTCGACGAGTAATTGCTGACATAAATTCATTATTCGTTTGTTGACGTCACCTACGTCAATGGCTTAGTAACTCGTCCTATATTTAGACTACTAGTACTAAGGAACATCAATGAGTGACATCAAAAATTGACAACAGCATTGTACTCTTTACAATTCAACAATTCATTGACGTTGCAGATTTAGCGTCACTGTTATTGAGAGCAAGAGTCAGGTTAAGGTCATGCATAGAATGCAGCGATAAAATAGTGTTAGAAAACAGTCAGAGGCGATATGGATAGGTTCAAAGTGATATTCGCCAACTTGGAATGCGCAGTGGGAGCGTCTGGGGCCGAACTCACACTCAATCGTCAAGAGAAAATCGTAAAACTCCGATGCCTCGCCATTGAACGAAGAAGGCTAAAGGAGTTGAAAGCTGATAAGGACAAAACAACGTTAACAGAAGTTGCTACGAGCAATCGCATTCACTTCAGATATGAATTGGACAGACTAGGTGTTAATGGTGTGCTAGCTGAGGTGTTCGGACGGCGCTGTGGAGGTTCAACGGAGTACGACGTGGAAGACAAGAAGGAATTCAATCTCAACGATGGTTTGTCGTGTCTTGATAGGCCTTCTTGGTTATTTCTCAAGTATACTTGTGATAGTGCTAGTTTCAGGGTTAGTATTATACTGCTACTACTGCTAGTACTACTCCACCATTACCAACACTATTCTGTTGTCGCAACGTGTCGTTTAGCCTAATGTCTTTACCATTAATCGCTAAATATGTAGTTAAAAATTAATTCTTGGATAGGTTGCGCCACGGAGTGTAAACACTAACCCAGCAGTAGTAGGGAATCGCGCTATCTGGCTCATTTGACCATAATATTGGTCAATTCACCCACCTAATAGGTTACAAAAACGTATTTTAAACCTATAACTAGGTTACAAAAACCAATTCATACACAAACCTAAGGCCTAGGTTAAACATCAACCAACACAGTCTAATAGGTCCGAGAAATTTCAAATAGTTTGGATGATGAGTCACAATTCATGCACAAACCTAAAACTTAGGTCAAAACGTCCACAAATAGGTCAAAAGTCACGGGAATTTCCAATAGTTTCGATGATGAGTCAGCAGTTTCGATGATGAGTTCAACAACAAAATCTTGCATAATATAAAATGAATGAAAATATTTTCTCACAACAGCTAAAAGGAATATCATCCCAATATAATGGAATACTCGAAGAAGACTGTGATCGAATTAAGAAACATTGCGAAATAAAAAGGTATGGTTGGTTATACGAGGCTGCGTAAAGCACATTTGATTAGTAAAATTGAAGCTCACGGGGTCATTCTCTCACATTTTCCCCCAATCTCAACCAATGCTGGCACTGTTCTATTCCAACGCTCAACAACGCACGACTTTTCTTCATTCTCCGTAGAATACAACTCGACTAATTTCTTAACGTCTTTATTATAAAATTCTTTACCCTTATCAACCCATACTTTTCCTGGTCTTTTATCACTCTCGAATATTTTCACGAAGCCACTAGCAGTATCCGAGGATGATCCCGTTTCAGATATTAGAACTTTGGAATTAGGTGATATCGCTAAAAAATATTTAAAAGAATATGCCTCGAACAAAAAGTTGACGGATATGACCTTCGGAATATACTCTACAGGCAGAAGAAATATACTGGTAGATACTGGCTTTGGTAGATAATATAGGTTTGACAAGACTTCTTTCTATACGCCCTCGTAAGCTAGGATTAGGAATATTATTCAACTCATTAACCATCGTTCTAGCGGCGACATTCCTAGAAGCTGTATCGGAGTGATGACCGTTAGCTAAATCGTGATGATATGCAGCGTTGTCGACTCTATTGACGGGCTTCGACCAATCCTTAGGAGTTCCATCGGAATTCAACCGCAAATCAATCCTAGTACCAGGACCAGTAAACGAATGTCCCGGCAAGTGCATCTCACCTGGATATTTAGCCCACGGCAGCTTAATACCGCTGGTAACCGAATTTGAAGATCCCACTAAATCACCACCTTCAGAAGACTTCACGATTTGTGCCTTTATCTTTCCACATATATCACATGTGCCTCTAAGCATTTCGTAACACCTTCGGGAATGGTTATAGTAACCCACATATCTCCACCATTCGGCGAATACGAAAAGTTGTTGTTAGTCGCGTCGATGTTTGGGAATGAAAAATATATGTCTCCAGATTGATAAGAGCCATTTCATATTTTTTCTGCCTGTAGAGTATATTGCGGTCAGAAGAACCGATATAATTTATTTATTTCTCCCGAATGTAGGGCCCGGCTATAAGATTATCGAAACGCCGAGGAATTTGATATATCTTCCAATCCACGATATCGATAATGGAAACGTCTCTCACCGATCAAAATGGCCAACAGATGGACTGAGGAAATGTTCAAAATCGCACAAGTTCAGCTTACGGATCCACCAACTTATAAGATTACTGATTATAATGGTGAGGAAATACAGGGCTCATTTTACAAACAGGAGCTACAGAAGACTACCCAAGAAATATTTAGAATAGAAAAGATAACCAGGAAACGGGGAAACAAGTCGCTGGTGAAATGGTTGGGTTATCCTGAGTCATTTAATTCCTGGGTTGATAATGAAGACTTGGTGCTCACGTGATAATGACTCATCATCGAAACTATTGGAAATTCCCGTGACTTTTGACCTATTTGTGGACGTTTTGACCTAAGTTTTAGGTTTGTGCATAAATTGTGACTCATCATCGAAACTATGGGAAATTTCTCGGACCTATTAGACTGTATTGGTTGATGATTAACCTAGGACTTAGGTTTGTGTATGAATTGGTTTTTGTAACCTAGTTATAGGTTTAAAATACGTCTTTGTAACCTATTAGGTGGGTGAATTGACCAATATTATGGTCAAATGAGCCAGATAGCGCAATTCCCTACTACTCCCAGCGATGTCTCGTTCTCATTTGGGAGCGCATCTGAGCGTTCTCCTGAAGAGGCGCTATATGACTTATCGTAGTAAATGAAAACTTCAACTTGTAGCCTAAGTCGTACTCATTTAGTCTCCCGACAAAAGACGACATGAGCTTTATCCTGAGAATTTTGTACAAATTAAAAGCTACTGTTAAGGCTACAAAAATGTAACAATCTTGCGTAGAAATGAACAATGCTTTCGTTTCTTGTTAAGACAAGATTGGCAAACCGCAACCTAGTTACAAGATATTTGATTAAGAATAATGTTTAGTTTTAATGACAACGGCCATTTTACTGCATATGCTTGAACAGTACTCTTGGGACAAAGATTTTATTGTCTTTTGTAATGAATTAATAAATTTGAAGCTGGTTTCCTGAACCACTGTACAGATGAGTTTTGGCCTTTCGTTTTCTCCGACCATTGGAAGAACTACATGGGGCTGCGCCTTCACCATGGCAACCTTCTGTGTCGTCTGCTCGTGACGCTCGATCGTCTGGCTGGAAGTGACCGTCGTCTGCTCGACGTTTCTGTGTCCCATTACGACACTGACGTCGACACTACGAATTTCGTAAGTTCAATAGAATTTGATAAAACGATGCAAGAAGATCGTGGCAAAACCAGATCAATACTGGAATATGAAATGACACGCCAGTCTGAATTTTTGTTTTATTACCCAGATGGACGATGATCGTTTCGTAGGGGATTCACTTTCGAATACGTTATGCATCGCAAATGAACACGTGTCATAGGCAAGATTATGTCTCCTGAATAATCATTCAATCAAACAACCAAGGGTTTGTCTGACCCTTTTCTGGCCACATATCTCAATACCTCTCTGTTCGTTTCAGCGTGACTCAAATCGTGGATATTTGTTCCGCCCCGTTCTTCAACGTCATCTGTCAATTCCTTATGTGGTTTCCTTTTTTTTAGTTTCCTCCATTATTCCAAAAGCCAACGTTCGAAGCTTCTATCATCTTTCATTCTGAAGATATGTCCGAAGAAAGTTAGCTTTCTCTGGAGGACGTTTTGCATGAGATTTTCTGTCATGCTAATTCTTCTGTACAGTTCATCACTACTAACCTTCTGAATAGGTCTACATCCTATCCTAAGCATCCAGCAGTAACATTTTTTATCAAATGTGAGCACCCTATTTTGGGAGCCCCTTTGTTAGGATCCGGGGGTCTCACAGCCGTACATGATGCTGCGGAACACATACATGTACAGGTACATTTTCATTAAGTTCAATTTGACCCCTACACTGATTGCTTTGCTTTTCCAAAGCTCGTCGCTGGCTGAATTCTATTATGACAGGAGTCGCATTAGCCTCGTTTCAATAAACGAGACGTATGTAAATGACGAATGCAAAATCAAACCCTCATGATTCTGTAAACTAGATCGATATTTTATGTCATACTTATTCTAATATAATATTTGAATCTGGGTTCATCAATTAAATTTTTATGCCTCACAAAAGATACTACTGCTCCCATACAGAAAAAGACTTTGTTCTGATTGCTAAAATGTCTGGATTATCACACACTAGACGCCCAACGCTGCAAGGACACACACGCACACACACACATGCACTTCATGAAGAATTCCCCGTTTATCATTGTTACAGAGAGTTAGGCCACTCTGGAGCTGATTGATTCAATTTTCCGAAAGATTTACGTTTCTGTTTGCCTAACGCTTCAAACAATGCACTCAAGGACGAATTCTGTAAACGTAATTATTTTGTAAAGTAACGTGGTTCAACTGTTCACTTGCAGGGTTCGAATTCGAATCAGTCGACCAAAATTCCTGTAAGAATGGAGTTAACTTTTTATGGCAAGAAAGTCGCTTCCCATGATGAGCAATCGAGCGAAAGGAGAGGTGACCCACCGGCTGTTTTGAATTCTGGCACGGATGATCACGACGAAATCCAGGAGGTCACTGAATCTGTTATCAACGATCAACGTGTGTTAGACGTCCAAGGTGTGGTCGATGGCGATCAGGCAGAAATAGACCCTGTTGCCTTTAATGATTACGGACCAACAGAAAACGCGCAGTTAGCCATGAACGCTCTTCAAGAAACAATGGGTAGTCAAGAGATTGAGTCAAGCCAGGTCACAGAGAAGACGTCTAGTCTGGCCAGTCCCACTGAGGAGGGCGCTCAAAGCCAGTCAACCTCGCTGACTACAGTCGCAGCAAAGGAACGCCTCAAGGTTGGCCAAGGTAAAGGTAAAAACCGTCGTGTTATAAAACAGAAGAAGTGGGAGAGGAAAACAAAGAAGGAAGACCGCACACCCTCACCAACTGTTCCAGGAGAAGATGGAATTGATATAGTGTACGATTCCGCAGTCTTTCAAATCGAAGATGACGCTGAGCGGAAGAAAAACAAAGGCGATTCAAAAAATGGAAGAAGATCCCCCGTTAATGGCGCACCAAAAAAGCCAACAAGAAAGCCCGAGGCACAACAGCAGATTATCACGAGCACGGTCGAAGATAATATCATCAGTCCATATAATATGTTCGAAAGACGATCGAGGCATGCTCGAGCCAATTATCCCAACCTCAACGAATACCTCTCGAAACGAGTGAAAGAGAGAAAACAGGAAAGGTGTAGTAAGAAGGTGGATCTAAAAGGAGCCGTTGTGATTACAGACATCTGCGGTTCAGCGCTCAACTCAAAAGCCACTGCAGAAACTGAAGAAGAGTTCTATAAAGAAACAGAAGAACGATCAGATGAATCATCTCAGATAAAGGCAGTTAATCAAAAGATTAGTCTGATAAAGAAAGACGTGGGAACAGAAATAGCTAGACAAAGCAGCCTAATCGAACAAAAGGGGAACCAGAAAACCGTGGGGAAATATTCGATCGTTCATTCAGAGGTCCTGCAGCGAGATATCGACACTGAAAATGCAAAGCAAGATGGCAGCCGGAAGGCCATAGCAGAAGACGAAAGGAGGTGCCATTCCGATGAAACCAGTGATGTGCTAAGCGAACCGAAAAGGCCAACAATACGTATCAACGACGCCTCTGGAAAAGGCAAGAACATCTCACAAGGTAACGTAACACGAGTTAAAGAGCCCAGTGTTCCGACGCGAGTGGCGATAGGTCAGCTAGGGCGATCCATGACAACCTGGATTATGAACGATCCGGAAAAATGGAGGACAAAACCGAACGCAACGGAAGCTACACAGAAATCCCGATGCGATATTGAACTGACTGATTCTGATATCACTTTGGTGGCAGATCTTCCCACGGACATCCTGCACAACACCGACGACCGTTTTACTGACGAGACGCAGCAATTAGACGGTCAAGCGTTAAGTCAACTCGCAGATACTAAGCGCAAAGATGGCGCCAATGAGCAATCGCGGCCGCATTCACCGAGAAACACCAGAACGAGCTCGGACTACGCCAGAACGTCCAAAGTAGTTCTTGACCAATTCCAGCGGAGGTCAACCAAGAAGTTGGAGGAGGATATTAAACCGGAGAGGGTTCGATCGTCGAAGGAGAATGAGACGGAGCAAAAGCAAGCAAAGAAGAAGCAACAGCTGCTGCTGCTGCAGCTGAAGAACAAGACCGTGGTGAAGCCCACCGTCAAAATGGAGATGCTGAGGCGGTCACAGATCAATGAGTGGGATGTTGATGAAGATTTTCTCAGGCGTCTGCTGCTCTCCATCGATCGATTTGAGGTCCGCAAAGAATGCATCAGCTTCAGGAGTGACAGGATTCAGACTCTACAGTTCGTTACATTCACGAGACCTTTCCAAAACACGTATTGCTAACAGCACACACCTGTATGTATGTATGTATGTATATATGTATGTATGTATGTATGTATGTATGTATGTATGTATGTATGTATGTATGTATGTAGGTATGTATGTATGTATGGAGGTATGTATGTATGTATGTATGTATGTATGTATGTATGTATGTATGTATGTATGTATGTATGTATGTATGTATGTATGTATGTATGTACGTACGTATGTATGTAAGTATGTATGTATGTATGTGTGCATACATGTATGTTTGCATAGATGTATGTATGTTTGTGTACCAGGACACGTAATCAATCGTATTATTAAGTACCTCACAAAATACAAGAATTTTGTACAGTGTGTTGTCGGTCCATTCATTATATATATTTAGCAAGACATAATCATCAGTCGACTATCCACAGCAACAGCCATTCGTTGACCGAAACACAACTAAACTGTAACAGATTACATTATTAACAGAGGTCTTTTGCTGACATCCCACACGTAACACCTGCCAATCAGTTCCCTCGTCCGTGTGAACGTGTGTGCGCCAACGCCTGTGTATGTGCGTGTGTGTGTATGTGTGTGTAGGTGTATGTGTATGTTGGTGCGTGTGTGTGTGTGTGAGTGTGTGGCATTATTTGTAGCCAATGGCGTCTTCGATCATGGTTCTGAGCCGGAAGTAGCGATACAGAGGCGAGAGAGTGAGAGACTTTTCGTATTCAATCGTCAACTGATCCAATCGATCTTCTTCCGCTAGGATCTTCAATTTCAAAAGCAGAAAGAAAACAGACGGAATGAAACGTATTCCAGAGCATATAGCTCCAGTGAAAAAACCTCGGTGGCCAGATAATGAATGTGAAGCTAGGTGCGGGGCACCAGCTTATTCATGAGCGTTGCGTTGTACCAGAGATGTCGAGCATAAGATTCGAATCCGGTGGACTAAGAAACACCATTGTCAATTTCATTCGTTCCTTGCCTTCTATGTACGTGTCTAGACGCTTGATATAGCGCCTTTTCTCTCTGCGTCTGCCCAGTGTTCTAGCATGAAGCATTTAAAGCTTGCGTAGTCAAGTAATAACGTACTGTTGCAAATAAACTGAGATAGGTAGCCTGCAGTCTAACAGCTAACCCTTGGTTCTAAATTAAATAATTAATGTACAAATAGCTTAGAAATGCCTCTCCGAGTATGCAACTGTTTTCTTCAGTGCGATTATGGTGCGATTATGGTGCGATTATGGTGCGATTATGGTGCGATTATGGTGCGATTATGGTGCGATTATGGTGCGATTATGGTGCGATTATGGTGTGATTATGGTGCCAATTGAAGCAACGGGATAGTAGTGTCAGTTAGACAACTTCATCTTCCAGACCAAGGGCTCTGAAGACCTGCGCCAACCACCCAGGCCCTACCCTGCAGGCATTTCCAAATACGGAAAAACCTTGGAACTCGGCCTTCCGATGGTACCAGAATAAGTGGGAAGGAATTCAGGCTCTCCCCGGGCGCCCGTTGAATTTTGTCGCTGACTGGCGAGCGCTCGGAGCCGAATCAAGAGGGGTTTCACCACAATACTTTTCCATGGACATGTCAGCCACACCCACACTACTAGAAATTTTACAGTATATCACCCGATAGAAGCTTGAACTAATGTATGGCGTTGGTGTTATAGGAATAATGAAGCCGAAGGATGTAATTACATTACGGTCTCAAATGGCGTAACGTCAGAAAAAATCCCCCAAAGAACGAAGACTACTGCCATCGCCCCTTCCACCCCCAGACAAAGAAAACACAATCGAACAGAACTATTTCATTGCTTATATTGAAGAAGATTTACCCGATTTCTAAGTTCGGTCAGAGCTTTGTCAAGATGGGCGATTTCGATTCTCAGTTCCTGCTTCCTCATCTCTAGGAAACACACATAAACTGATCAACCTCCTGTTACAGTAAATGTCCGTTCACAATATCCAGACAAGATGGCGCTTAGAGATCAATGCTTCCTTCGGATCGGGCACATATCTATCTATAAGGTATCGGGGCTCAACTCACTGGCAGGTCAGATCGTACATCGAACCTTCCAAGCAATCTTCTACTAATCTCCCTCACGTTATCTTAATCAATGTTGCGATTTATCTCTAAACTTTCAATGGTCAAATATTTGTTTGTTTTTTATGCTACTTTGTCTTTTGGTCCCATGTGAGACCATAGATATGATTTCGGATTGAAACATTCAATGTTCTTTGTCCTCCTTTCTGGCTGTCTGTGTACTCCTTTGTCTGCCCATATACCTGGACACCCTACATAGGCAGTGTGACGTGTGATATATGTAAGTGTGTATGGTCGGTTATGTTAGCACCTGATCAGGACTTCTTTTATATCCGCCCGCCGTTATTGGGCTGAAATGTTACATAAACTTTCTGAAGGAATGAATGAATGAATGACTGAACGAATGAAAGAGTGAACGAATAAATGAGTGAAAGAAAGAAAGAAAGAATGAATGAATGAATAAACAAATTAATTAATTAATGAACGAATAAATAAATAAGTAAATGAACGATTGATTGACTGAATGAATGAATAAATGAATGAACGAATGAATGATGATTAAAAAAAGAAAAAATGGACAGATGAATG
The DNA here is from genome assembly GCA_959347315.1 of Bimastos eiseni. Lineage (NCBI taxonomy): Eukaryota > Metazoa > Annelida > Clitellata > Crassiclitellata > Lumbricidae > Bimastos > Bimastos eiseni. Next base: position 12,082 of record CAUFVP010000033.1, read on the forward strand.
AATGGATGAATAAATGAAGGGAATGGCTGAATGAGCGAATGAATGAATGAGCGAATGAATGAATGACTGATTGAATGACTGAATGACTGAACGAATAAATGAATGACTGAATGACTGAACGAATGAATAAATGACTGAATGACTGAATGACTGAACGAATAAATGAATGACTGAATGACTGAACGAATGAATAAATGACTGAATGACTGAATGAATGAACGAATAAATGAATACCTAGATATGCGTTTTCTCTGGCCACAATTTCTCTGGCAATCACCGATTGTCTTTGTAGTCGTTCCTTGACTTCGATGATTGGACCCCGAGAGACCCTCCCAGAGTTACCCCTTTCCGGTTCCTCGATGGTCACGCACTTTCTGATCATTCTGCCCATCTCTGCGTATTTGGGGCACGGCCAGAATTCCATCATTACCAGCTCGTAGGATTCTCTCAGTTCGTCAAATCGAGCACGCAGTAGGTCGGACTTTTTCCGGAGGATGTCCACCTCTGCCGTCTTCTTGCGATGATGGTCGACAAGCAGCTGCTTGGCGACTGACAGAAAAAAGACTATATAATAATAATAATAATAATAATAATAATAATAATAATAATCGTAATAATAATAATAATAATAATAATAATAATAATACTTTCTCTTCAAGCCCTGATGACGAGGCCTGACCATCCAGACAATTTCGCATCATAGAATAATCTCTAAGTCCATGGGGGAATGAAGTACCTCAGTGCAAAATTTTAAGAAATAATAATAATAATAATAATAATATAAGTAATAATAACGATAACAACAACAATAACAACAACAATAGTAATAATAATACTATTAATAATAATTTTCGGAACTGAGGGTGAAAAGGCTCAGTTGCGTCACGGGAGAGCCAGAGGAAACATCATACCTGCACCAGCGTCTATCGATTACCATACAACGTTACAACGCTATAGCGTTTAAAGGGACTTTCGTCGCTCAAGAGATCGATTAGCAAGACCATTCCAGACAACCAACATTTTAGGTTAGTTTTGTAGTCCCTGTGGGATCATATGTACCTCGGGGCATTAAAAATAATAATAATAATAATAATAATAATAATAATAATGACAATAATAAGACGATTCATACAGCTATATGGGCAAAATTACACTAATTATACGAGAAATACATTTATGATGAATATAAAGGTTTCTATTAGTACGTGAATGAATTCCGGATGAAGAAGTTGGAATAGACAATGAGTAAAGAGCTATAAGGCGTTTGTTTACCTACGGGTTTCCGTGCTGAATTGTTATTCAGTGTGTTGCGCTAGATATAAATCCAAAGATACGCGATATAGTCCTAAGCGATTCATAAATTCATTGGTTTGTTTACCTGTAAGCCTGGTTTGTAACAATTTTAAGATTCCAAAGTACAAGGTCTGTGTAATACATGTTATAAAAACCAACTTTAACTCACTGGTCATATGCAAGCCCTACAGGGTATTGTCGATTCTTTTCAAACTTATAAGAGCATTAATTTTGGTCGAGATTTTACAAGTTACTTGACTTTGATTTTCGTTCTGATATTTTGCGGGGCATTTCCCGTCTGGATGGCCGTAGCATTGCATTTAATTAAGGCATGCTAGACAAGGCGCTCCTGAAATCATACTCACCGATTTCGTCCTTGATGGCCTTGTTGAAGACTTTATTGGGATGTTTCTGCATTTGTATCAACAGAAAACTATACTAGAAGGACAAGAATAATCTCTAATAACGCATGACTAAACTGATGCGACGCAGCTTTTGTCTAGCAGTTAGATACTTCGGAGAATTGGATGCATGTAAGCAAGGAAAACAAATCCTCGGATATATATGGACCGATATATCTCTATGCTGACGTTTAAACGTTTAACAAAATTCAACATCCTCTAATTATAACCAACTTACAGCAATACGTCATAGAAATGTGACATTATTACAATTGTCATGGCCTGCAGAGCAAAGCAAACAGAACATAGTTTCAAAAGAACTTATATTAATAATGATATTAATAACGATTTTAATGAAAATAATAGTAGTAATAATAATTATAATAATAACAATAATAAACTAACAATGAATTCAAACTTCTATAGCGGTACTGCTTGGTTAATAATCAGTCGATCTTTGTTGCTGAATAGGATCGTTGTTCAAGCCAGATTTCCGGTTTAAAGTTCCCATTGTTGTCGATGTCATCCTGTCACTCATTGCGTCATATAAATTTGTGCGGATACTTCATCGTCGCCTTGGGCAACGAGTTCATTATCAGCCTAAATCGTCTTAGTTTGAAATTTAATTGATTCGTCGTAATTTATATCGAACGTCTACTTATGAAAACAATGGAATTATGGAAGAGTATGATTACGTGTAGGCCCACATATACTGCATGCTTCAGTTGTGAAGACAGAGTTGCGTTAATTTCTAAGCCATAATATTATGAATGTTTGACCTCAACATTTTACTACTACAACTCTTATTGCTGAAATTACTACTAGCTTAACACTATCAAAATGTTCCTGCACCTGTTACAACAGCTATTGTTACTAATGGCTTATTACTAGTTTGTTATAAGGCGTCTCTAGCAGGGAAGCATTCCACCCCATCGCGGAATGAAGCTTGTTTTT
>CAUFVP010000034.1:0-15559 GCA_959347315.1 Bimastos eiseni
AACACCAGAAGCGATCATCAATCTCAACAAATTACGCCGTCACCTACATACAGCGATACACATCTGTATTCATACTTCCATACACATGTATGCATACATATACGCATTCATCAATAAATGCATATATATATATCCACAAATACTTGCATTCATACATATGTATCTACACATACATAAAAACATACACAAATATATATACATATATATATATATAATATATATATATATATATGCATACATGCATGTATATATTTGGGTTGTGTCCAACATACGCTTAGTATTCGCAACGTACCGAAATAGTCGGTCAATACCGAATACGAATAGTGGTCACATCTGTTCTTGAATATGCGGATGTAACTGTCTCATTAGCATAAAATATGCTGCGGTTGCAGCTAAGCGTTGACTACTGTCTGGACCGAGATATCGCTGTTTCGGTTTGACGTTGTCGGTCGACCTATTTTGTAAACTAAGCTCCTCAAGCGATCACCCCATTTCTCATCCGTCACACCATGCCCCAAGCAATCACCCTTCCCAAAACAATCACGCCTTCCCCAAACAATCACCCCATTCTCCAAGCACTCACCCCCATTCCGAAGTGACTCCTTCCCCAATCATTGAGCCCTATCCACAAGCAGACACCTTACCCCAAAAGTCCCAGACACCACTCTTACAAACGGCACCCATAGAATCGGTGCTTTCCGTACGCATTCTGCAATTCTCGGGTCCATAGCGACGCTCTCATGTGGCGAAACAACGCACGATTTACAACGTCCTTAGATCGTCGTTACAGCGTAAAATTAGCCCCGACAAGTGCTTATTAACCCGCAATGGACCCGGAAGTGACCGAAGCTGGCCGAAGGAAGCTGACGGCGGCCGGAGAGAGTCGAGTGCGGCCGGAGAGAGCCGGAAAAAACGCAGACCAGCTTTTAATTAAGTAATAAAGAGGTGGTTCGTGCAGTCGGGCGATCAACAAAGCTTCGACCGTCGAATACATATATATATATATATATATCTATCTATCAGTTGCACTGCAAATTGTTCTCAAGACATCTCTATTAATGACTGGGCTGACCAGGCACTAGCGTGTGTGAAACACGATCTATGGCATCACCGAACCACATTATTTTTTTTCAATTTATTTGTCCGTTCTCTTTTCGAATTGAAGTTTAGCATATGTTTAAATGGTTAATTAATTGATGGGACAATCAAATTATACTTTATGCTTTTCAAGTTTTCTCTATCGCTCACTATGAGCTATATCTATGCTCAAAGGTTACTATCGTTGGACAACCCTCGACACTCTCCACTTCGTGCAACTTATAAGTGCCAGTCACAAGCCTGGCTAAAGGAGGAGGGCGATCCTAATGATCTTTGTCATCACAGTGTCGATTAACGGAAAACTCTACTGTTACAACCCCTTCGATTTTCCGCAGCGTCACGAATAAGACAAGGAATCAATCCAATCAAAAGCGATAAGCAATTTTGGTGAAACGCCGATGTGTCTACGAACTTTGTGATTCTTAACGTTAACGCTGCCATTGTTCCTGCACAGCGTACAGCGTAGAGTCGCTTTACCAAGATGTCCATGTAGGATAGAAATCTAACTATTTGACGCCATGCAAGAGGCAAATCAGTTTGGGATCCAACAGTTATTGGCATCCATGGAAATTGAAGTCCACAAATTATTGCTACGCTTAAGTTTAACGCCCTCCTCCTTGATGTAGGCTTGCGACTGGTACTGCTAAATTACAAGCCGTGGTGGTGATTTCATTGCTATCAGTTTGCAAGTTTTTCAATCAGAACCACTTAATCAAGTAATTGATAAAGTATTTATAGCTTTGAAAATATAAAATATAAAAGGTGGCTAAGAGGGTCTTACATTTTCCGTTTTATCCACTATGGAATATAAGTGACATACACTTCTCTAAATAAAAAAGCATTAATGTCGCTATTATTATAATTATTATCGCCCTCTTTTTTTAGCTGTGAACTAACTCAACTTTCATCCCCTACTTCAATATAGAAATTGCCCAACTCAAGAGATACTTAACCATTAATTGACACCGATCAACGTTCCCAAATATTTTATCTTTCATTCAAATTGCAAGAGATTACTGAGAAGCTTCTACTCAATATTTTAATCGTTAACCAAGCTATTTATAACTTCAGAAAAGATTATTAAAAGGTGTCTAATATTTTAAACATTGTTAGCCCAATATTGGCTATATATTTTATACACTTCGCATCGACTACCCAGCAGACTGGCTTTCCGCCAAACGTGCAGCGCGTACCGTCTACCCGTCCAACTGATCAACTATGCAAGAAAAACAGCTGTTCACACATTCCATAACTAAATTCGACTCCTGTGATAATTTGTTAACAATTGGTTCATACTGTGTCTGTAATCACGTTGCGGTTTGTCAAAATAAGATATGAGTTGATCTTAGCATTTCATTATTATTATTCCACAGTTTGACGTCGTCGTATGACATCAATGGTCGTTGACGACAATTTGAAACGTGATAACAAATTCATAGCGTCCAAAGTATATAATTCAAAACTTTCTGAATTTTTAACTAATGCTAATTGTTTTACACGTAAACAATAACGTATTTACAGCGTCAGAAAACATTACTAAAGGTGTCTAAGCCGAGTGTATCAAATTTCCATACTGTCCATTGATATAAAAGCTTGTTATCAATAGTTCACACTATATTTTAATCATACTGCAGTTTGTCAGTTTGAAATCAAACGAACATTAATAATAATAATAATAATAAAAATAATAATAATAATATTATTATTTTTATTATTATAATTGTTATTATTACTACTATCATTGATGTTGTCATTATTATTATCATCGTCATCGCTACTATTATTACAGTACAATCAGGTTGTCACGTGGCTCGATCGAACCACTGCATTAAATTCAGTGGCCAATAAGGAACCAGACACCAACAGCAGCTCACAGAGCGAGATTCCAAAAAGCGCAATAAAAGCCAGAAGTAGAGTTTTATCGACGATTTCTACGCTTCCGAGAGTTCCTGAAGAGGCGCTATAAAAGCGAAATAAACGCACATGCGACCGCTGAAGGCTGATCTCTGGCCAATGATATATTACACAGGAACAGATGGCAGCACTGTGAGGTAATAATAAGACAATGATAGGCAACAAAAGATGATGTGAGGTAACAGAAGATAACGAGACTAAACAGATAATGATTACAGATAACAGATGATAATGTGAGGTAATAAAAAACAATGTGAGACAGCAGTAGATAATGCGAGATTGCAGATAATATAAGATTTCGTGACAATAACATATATATATATAACATATATATATAACATATATATATAACATATATATATAACATATATATATATATATATATATATAAACCCCAAAATCACAATCGAACAGACAGACAGACAGACAGACAGAGAAACAAACAGACAGAGAGGCAATCAGACAGACAGACAGACATACAAGCAGACAGTCGGACAGACAGACGGACTGCCTCGTACTGGTACTAAACGAAAGTACGCAGGTGGTGCGTCGTTCGGGCGCGTAATTAGTAATTAGAAGCCGAAGGACTAATTAGAGCACGGCTCATTAGGGACTAGAAAACGAAATCACGGCCTACGTTGACACAGGCACACAGACACAGACGCAGATATTCATGCAGACAAAAAACCATTCATACACATAATATACTCATATGTACACACACACGTATGCAAAACACATATATTTATATATATATATATTTATATATATATCAGTATATATACATAACATATATATATATATGTATATATAATTGAAGTTTGTACCTTTTACGCTGGCGTGAATACAGACTTCAACTCCATAAAAAATATACGCCGACGCAGTTCGCACTCTGACAGTGCCAGTCCCAAGACTGGAGGAAGAAGAGGGGCGACGCTAATGAGCACTGAAACTAGTGTATACTAGGTTCAATCGCTAAATCACAACAAAGTCGACATCGATCAATGTTGTCAAACACTCTGAGGCTTAGGTTAAACACCTTTAAATCAGTTTCTAATGATATTACATAAACTTATTTTTGACATTACGAACAGCATAAATGGAAATGCAATCAAAGTTCAACGAAGAGTGATAACGAAGTCATCAGGGTCGACCTCTTCCGTCGTCCAGGCTTGGGACTGGCACTGCTGAACTGCGGGTAGTTTAGGAGTTAATATTCATAGGATGGCAGTAGTAATTGATTTTAAGGTGTCAAAGCCAAGCTTAACAAGTCTCGCTCAGCTAACAACAGAAAAGGGGTCACTAATGATCCCTGCAATCGCAGAATGTCTTTAAACTCAATATATTAAACAATTAGCAACAGACTCCACTTTGCGATCTATCAGACAGTGATTCGATAGTAATTAAAAAAAATAACCGAGAAACGTAAGAAAAACGTGATGAAAATAATGATCTGAAATGCGCCAATTATACTGTTAAGAAGTCAACGGCCGATGTTGCTCAACATGTATGTATGTATGTATGTGTGTATGTATGTATGTATGTATATATGTATGCATCCATGCGTGTATGAAATGAATGAATGATACACTCATTTCCGTACCGGACGATCATTTCCGCTCGTTGCATGGCCTCTTGCGGAAGTCGACAGGTGCCGCCACTCGACCCGTATAAAGGCGAGCGATAGTCCAGCGCTTGATCAGCGGCTGTTGATCACAGCAGCGCTTACAGCCAAGCGCTGTCTTCGCACTTTGTCGTACGTTTGTAGCCTGCGTTTATAGGCTGTGATTTACAATCGGGTTTAACAGTAATCATGAAGTTATTTAGAGGTGTACAAAATGTTACTCAGCCTGAAGTAAACATCTGCGTTTAATAGCAGCATTAGTTTAAGATAAACGACGCTGTGTGATAATAAAGATCATTGGCGTCGTTCTCCTTCTTCATCCAGGCTTAGGACTAGCGCTAGTAGATTCAACAGAAGGGATAAAACAATGAAAAATATTGTTCAGGTAAGCAAATATTTGTTTCAATGCCAGTATTTATGTCCGAATGTAAGTATGCAGGTATTTATGTTTCTTTTCAAAGTATGCATGTACTTGTTCGTGTAATGTAATGAAGCAATAACAATTGCGCATCGATAATATGAGTAATAATTGCTTAAGCAGTGGCAGTAGTAATAATGGGCCTATAGTAACTATAGTTCTGATACTAGCATTGCCACTTCTACAACCTCGACGCATAAAAACACCTTTAAATTAAGTATTACCTGGGCTATAAGTAGGCATCAGTTTCGTTACACATTAAAACTGCATAACAAAACTGTGTAATAACAGTGATCATTGGTGTCGCCATCCTATTTTATCCATGCTCGGGACTGGCACTATAAGAGTGCAAACGGTAATGGAATTTCTATTTATATTGGTTCCAGTTTCGACAACTTTACCTTGGGTACTTTCAAAAAGTATTATGTACGTCTATATGTCATAATTACGATAGTTGATTAAGTTCACCACTGTTTGCACTCTAGTTGTGAAAATCACAAGTCAAGATAAATGAGGATTGCGATGCTAATGATACTTCACTTTACTTATTACTAATATTATTATTATTATTATTATTATTATTATTATTATTATTATTATTATTATTATTATTATTATTATTCACCGTTAACCTTCAACGCTTTCCAATGCTTGTTACACCTTGGTCTGGAACCTAAGTTTGATCGTTGTTTGACAAACGGATGACAGGTGTCAATCATAATCGGTCACGTGAGATGAACACCGTGACGCGTTCTACATCTGGGCTGTCAATCAAATCATATCTGCATGCGCCGTCAATTGCTTGGTAGGCTTTGCATGTGCATCTAGGCGAACGTTCTAACATAAATACTGAGATGTATGCATGTCTAATACGGCATAATGGCTTCGGTTGAATTTTTAGACAGTTAGCCGTTAAAACTTGTCTATTACTGTAATGATCTGCATGTCCGTTTGACCGTCCGTCCGTCTGTCTGTCTGTCCGTCTGTCTGTCCGTCCGTCCGTTTGACCGTCTGTCTGTTTGTCTGTCTGTCCGTCTGTCTGTCTGTCCGTCCGTTTGACCGTCTGTCTGTTTGTCTGTCTGTAAGTCTGTATGTCTGTCTGTCCGTCTGTCTGTCTGTCCGACCGTCCTTCGTATGTCTGTATGTCAGTCCGTTTGTCTCTGTCCGTCTGTCTCTCTGTCTGTCCGTCTGTCTCTGTCCGTCCTTCTGTCTGTATGTCTGTCAGTCTACATGTATTTGTTGCGTATTTTTGCATGTCTTGCTGTTTTTAATATTGAAGATATTTGGTTGCTTGTGCAAATGTCTGTCTGTTTGTCTACCTTTTCAATGTTATTATCATCATTCTTGTTTCTCTGTCTTTTTGCTTGTATGCGTTCTTGTTCGTCTGTTCGTCTGTCTATCTCTAATAAATATTGAAGATATTTGACTTACTGTCTATTTCTCTGACCTCTCACTTAAGCTACCGCTCTGTGCAAAGGTTTCCTTACGTATCGCTCTCTGTATGTTTGCGTGTGGTTCTGAAGAGGAAGGTGAGAAACACAGACGTACAGAGGTAGTGACAAAGACGTAGAAAGAGATAGGCGCAGAGTCAGAGATAGACGGACATACAGCCACAGGGACTAAAGGTACTCACATAAATAGTTCGTGTTAGACAGAAGGAGACAGAATAGACCGGATGAAACGACATAAGCAGAGGCATAAATCAATGACACAGACGGATACAAACAGAGAGACAAACACACACGCATCTCCATGTTGCACAAGGAATAGAAGTACGGGACAGACAAGGACAGAGACAGATACAACCACAGGGTCAAAAACACACACACATCAATGCCACACCAGGATAAGCATGGAGAGGGCACTTACCAAAGCGACCATGGAACCAATCACAGCAACCTACATGACGTAATCTACTGCCTCGCTCTCGCAACGAGGCAGCAAATTCCACCACTTCCGGTCCAATGAGCGCTTCCGGTCGGTTCCACAGAACGCTCCGGATTCAGGTCTGACGTCACATCCGCTGAAATCGCCTGGCTTTATTGAAACGACCTCCTTCTGGCGAAAGCGCCTCGCTTTCAAACGATCTGTTAATTTTGCGTGAAAACCCGGATGTGCCAATAAAAGACAGCGAATGACATCGTATTCGTCATTATTGTTAACGATTATTATTAATAGCATAATTATAAGTATTATTGTCACTTTAATTAATATGAATATTATTATTACCATTATTGTTACCAATATTAATCAGCTATTATTATCATCATCATCGTCATCGTAATCGTCATCATCTTCATCATCATCATCATCATCGTCATCAGCGAGAAGATGAATGACGTTGTATGTTAGAATAGCTGTGTCACCGAATCAGACGAATATGTCGCCTGCCTGTTGCTATGACCTGTTGCTATGACCTGTTGCTATGACCTGTTGCTATGACCTGTTGCTATGACCTGTTGCTATGACCTGTTGCTATGACCTGTTGCTATGACCTGTTGCTATGACCTGTTGCTATGACCTGTTGCTATGACCTGTTGCTATGACCTGTTGCTATGACCTGTTGCTATGACCTGTTGCTATGACCTGTTGCTATGACCTGTTGCTATGACCTGTTGCTATGACCTGTTGCTATGACCTGTTGCTATGACCTGTTGCTATGACCTGTTGCTATGACCTGTTGCTATGACCTGTTGCTATGACCTGTTGCTATGACCTGTTGCTATGACCTGTTGCTATGACCTGTTGCTATGACCTGTTGCTATGACCTGTTGCTATGACCTGTTGCTATGACCTGTTGCTATGACCTGTTGCTATGACCTGTTGCTATGACCTGTTGCTATGGCCTGTTGCTGTGGCCATTGTCGGCTTGACGTCCGACCTATGGAAACGGTTGTCATTGGCGACCGGCGGTTGCTATGGTGATTTATCAATGCGCTGCCCCACAGAGTTCTCTTTATTGCCCGTGTTATGTCCCATTCGGACTCTCTTCTTTTCTTGTCACGCATTCACTATCTATGCCTCTGTAGATACGTGTTCCTGTCTGTCTGTCTGTCTGTCTGTCTGTCTGCCTGTCTTTGTCCTATTCACACGGGTGCCAAATTTATGTAAGTATGTCTGGTTGTTTGTCTGTCTAACTTACTGCCTACATATTACAAACCTCTCTGTATACGTTCAAGTTTTGCATGTGAGTGTCCGTCTGTTCGTCTGTCTGTATAGTCATCCGCCTGCATGTGTGTGTGTGTCTGTCTGATGGGGCGCAGTGGCGTAGTGGGATGTTCGGTGCCCTGCATTCGGAGGATCGCAGGTTCGAACCTACCCCGACTTGGACATGCTGCTCACCCATTATTGTCTTTGAGGAAGGCAACGGGAAATCACCTCACTCACCTCATCCCCAGGTGGCGTAATGTCAAATGGACCACTCGCCATTATCATCATACACATATGACCATAGATATTATTATAATAAATGAATCAATTAATGCGTATATAATATTATGTTTGTTATCGTGTATATATACATAATTTATATATATACATAATTTATATATATATATACATAATTTATATATATACATAATTTATATATATATACATAATTTATAATATTTATACGTTTTAATTGATATATAGATCAATTTAGTCATCTATTGACAAGCGGGGTTATTCGCATGAAATTTCGCCCCCAGACTCAATTATAGGCTTGCTACGGATGGTTCTGCCCCACGTTCCACCGTTCCACACCCTCATTCCGTCTTTTGGGGCGGAACAACGCCTTGGACCGCGACCACGGTTTAATTTGCCCATTGTCGACTTCACAATCCTCCAACATTCTAGTTGGCGGTGATCTCGTTTGACAGATGTGGGGAACCCAATGAGAGGGGTAGGAAACGTGGGATGGGGGCAAATGTATAACGTGTCTCTTGTCTGTAAAGGGTGGAGGGAACTTGTCGCCCTCAACCTCCCCGGGATCACCGCCCTTGAGCGTAGAACTTCATATATTCATCCATTGACCGTGAACCTTGATATAGCATCTGGTTGTTCTCCACTTGCAGTTGACGCGTTCATATTTCCAGCACCTGAAGACCATGAGAACATCTGCTTCCCGTGTATAGCCCATGGCGAGTTTCTCCTGAACCTGCACGAACAAGGAGCTTTTCTAATGTGACCCAACCCTCCCCCCGTTGGAACTCCCTCTTCGGGTGGAGCTACTAGTTCTCATCCCTGCTCAGTTCCTAGGCGCCTTAAGACATTCCTTTTTACCACCTAGCCACAGATGCCACTCTGGCAGTGCCAGTCCCAAGCCTGAATAAACGAGAAGGGAAAGACCAATGATCATTGTTATCACACTGCGTCGATAAACTACAGTAGCACTCTGGCAGTGCCAGTCCCAAGTCTGGATAAAGAAGGAGGGCAACGCCAAAGATCCTTGTCATCACAGTGTGTCGTTAAACTGCAAGTACCCACCTAATTGGGTCGGGGGGAGGGTCCTCTTTAAAAGTGCTCTACTGCGATGACAATTACAGCGATCACGACACTCCTAAATTCCTCCACTGCTTCCAGTCAAGCAGTGTCAGTCCAAAGCCTGGATAAAAGAGGAGGGCGACGCTAATAATCTATGTTATCACACAGTGTCGTTAAACTGCAACTAACCTACATGAAGTTCTCTATTCCAATAGATGAGCCCTCGATCGCTATGCAGGACCCGTTCGCTACAGGAGCTCGGCTACTGCGACGCTCGAAGGACGGTCGATCGGGTGAACGACAGATCCGTCTGGCGGACCCTTAAATTGATTAGAGTACGGTGCTTGGACCAACCCTCTTTCCAGTCACTGAGTGTAGGATGAGGAAGGGAGGAAGGAAGGAAGGAGGGAAGGGAATGGAGAGGGAATAGGGAGGGAAGGGATGGAAGATATGCCAATGAATTCGCCCGATGACAGTCGAGATTTTAATATTGCCTGCGCTGAAATATTATCTCTTGGATGTCTGTCTGTTTGGCTGTCTGAGGAAATCTCTGTCCACCTGTATGTGTCCATATGTCTGCGTGTGTGTCTGTTTGTCTGTCTGTGTGTCTTCGTGCTTGTATATGTTCACAGATGCCTCAGTCTGTGTCAATGCCTCCCTCTGTCTCACTAGTTCTTATTTGCTCTGCAACACTTTTTTTCCAGGCACATGATTCAGTTTTATATTATGCCTATGAGTTTGTTTGGCTAATGCGTGCATCTCTTTCTCCCTCTATGGTCTTGTCTGTCGGTCTGTCTTCCTCTCTGTCTCTCTGAGCCTTGAGCTGTCTCCGTCTCGTTCTCTGTCTGTCCCACTTTCTCTTTCTGTCTGTCTGTCTCTGCCTCTGCCTCTGTCTCTGTCTCTGTCTCTGTCCCTGCCTCTGTCTGTCTGTCTGTTTATCTGTGACTCTCATTCTCTGTCTCTGTCTGTCTGCCTGTTTGTTTGTCTCTGTCTGTCTGTCTCTGTCTGTCTGTCTCTGTCTGTCTGTCTTTCTCTGTCTCTCTGTCTATCTGTATGTCTGTCTGTCTCTGTCTGTCTCTCTGTCTGTCTGTCTGTCTGTCTCTCTGTCTCTATCTGTCTGTCTCTCTCTCACTCTCTCATCTTTCATTCATATGTTGCATTCTTTATAGTCTACATCTGAACCTGACTCGATCCCTCAAATGTCATCTTCACGAGAGAAAATTCCACCGCGAATTCTCATCGATACCAGACTGATGTATGAAGCGTCCTGTACATCCACCAAACTATGACCATCAAAGAGTTGGTAGATATATTGAAGACGTTGAGTTGGTAGATATATTGAAAGATAGAAATTGTTCTCGAAACAATTGTCACCTTCACTAGGTCGCAGATAACCAGATATAAAGAAATTCTCAAAAGCTAGTCATCTCTTGAAGGCGGCAGATGACTCCAACCTCTGTCACCTTTTCCTTAATTCTCTTTTTTCTGCTTTTTCTCTTCGTCTTTCCATTTTCAGTTCCTCTCCTTCCTCTTCTTCCACTCCCTCTGTTCCCACCAACGCCATCTTCTTCCTCCTAATTTTACCCCTCCTATTTACTCCATCACCTAGTTCTCGTCCCCTCTCTCTCCTCCTTTTTCTCTTTTTCATCTTCTTCATTTCCAGTTCTACTCTCTCTTCCTCCTCCTCCTACTCTGCTCATCAACACCCTCAACACTCTCCTCTTAATTCCTCATTTACCCCAACACCCCGTTCTCTCTCCTTCCCTATCGCTGCTCTTCCCTCCTCTCATCCCAAGCATCGCCCACCCATTCCGAGTCGCCGAGGCGTATCCAACCCCTAATGAGAAACCCCCGGTAATCGGCCCCTGGTGGCTTCGTCACCAAATCGTCCTAATCCACCCGTAACCCGCGCCTCCTCCGTGTTTGACGGAGCGTACGGCCAACCACCGAGTTAGCCACAATTAAATTCCGGACGAGTGTTAATCGCCTGAATTATTGACCGGGCATGCTTCGACCGAGGCGCCGATAAGAAAGGTCATGGGACCTGGTGGGAAGAGAAGCTCCTCGTCCTGGTTTATCTGGCAACGGGGTTCCGACCTTGTGCACCCGTTCAACACGACCCAACGCTCGTTAATAAGCTGGTGCCCTGCGATTAGTTCATGGGTAACGCTTAAGGAATTTGGGTTACGCCGTTGGTCCCTCGCTCTGAGAGTGGAACTGGAAAAGAATTTTAGAGAACAAGCTCAACTTGAATTAGATTCAAGAGATGTTTAACACTGATAATATGAAAAATAAGATATTTTAGCGATGATTTGAGTGCAGAGTGCTAAGAAAAACAATTTGAAAACTCCTGTTTTGGCATATGCATGCAAATAGGCTGTGCCAGTCCCAAGGGGGTCCGATGCTTTCTTCGTAAGCAGTTGTTCGTAAAGCACAATTGACCGTAACACAATTCTTCATCACCATATTATGGTGGATATGATGGATGTAAAAATCACCTAGAATTCGTAATATATGCATTGTGAGGGTCGGTTAGGATCAGGTTAAGCATCGTGAGAGTCGGTCAGGGTCAGGTTAAGCATCGTAAGGGTCGGAAAGGGTCAGGATAAGCATCCCGATGGTCGGTTGTGGTCAGATTAAGCATCGTGAGGGTCGCTTAGGGTCAGCTTAAGCATCGTAATGGTCGGTTATGGTTATGGTTATGGTTAGGGCTAGGGCTAGTGTAGCTTTTAGACATAATATGCGCAGAAATTTCGGCCGGAAGAATTGATACATACGAAGAATTGCTTATGAATAATTATTTTACAAAGAAATGTTTATGAAGAATTTACCTATGACGAGTCCCAAGCCTGAATGAAGGATGAGAGCGACACTAATGGTCTTTACTAGCACACTGGGTCGTTTAAACTAAACCACTATAGGCCCTACTCTCTACATATCACCGACTGTTTTCACTCTACATCTTGATCGTACACATAGTTTCACGTCTTTCAATGGAATCCCTATCTGAGACAGACAGAGACAGAGCCAGACAAATAGAGACAGATAGCAGCAGACGAGACAAGCAGAGGAAGTGAGTTACAAACTCTAAACTACAGGTGCAGCTAGAGACAATCTCGTTCAACAGGAAAAATTCTCCTCCTCTGGGTTTTCTATTGCAGCACGACCGACAATTTTGACCCTTAATTGAAAATAATGTCGCCATCAAAATACATGTTTAAAAAATATCAAAAAGCATCTATACTCATTTGGATAGACTCGTGCATTTGTTTAAATATATATATATATATACATATATATATATATATATATGGATGGATAGATGGATTTACATGTGGTATCAATACGTATGCATATAATATATATTATTGCATCTTAATTGTATAAATGTGATAATGATATACGCAATTATTTTCCACATTAGCATGCCCCCTATGCACTCCTGCAGTTATTTTGCGGTAAATGTTGTTTTGACGGTTTTATTAAGTACGCATATATTTACATATATTTACATATATTTACATATATTTCGTATACATACATAGCATGGATCAATATGTAAATATATATATATATATATATATATATATATATATATATATGACTAAAAATTTATTCCTTGGTGAAAGATGGTATATCGATGGCTTTTGGCCTCACCTGTTGCTTGGCAACAGACGTATTTATGAGTAGCAGTATATTTCCGTGACCACACACAGAGCTCGTAACAGATGAGTTTGTGACTCTTTACTCACTGCATGTAATAGGCATAGATAGCATTGTCAATTCTGTTGCACCCGTAACACGAAAGAAGTGCGTGAGCGAGCACTTCAATAATAGGCTACAATGAGATGACGCGATTATCTGATGAAAAGATTGAAACAGGAAACAGATAGGAGTAAATGACAGCATCGAATCAAACATAATACATTGAATCACTCAGTCACAATAGACTGTAATTGAATAGATTGAATTACAATGGACTGTAATTGAATAGAACGTATTTACAATAGACTGTAATTGAATAGAACGTATTTTCAATAGACTGTAATTGAATAGATTGGATTACAATAGACTATAATTTACATCGAATGAATTACATTAGACTGTAATAGAATATAAATCATTCACGACGACCCAACTTAATTTCTATATCACCTCTAAAGAAGATATCTTAATCGTAGTCGTAATCGTTAAATCAACACTTATACAGCGCCCGCAATATCGAAACCACGGGAACCAGCTTATTCACGGGTTCTCAATCAAACAAAATCGATGTGCGGTGTGTCAAGATCCTAAGAGTCAGGCAGGCAAACGGATACAAGGTGGACGGTGTTTAGAGTTGAAACAGCGTCGTATCCCTCTTGGTGTTGTGACTTCCATTAATCGAAGTACGAAGTGGGGAGATTCCTTCACGCGTTGGCCATTTATTTCCTCACATCCTGTCATTCTCGCCAAAGAGCCATGCGCACTGCTTGCTTCCTTAGTACGCGGTATATCACCGTGGCGGAAACCGTGGAACAATATGCTTTTAGAATAATTGGAGCGCCTCGTTCCAACGATACCCTTCTCAAAACGAGGGAACCGATTCGGACACGTGATGCGTGTATGCCTTCGTTCGTATAGCGCATTTTTTGGAAAATGATTAAGGTGCTATATATGTGTTTTATGAGGGAGCATTGGTCATACGATGTTCTGCCTACCCTTGACCGGGTCTTGCACTTAGCTGCGTGCGTTTGAGGAAATGCGTTGTGTAGTAAATTAAGAATGATTGTAGACAGATGATTTGATGGCCTCTGTCTGCATATAATATGAATTATCTATTCAGATAATTGTGTTTGTATTCATAAACATAAATTTGCTGCATATTATATGGATAGACAGATAGAGAAGCAGAGTGACACAGATAGAGAGACAGAGAGAGAGAGAGATAGAAGGAGTCAGAGAGAGTCAGTGAAGGAACAGAAAGAGAAAGAGAGAGAGAGAGAGAGAGAGAGAGAGAGAGAGAGAGAGAGAGAGAGACAGCGGCAAAGACAGAGACAGAGACAAACGTACACACAGACAGACAGAGAAAGAGTCAGATAGACAGAGAGACAAAGAGAACGAGAGAGAGAGAGAGAGAGAGCCTCAGAGAAAGACACAGTAGGAGAGAGAGGCAGAGAGAGACAGAGAGAGTCAGAGAGAGTCAGAGAGAGTCAGAGAGGGATATACAGAGCGAGATGGAGACAGAGAGCGGGTGATAAAGAGAGAAAGGAGAGAGAGAGACACACAGACAGATAAAAAACAGACAAATAGAAACAGACAGACAGACAGACAGACAGAGGCAAGTCTGCACATTTTGAGAGTACGAGCATCAGCTGATCCGTGTGGTTTTTCCTGATATACTGACCAGATGATGATGACGACGACGACGACGATGGTCATGATTTTTAATAGGGCGACAATGAGAACAATGATGATTGGTTTAGACAATAACTAGGATTAAAAGCATAGTTTATGATTATTAAATCGATTAATCATATCTAGGACGACCACCAATGATTGCGCCGCATGCCTAAATGCATGACTTAGGATAATTCATATAGCGCCTTTTCTTTGTCACGAAGGCGCTTCATAATGAATGGTGACCAATTGCTGACATCAGTTGATGATAGTAATAATGATGACGACGACTACGTTGATGATGATGAAAACATTTATTGTGCTTGTAAGGATGTGATGATCGCTTTCGGTGTCTGCTTGTCTCTTTGTCTGCTTGTCTCTTTGTCTGTCTCTTTGTCTGTCTCTTTGTCTGTCTCTTTGTCTGTCTCTTTGTCTGTCTCTTTGTCTGTCTCTTTGTCTGTCTCTTTGTCTGTCTCTTTGTCTGTCTCTTTGTCTGTCTCTTTGTCTGTCTCTTTGTCTGTCTCTTTGTCTGTCTGTATCTGTATTTGTTTGTCTGTTCCGTAAGTGTCTACTTGCAATTGTTCGTCTGTCTGCTTGCTTGTCTGTGTCTATATGTCCTTCAATCTATTCGTCCGTCCGTCCGCCTGTCTGTCTGTATGTCT
>CAUFVP010000035.1:0-18328 GCA_959347315.1 Bimastos eiseni
GATGGCTGCTTTGAAATTGCCTTCCTCCAGCTTGCTTGCAACTGTTGAGGCTAAATACCTGGCGTGGTCGCATTTAGCGGACTTGAGCCTACGACTTGACGTCGATGGCAATTCATCGTTAGTCGACTGGTCTGGCCTCTGCAGTCCCCATTCAGTAATGCGGGACAAAATCATCTTGGTCATGTTGTGCTTTCGTCCACCTCTTCTTGGCTTCATTAATACAGTTCCACCGAAGGCCAGCAAATCGAACCATTTTCCAACGCAATTTGGTTCTCTTACAATTGCTTGGATTATATCGGCCAGGAGAACTGCACAAGATGGCCTTGCTGCTTTTGGGATTCTCTTAATGAGAAGACCGGGTGAAGCAGGATGTGAGAGGTGAGAAGCGATCTGCCCAACATCCGTTGACAGAACCCGTGAGAAAGGGATCTGCACGCTAGTGGTGGTAGACGACTGTCTTGTGGTATTATGCTTTAAAAGGCCGTCCGCCGGTGGCTGGTCAGAACCGGGACAAGGGGCGGTTCGAGGGCCGTGCCGGTGCATCGTGCCATCTGAGGCATGGGTTTTGAAGGACAGCCAACACACCCCGCAAACCCCCTGGCCCTTACAAGGTTTTTGACTCATCTGAGTTTCAATTCGGTTTGTTTTCAAATGCGCCGCCATTTAAACAGTAATCGTTGCCATTGGCAACGTTGACGTCGCTGGCCTTAAAGCAAGCGGCCATCAATTCAAATGCACGGCTTCATATAAGTTGAAACAAAAGTTTGACAAACCAATCGTGTTGTGGCCTTGGCGAATAAGATGTGGTGAATATAATCAATAGGGTCTCGAGTCGTTAATCCATTAGACGATGCTAAAAACCAACCCTGACGATTACTCGATTACGCGTTATTTTTGCTAAATAGTCGGACATTAAAAATTTTCCGCACACCATGTCCGCTAATAATCGTATCAATCAATTATTATTATTTTTATTATTATTATTATTATTGTTACTATTATTATTATCATTGTTGTTGGTGTTATTGTTGTTGCTATCATATTACCATTACTATTATTACTATCATATTATTACCACCATCCCATTATTGACTAATCGAGAACATCTCATATGAGTGGCGCTATATAGGTGTTCCGTACAATTACTATTACCAAACTGTACATATATTCATATATACATAAACAAATAGATGCATATATAAACATATGCATGGAAACACACATAAATTTCAGAAAAACATACATTTAAGAAATACATAAATTTAAGAAATACATAAATTTCAGAAATACGTAAATTTCAAAAATACACACATTTAAGAAATATATAAATTTCAGAACAACATACATTTCAGAAATACATAAATTTCAGAAAAACATACATTTCAGAAATACGTAAATTTCAAAAATACGTAAATTTCAAAAATACACACATTTAAGAAATATATAAATTTCAGAAAAACATACATTTCAGAAATACATAAATTTCAAAAATACACACATTTAAGAAATATATAAATTTCAGAAAAACATACATTTAAGAAATACGTAAATTTCAAAAATACACACATTTAAGAAATACATAAATTTCAGAAATACATATAATTTCAGAAATACATATAATTTCAGAAATACATACATTTCAGAAATACATATAATTTCAGAAATACATACATTTCAGAAATACACACATTCATATATACGTCACATTTTATGATCTCTATTCTCTGTTTTTTTAATGTGCATGCGTCAGTGATAATGATTTGTGGAGCTATCGCGTTGGAACAAAATCGAACGAAGTCGATGAATTTTAATTGCGATCGACCGAACATTAAGAATGTCCTTAACGACACAACCATCTAATTAGATCAGATTGAAGCTATTTCTTATATATAAGTGCGTCAATCCTACTTTTTTCTTCTTTTCGTCTTCTTCGACCTCCCTGCTCTCTTACTCTTCACTCGTTATTGTAATAATTATAATTATATAATTTATATATATATATATATATATATATAAACGCACAGAGACTCGTTTATGTATACATAAAAATATTATTGGGCATGAAATGTATATATATATGTGTGTAGAGAAAGACAAGAATAAGAAGAAGAAGAAGAAGAAGAAGAGAGAGACAGAGACAGAGACAGAGACAGAGAGAGAGAGAGCAGATAGGAAAGAAAGAGCATATAAATAGATCGACAGTTACTTCCAATTCCAATTCCATTATCGCCATAGACTGAGATAAGTAGCTATTTATAGTCTCGCAAGTGTAATAATATCTTCGTCTTATTTCAGTGTATACGAACGGATGATAAAAAGTTATTTCAGGAGTTGAATTTTTCTGAGCGGTGGCCATACAAGGCGCCTAACACGTCATATTATAACAGTTTGACCAACGTCTCCGCCTCGCAAAAGAAAGGGTTGTCAACCTATAGGAAGTTGCAGAAATCGTACTCTGCATCCCAGTGTAATCATTACACAGTGGCCTCCTGTGTATTCTGATGGTTGTGCATTTGTGTGTATAAATGCACTTGTGCCTATGTGTAATGCATGTTGGCATTCATTCACTGAAGCTCAATTAGAACAGCCGTAACATGAAGACAAAAGGACATGCTGGTCTATGATGGACATCTTAAGTAACTTGATTTTTTGGTATTGATTCTTCTATTTTGCTAAAGGTAAGGACGAGGCTACTTTTTACACGCATCTAACAAAGCCTTTTGAGACTCATTCAGATCAAAAGGTGGCCTAGTGGAAAGCATGCTGGACAGTAAGCTAAGAGGTTAAGGATTCAAATCCTGACAGAGCAGGTCTTTGTCTAGGTTTGCCGCTCCATATGCCCACTATAACAAACTCGATGGTATAATGAGTACATCGACCGTACACTATCGGTGGGAAGATATACGACGAATGAGAGGACTGGTCATCCGTTCTCATGTGCCGAGGCTAAGAAAATGAAGTCACTAACACTTCATACCCAGGGCTTCCTCTGAGACTATATAGCGAAAGGGACTGCTCCTCTTCAGAGACCATTGAGCTGATTGTGAGTGATGTTTAATGACATATATAACTTATGATGAAACTGATGCCTTAAGGGTATACCAACTCATAGATTGAGGGTGTGGCATGATAAGACAAACACAAAACGACACGGACAGTGACGGTCACTGAAGTTCCGGTGTGAATGCAGTTCAAGACCTGGAGAAATCGGTTCCTGGTAATGGGTAGATTTAACAAGATGCTGAAGGAGACGTGGAATTGTCCTTCTCACTCTGTTTCACGATTAATATAAAGAGTCACATACTCATAGACTGTATGCTTAGTCAAAATAAAATTACCAGACAGGTAGGGAAAGAATCAGTTACAAACCAAGAAAATAATTATTGTGAGGATAATGAAGCTGCTGCTGCGGATGATGATGGTGTTGGAATATTAGAATTATTATACATTAATTAGGCGCCTATATCTAGTGTCCAGCCATCAATGACGCTGAGAAATAGTGAGCGAGTGACTTGTTCAGTAACAGCATCCGGGATAAGGCTCGTGTAGAAACTACAATACAATCGCTCTAACCAATCGACCACCGTGCCCAAAAAGTGGATGCTCGCAGAAGGAGAGCTTTCAGTTTTCAGTGAAAGACCTGTACAAATATATATAGCAAGAGGTGAGTTCGTTGGGTGGTTGAGATAACTAGACAGCGACTCCATTACTATTTCGCCATTGGGTCCATAGAATCCACTCACTTTATATCCGAAAATCGTCCATTAAATCCGCTATTTACAAATTTTAAGAAAATTTTCCATCAAAGCAATTTTCCTCAATATATATATATATATATATATGATTATGTTGTACCGTATCTTTCTATATGCTATGCATGAAAATATCAACCTGCTTTGTCGCTGTCACCTCTCCATCTTACTTGTGACCTTACTCAACAACTATTTACTTACTGAAACGCACAAGTGTCTCAATCCAGTTAAACATTATCAAATAATTGATATTGACTCCCTTCAATGTTTTCAAATGTTTCCTTTTCTTTGCAACACACGAGAAAACCATTACAAAACTGAACTCAATTATTTCATTTTCACAGTAAACAATAAACTATCTCAATATGTAGTTGAAAATGGAGTCTATTATTGTACGCTCTGTCGCTCAATATAAACCACAACTTCAGCATATGTCACGTGGTCTGTGCATACATACATCTATCTCAGTGAACGACTTCCTGTCTGGTCAGTTGTTAGCACCAGAGACAGACAAATACTTGTCAGCCCAGTTGGAGCTTCTGTTCAATCGAGAACTCTTATCGACGTCGGAAGCCTAAGGAAATTTGAAGATTACGATTAGGGAAGGAGCGAGGAGGTAAAGGAGGAAGAGGGAATCGAGGAGATGAGGAGGAGGAAGGAGGAGGAGGAGAAAGAATAATGGAAGGAGACCGGGCAGGAAAATTGCGAACAGGAGAAGGAGGAGGAGAAAGAAGAAGATTAGGGAGGACCAGGAGGATGAAGAAGGAGAGGAGAGGAGAAGGAGAGAGGAAGATAGCGAGGAGAAGGAAGAATACGAGACAGAGTAGGAGCTATCATACCTCACCTTACACCAGAATAATAAATGGTATCATAATAAATAGTATCCATTCAGGATATATCGCTCTGAACAAACCAATTTCGGATTAATTCCCAATTTCCACTTCGATGAATGATTTATGCAATTCACTGTTGACATACTTCCATTCACAAAATGAAGGTGATGTTCGAGACTTCAAGACTTTCGAGTGCTTATTCTAAAGTCAATTAGTCGAAACACTTATGATTAAATTATGACAATGCATAAACATTGAGAATTAAGATGTTGTATAATTACGGTATTGCTCATGTTGCTTTGATTCTGATAATGTCACTGAAGCTCATTGTCTTTAGTAATTACTTACCTATTCCTAGATTTCGGGACAACGTGAGCATTGCCCGGTGGAAAGGACGGCCTGGATCGATCTCGGGACTGCCCTGGTCATTCTCGGATGGCTGGAATCCTACGTGCACCTCAGGTTGGACCATATCCCGCAGGTACTGATGATGATGATGATGATGACGACGACGACGACAATGATGATGATGATGATAATAACAATAATAATTATTATAATAATAACAATGATAATATTAAAAATTAATCACATGTCTCACAAAATCGTAACCCAAATCCCGCTACTACAATTCCGATTCCCTCAAAAGAGTCGAAATAGTAGGAACGTTTTACTCCCTATAACTGATTTAACACCACACCGTCGCGAGCTTAGTCCTCCGTCGACGCTTCAAATGGCGCTAATGTCCGTCTGCGGGCGAGCGGACAAATCTGGTCGCAGTCTAGGATCCTCATAATTCGTCTGCGCTATATATCCGTACGTAATTATCCATTGTGAGGTTGATTAGCACTACGCTATAGATATGTAGTATACTGGAATAGAACAGTATAGAACACGCAATTCACTCATTTTTTGCCCGCTCTGTATGGAGGCTTCACGTATAAATTATATATAACATATCTAATTATATATGAATATAATTTATAATAAATATAACTCATAATTGTGTATGAATGTATATTAATATAGCCTGGGTATATGTATTGCGAATAGCACACGCAGTCCACTCACAACTCTATAAGAAGGCTTTACATATATATGTACGTATATATATATATATATAATTGAAAGTGAATATAATTTATAATCATATATTTATATATAGGCTTATATATATATCTGTGTGTTCAAACGCACACACATTTCTTGTGTGTGCACATGCGATGTAGTCATTGTGAAGCACACAGCGTGCGTTGCAGAATCTCCAACGGTGGCGGTGCGCTTCAATATTTGCCCGACCTGTAATGTTGACTCGATGCTCGTCACAGTTAACACTGATGCTCCTGCGGCACGCCATCTGCCTCGAGCGTTACGCAACTGCGCAGGGTACAAATCAAAACCTACACTCACGTTTTCACTCGTCCGGTGACGGAGTCAGATCGCCGTTGGATTACCGAGCAGCGAGCACTTGGAGCAAAAAAGGAGCAGAAATCGAGAAGGAAAAGGAGCAGAAAAAGATCAGAAAAGAAGCAGTTAGGGAGCATCGTAAAACAGCGGGAGCTACATCATTTGAATTTGAGCCGCGGCTGCGATGACATAGGCGGAAATGACATAGCAGTCGTCGTCATCACGAGTGGTCGATCAATGACATTTTGACGTCTTGGCGTCACCGTCAGGCGTCATCGGTTGGTCTGGTGTCATCGATCGAAGGGAGGTGGGCGCATGTGACTTGATGCAGTTTAACGACGGCTTCGTCTCTATCGATGGAAGAGGGCGATGCTGTGAAAACATCGAGAGAGAATTGTCGCTTCAGCATCGGACTTGGTTATCGCCAGTTGTTGAACTGGAATCTACACTGCCCAGGTAGACGGCATCAAATTCGTCGACGTCATTATCACCGTCACCGTCATCATCCTGGCTTATTATCATCATGCTCGTCATCGTAGTCGTAATCATCATCATCAATACGATTATCATCATCGTCAACATTGTTCATCATCATCATCATCATCATCATCGTAGTCATCGTCGTCATTTTTATCATCCTCATCGTCAGCATAGTCGTCATAATCATTCCATCATCTTCGTCGTCGTCGTTGTTATCATAGCAGATGATGATGGCCCTCGTTTTCTCTTAATTGTCCCTCTCCATGAGGAGCCACAGCTCGACAATCCCAATAACTACAGCTACAGTTACATTACTCCTTCTTCAGAAGGGAGGGTAACGTAGCACTTCAATAGGATCCTCTGTTGATATCTCTCTTGAGAAGCACATTAGCAGATACCTAAAGGACGTGGGACTAAGTTGGCACAATTAGGCTGCTGCTTGATATTCACCCAATCAAGTAATCGCAATTGTAATCACGAGGTTTCTATATATTACGCCTAAGAAAGCGACGTCGCCGTAGCTGCTCATTAGCAGACGCTCAGTCAAGACAAACTCGATGGGCAGGTGAGATATATACAAATCGGTTCCAGGTCAAGATCAGAAGGTCATGTTGACTGCTTCAACCGGGGTCAACGTTGTATATTAACTCGAGCGCACCTGCCAACGTCGTACCAGCGGTAATTGGCGTCTTACAAATTCCATCAAGTAACTTGTTTGGTAGAGATTTAGCATAATTATTCTTGGGATTGGTAAACAACGTTTTGCCCGGACACTCAAGACATATCTGGACTACCCCTTTTACTTGACGCAGCATTTGTTAGTCTACTGGTGGTCTGCGCCTGGCATTGGAGTGGAGCTATAGAAATTTGGAGTTAACCATTGTTGTAAACTATATGGCCTGAACCTAAGCTGACAAGTTGTCGTTTCAAATATGATATTATTTTTTATATACTATCACCGTGTTTTAAATTACGATGAAATGTCAATAAATTATAATATTACGTTTAAAAATTAATATTATGTGTATAAATTATAATATGTTCATAAATTACAGCTAATGTCTTTAAATTATAATATTATAATCTACAAATTATAACGCCATGTTCATGAATTATACTATTGTGTTACTAAATTGTAATAAGCATCACAATAAGCTGGGTTAAAGGAATGTCATTACCGAGGCTTAATTGGACGCAAAAATAATATCTTTACAATACTGGAGGTTCACTTAAGAACCGCTGGTATTGATTGATCAACCAGCATTTGTATTCTAGAGCGCACCCGATACTTCACCGATTAATGTTCCGATTGGAGGCCGTACGATCGCTGTATGAAAACGCACTTATATATTTGGCCGCCTCTGATATTTGATGCTGTAAGATCTGCAGGTTTTATGTTGGCTGTAAAAAGAGTCTTGTCGTTTGGAGAGCTTTGCAAACCATAGTCTTTCGCGGCAGCGAGAATATTATCCGCTTTTGACGTACGCATTCATCACTGATAACTCGAGTTCAGGTTTGCCCAGTGTAACGAAAGCAGCTGGACCAATGTCATTCTCTGTGGTCCTATCTGCTCAACCGCTTTCCTTCGAAGGCTTGCTCGATTCTTGTGAGTCTGTTGACCTCTTTGTTCCTCTTGTGAGAACTTCCATGGGCCAGGCCAGTGCCTTTGTCTGCGTTGGCCCTTGACCATGGAATAAACTTCTCCTCTCTGTTCGCTCCATTATGCTGTCAGCGCTCGTGAACAAGCTTGTGCCCTGCGCTTGGCGATTTAGAAGTATGGAGATTATGCTGTATCTTATCGCTGCCACAAAACTTGTCCTTAATTCTTGGGGAATTTCGCACTTGGAGGAGCGCCTTGGATTGGCGTGCGCTGCAGGCGAGAGGCGACGTGTAACTCTGTAAGCAGAATACAATATGATTTCCGCTAAGAACTGTCACAAAGGACCTGAGACCAACCTCTGTCAGGCTAAAGATAGAAGCTAGAGGGGGCCCTAAGGCGAAGAATGAGATACCAGCAGTTCAAGGTCAACAGCAGGAAGAATTGTGGAAGTGACGCCAGTTCCTGGCCTGGAAAAAGGAGGAGGGTGACACCAATCTTTGTTATGACATTGTGTCGTTTAACGGTGACAAACCAACCAAAGATCAATTTTTGGTATCTTTTCATCGGATATTTAGTGCCGATCACGACCGAATGAGACCGAACACGACCAATTACGAACTAGCACGACCGATCACTACAGAAGCCAAATAAACAAGACCTATCACGACCGAACACGACCGATCGCGACTGATTCCGACCGAACAAAACCGAATAAGACCGAACACGACCTAGCACGACCGATCACTACAGAAGCCAAATAAACACGACCGATCACGACCGAACACGACCGATCATGACCGATTCCGACCGAACACGACCGAACACGACTGGGAGGCTGTAACATACATCTTGAAGGCAGCACAATTTCTTTGTCTAGTCTCAGAATGAACAGAGAATGGAAATGAAAGGAATTGCTATAAATTATGTATCCTTCAAAGCTGTTGGTCGTTTTTGACATGATGAATGCTTCCTTTGATGAAGATCTGTGGCTTCTGACGCAAAAGAATAATAGATTGGCATTTCAGCAGATTATATTCTATAAATATCCACTAAATATACGAATCTATTAATATTTCAGAGAATGTCTGGTATTAATCGAGGTCGTTTATTTCTTTAGGATGAGCAGAGCGCAAGCGATATTATGGATATCGAAGAACGCGGGATTGGCAGTTGGTACGTTGACGGATTTAACAATTTTCCGCCCCAAAAACAAGATTTCGGTGCCGTCCGTCCCAAAAATTTAATTGTATATTAAAATCTACAATTTTTAACAGACGTTAGAGTAGGAAAAGAAATCATTACTACCAATCTGTTTATATAAAAAGCGAAAATAAATAAAAAGTATCAACTTAATTGTACTCGTTTAAACTTTAATAACAGTAGGCCTATAACTCAAAGAGTGAATATTTCTTCCTTAGTCCATTGGCTGGCTATTATTTACTTTTGCATCTTAACAAATTTTTAAATAAAAAAATCCAACATTTGCCACCCCAATAGTCCGAGGCCTTGTTGGCCTTGTGGCTAGTGATATATGCGGCGCTGAGTTGATAAAAGCACGAATTGGATAAAATCGTGAGTTTTCGTGAGAATGAACAAAAGGCTTTAACGTGATGTTCTAATGAGAAAACCATCCAAGGTCTGTTGCCTCTAGCTAGGATTAAGGAAACGACGTGCTGTCCTGCATTGTTCTCTCTTCGCTGGAACAGTTTTTCAGTAACACCCGCAATGTTCCTGTTACTCGGCTTGAGTAATACTCTCGTCGTTTGTTGATCTTCCTTTATACACCAACGGCACATGCAGCGTTTGTAAAAGATCTTACGATTTATGCGCTCTGGAAAAGTCTGGATACATAATTATATACAACTCCGCCATATTTCTCATTATGACAGTGCCAGTCCCAAGCCTTGATAACGATCCTTGTTATCAGACAGTGTCGTTAAACTGACACGACTACGACTACTGACACGTATACACACGCATACACGCATACATAAATGCATACATACATACATATATACAAACATAAATACATACATACATACATACATACATACATACATACATACATACATACATATATACATACATACATACATACAGATATACATACATACAGACATACATATATACATACATACATACATACATACATACATACATACATACATATATACATACATACATACATACATATATACATACATACATACATATATACATACATACATACATTCTAAACATACATCCATGATTTGAGCTATTATCGTTAATGATTATCATTTAACAATCCTGAGGAGAGTGTATGCCATCCCAGTCCTAATAGAATTTTTTTTTAAAGTCAGAGGAGTTATGCTATCCTAGTCACAAGGGATAACTTGAAAGTGTTATTGCTGGGGGTCAGAACCCAATGAACTCCTCTATACTTCAATTGGTGCACATAACATGTCTCAGCTCAGGGATAATAATGATGAAATGGTTTTTCGTCGAGACCACAAGTTCATAAATTATATAGATTAATCATAAACGCAGACAGCTGATTGCAAGGATATGGACTTGGACGGTGAAAAATCAAAATTTTATATTGCTGTAGACATGAATAAATTTGTTAATAAATGAGGCGGTCAGTTTTTAAAGGCCCAACTGTAATATAAACGACATGGAAAATGACCGCGACATCGTGGCCTCAAGAGGCTATCGCATGCGTCCTTTGAACTGGCGTGTATTTGAATATTACACAGTTTGACAGGCAGACGACGTGCATAAAGAGGATTCAGATCAATACTGGCCACAAATAGACGTCATTTATGAGCTGGTGTTGAGTAAACGAAACCATTGTGCGTGGTTGTTTGAACGGAAGTAATTATATCGATGTCAAAGGTGTTTGCGATCGGGAAGGATTTTGTTGCAGTGTTGAACTTGTTTTACATTTCCGTGATTGTGATATCGTTTGACCAGTGAGACTTCAAAGATTGTGTCATCATATCTTCCAGTTTTTCATTCATCGCTCTTATTATTTGCTGCTGCAGGCTCTAGGTTTGTTTGTGAAGAGCAAATAACATGCATACATACATACATACATACATACATACATACATACATACATACATACATACATACATACATACATACATACATACATACATAAATACATACACACATACATACATAAATACATACATACATACATACATACATACATACATACATACATAAATACATACATACATATATACATACATACATACATACATACATACATACATACATACATACATACATACATACATACATACATACATATATACATACATACATACATACATACATAAATACATACATACATACATACATACATACATACATATATACATACATACATACATATATACATACATACATACATACATACATACATACATATATAGATACATACATACATACATACATACATATATACATACATACATACATATATACATACATACATACATACATACATACATATATAGATACATACATACATACATACATATATACATACATACATACATACATACATACATATATAGATACATACATACATACATACATATATACATACATACATACATACATACATACATACATATATAGATACATACATACATACATACATATATACATACATACACACACAGATAACGTGCATACAGACATCTATGCACTCACCCACGCACTTAAACACACATTATTTAGCACAATTCGTGTTAATTCGGCACACGTTTCATTATAAAGAAACACAGATCAATCAATCAATCAGTCAGGCACTCAATTAACCAATCAATTATGGTCTATTTAGCTATCCAAGAAATCAGAAAAATCACAATTCTGACAACTGAAATAGGGAGATAAAATTAGCTATCGGATGGATTCGCTAATTATAGCCACGTGACCTGGACCTGTTCAAAGTTGCAATAAATAAAATGTATAACAAACAGGTATATATATATGTATATATGTGATATCTACCCACATATTACGCAACTGCCTGCAGTGGCAGTCCCAAGCCTGGATAATTAAGGAGGGAGACGCTAATGATCCCATGGTTATCATGCACATAGAGTCTTTAACCTGAAGCTATAGTCACCAGATATTTAGGCCATAATCTGTTATTGTTGATTGATTTATCGATTGATTGATTTATAGATCAATTGATTGATAGATGGATTGATTGATGACAGTCTTGTTCATTTGTTTGTCGTCTGCCAGCGAAGGTGACCACAGCATCGCAATGACCGAGACGTGGACCCTGGGTCTCCATCTGAACACGACGACCCTTGCTCCCCTTCGTCGCAGCATCCACCTAGCAGCCATCGAGGTGTCCGTCCTTGCAACGGTCTTCGGCCTGACCGTCATCGGGAACGTTCTCGTCCTCGTGGTCCTCGTCGGTGGAGGACGGAAGCTCACCCGAATGACGGTCATGATCGTCCATCTGAGCTGCGCTGATCTCTTTGTAGCTTTCTTCAACGTCCTTCCCCAACTCTCCTGGAAGGTGACGGGGAACTTCAGAGGCAACGACCTTCTCTGCCGTTCGGTCGTCTACCTCTGGTTGGTCGCCATGTACGGCTCCTCCTACGTCCTTGTCTCAACGGCCCTCGACCGATATCTTGCCATCTGTAGACCGTTGACCGCCTACGCCTGGACGGGCGACAAGAGCAAGTACCTGGTGGCCGTGGCGTGGGTCCTGTCTCTGCTCTTCGCCCTGCCTCAGCTGGCCGTCTTCAAGTACCAACCGATGGACCTCTACACCAGAGGCGTCTACAACTGCTGGGCAGTCTTCAAACCGAACTGGACGATGAAGATCTACGTCACGTGGTCCACCCTCGC
Source organism: Bimastos eiseni (assembly GCA_959347315.1). Lineage (NCBI taxonomy): Eukaryota > Metazoa > Annelida > Clitellata > Crassiclitellata > Lumbricidae > Bimastos > Bimastos eiseni. The sequence continues at coordinate 12,939 of CAUFVP010000035.1, forward strand.
AATCTACGTAATCCCGGCCACCATCTTGGCCGCAACCTACGGACAGATCTGTTACTCGGTCTGGACGAGTACGCGTATCAAGGAACGGTCTTCAATGGCCTCCACGACCACCTCCACGTCCGTACGATCAGACAGGGCCAAGGTCGAGGGCTCAGAGAGGCAGCCGACCAGACTCGAAAGACTCTTCCGTCACCTGCCGGTGGTCGCTGAACGAGGTGATGGCACCCTTTCTGGTAGCGCCAGAAAGCAGCTTAGCGTAGACGAGCAGAGGTCTATGAAGCTGGTGACGCACAGGTCCCATGCCAAGATCATGACGAAGGCGAAGATTCGAACGGTGAAGTTGACCATGGCCGTTAACCTGTCGTACATCTTCTGTTGGGGTCCTTACTTCGTCTGCCAGGTCTGGGCAGCTTATGACGACTCGGCTCCCTATGAGGGTAAGTTATGAAACCCTCCCCATCATGTATGTAATGTAATCAAACCTTTATTTAGTGCCCCTACAGGATATCTACTCTGCGTTGGCCTTGATGATGTTAAATGTCGCAGTGAACAAGTAAAAATATATAAGTTAGCAGTGAGCAATAAACTGAAAAGGGTCACAAGTGGTGGGCCCACGCATACGCGTGGAACCAACCAACGAATTCCCATCGACAGCTGACAGATGGCATGGATGTTCATATACAAAACAACCTATTATTATATTTTTGATGATTATAATTTGGTTCTTTGTTAAATTTTTTTAATTATGCGTAACACCACTATTTTTATTATGATGAAGAGCAAGTGATGCTTTCCCATCTTGTACTTAACATCCAATTATTATTATTATTATTATTATTATTATTATTATTATTTTTATTATTATTGTTATTATTATTATTATTATTATGTAATGTGATGTAATATATTCGAGCATTTTATATATCCCGCTCTCGTCTGGCAACGGCTTCATTTTGCGCTCTGGGTAATTCCTTTTAATACGCGCTGTATTAAATCTCGATATGATTCAATTAACGAAAAATGAAAAAATGGTTTTCTGGTCAGAGAAGGTGTCTCAACGCAATTGTAAGGAAACTGATACGTTTGCGTTTGCAAGCGGTTCAATAGAGCACATCGGTCTACTTACTTTAAACAGAGTACGACTACGAGATTTCTTCTCGCAATTAAGTTGAAAGCAAAGACGTCGGTGTATAAACGTTCGCTCGACGATAATAACAATGACGGAGAGTCTGTCCAACATCCACGTCGATATCTTTTTCGGAAAATAAGACGCCTGCCAGATGTGCTGAAGGAAAACGTCGTCGGAGAAGGAATCTCCAGTGCATTGATTTCCGACGCTGTGTCGACGTCAGACGACTGCATTTGCTAGCCAGGACAGATTGCGTGAACGTCTAAGTGGAGACTACTCGTCGGGCAATTTATAACAGCACTCAATTCGAGAGTGGCTCGCGATGAGCAGCTGCTCTTCCAGACAATGTGTTCCAGACAATCCTATACACACTTGTCCCCGTTTAAGGAAGCCACTATCACCAGCTCTGCGGAGCCTGTATACTTCTATAATCTTATTACGTAAATAATCTCCTGCGTTTATGTCCTGAATTCATCAATTAGCGCTAGTTGCAGGAATCTATTATTAATTATGAGAGCAATTGCAATGATAGTGATGATGATGATGATGATGATGATGATGATGATGATGATGATGATGATGATGATGATGATGATGAGAAGGAGGAGGAGGATGACGATGACGATGATGAGGAGGAGGATGGTGATGTGATGGTGATGATGATGATGATGAGGAGGAGGAGGAGGAGGAGGATGGTGACGGTGACGGTGGTTATGGTTATTCAGTTGTCAGACATTTTCTGACAGATTTAACGCTTAGCGTAAATAGGCTCCGAGGTAATCGAATTTAATCGATTATGAAAGTTAAATTTCGAAAATATAAGAAGCGCTATATAAATTAATTGGTTTAGAGTTTACGATCGCGATCTAGGGTTTATTCAATCAGTTGGAAAGCTAAAGCAAAGGCGCTCCCAACTCAACCCCGGCTGAGGAGGACAGACTTTATACTGCTATAAAGTATTTCATGCATAAGCAATGCAATGAAATGGACTCCAGAGGGAGTCCATTCCAAGTGGTCCGACAGATGCATAATAGATTCCTCCTCCGAAACTTAAATATCTGACAAAAGCCACGATACGATAGTTCTGTAGCGCCAACCAGCGAAGTAACGGAAACCAGCTCACTTACAGACTGACTGACTAAGAACAAAATCGATAGACAGATAATGTCAGAAACGATTTCCAGTTAAAGTTCAAAGGTGGTAATATTGTCGTCATGGTCGGAGGATTTTATATCGATTAGATGGGTCACGAAGCTGTAATCGTCAGAAGATATTGATTAGAGATTGAAACCAGATGCTTAATTGGCGAGCTACCTCTATGTGGATAATCGACGATGTTGTCTGTTTAGTTACTTTTTAACACTGTATTGAAACATATGACTGTGTCGCCTTAATCCTTTACCCTGACGTGAGACTGGCACCCTAGGTTTACCCATTTCGTTCTCGGACAAAATCTCACCCCGTCACCTCTCATTACAGTCTCTTCTTTTCACATACAAACATACATATGCAATCATACGTAGGCCTACATATAGTATATAACGTCACACAGAGATAAGTATACATACATACATACATACATACATACATACATACATACATACATACATACATACATACATACATACATACATACATACATACATACATACATACATACATACATACATTACATACGCAAATAGATACCACCACACATATACACACGCCTTCGTTTCCTTGATCTCGGTCTATGCTTGATCAACACGACGCGTTGAATCTCTTACGGCTCTGTGGAAGGCAAATAAAACAGTGATTCATGTGTTCTCTTTGAAAGCTCGTCGGTCGGTGGGATTGTTAATGGATTTTTTTCAAGACCCCTTCATAATTATCTCTGACTCCTTGGCGTGCCATTTCTCTTTCTTGCTCTCCAATTATATTCAAGATTATTTTTACCTCGACAATATCAATTTACTCATCAAAATATTGCTCCATTCCATCCATGTCTTTTTAAGTTCATATTTAACTTTTCATCACCCACCGACTCCTTTTTAATCAATTCGCTCTATTTCCACCCAATGTCTTCAGGATTATATTTAACGGCAACCACGCTTCCCACCACCATTTCTCTATTTCGTTCCAACCTCGATACCTAAATTTGTAATTCATCATTAAGAGAGAATTATGTAAACTTGACGAGGCTACAAAATAAAATAGCAAAAGCCTTATTAAAAAGTCAACATATTGCACCATGATTACCAACGACGGATGAGTAAACGATATGCAATTAAAAGTTGAATATAATTTTATGAAGGCTGGGATTAAATAGAGATGGTGACGATGACGTTTAGGTGAAAATAATCTTAAAGAGATTGGGATATGAAATGACGTGGACGAGGACCAGGTACGATTTTTTATTAAGTAGTCTCAATACTCACACAGTTGAGTTTTGAAGGTGTTAGTTCATATCAAGTTGTCAACATGGACTTATGTGAATTTATGTCTACAATTTAAATTTGAAACGATTCAAATTATCAATGTTCCCAATTTCTCAGTGTAAAATTATTAGACTAGACATATAAATAACAAAATAATTGCTCATTGATGCGTACGAATAATGATGTGATATTGCTGATTAAAATAAAATTTGTGTAAACAAGTTAAAAACATCCAAATGCAGTAAGCCTATTATGGAGTGAATAATGTCAAAGTATTTTCTCATTCTATTTTTTATTATCATGAAAAAACATGAAAAACGCTGATTTTCATTTGTTTATTCAGTATTTTACTTTTTAAACATAACATTTAAGATAGATAGATAGATAGATAGATAGATAGATAGATAGATAGATAGATAGATAGATAGATAGATAGATAGATAGATAGATAGATAGATAGATAGATAGATAGATAGATAGATAGATAGATAGATAGATAGATAGATAGATAGATAGATAGATAGATAGATAGATAGATAGATAGATAGATAGATAGATAGATAGATAGATAGATAGATAGATAGATAGATAGATAGATAGATAGATAGATAGATAGATAGATAGATAGATAGATAGATAGATAGATAGATAGATAGATAGATAGATAGATAGATAGATAGATAGATAGATAGATAGATAGATAGATAGATAGATAGATAGATAGATAGATAGATAGATAGATAGATAGATAGATAGATAGATAGATAGATAGATAGATAGATAGATAGATAGATAGATAGATAGATAGATAGATAGATAGATAGATAGATAGATAGATAGATAGATAGATAGATAGATAGATAGATAGATAGATAGATAGATAGATAGATAGATAGATAGATAGATAGATAGATAGATAGATAGATAGATAGACAGATAGATAGATAGATAGACAGATAAACAGTCGACCTATCGCCAGCTCATGGCCACCATCCGCAAGCAAACGTTTTGCACCGGATCAACGGGGAAACTTCGTCTCCTGTTCGGTTTCAAACTGTTTTCGATTCTCGGGTGTTCGCCTTGTCTAGTCGGGTGCTTTGAAATTTACTGCCCAGTTCGGGGCGATTTGTCGATGCTTTATTGTCGTTTGGGTCTAGACTAAAGGACTCTTTTGCTTCCGTAGGATTGGCCACAGTGGCCGGGCTTAAGGTTTCCCTCAGGTATTTGATTTCAATGAAGCTACTGTGAGCGATCGTGTTGTTTCCAATACCACTCTTACCGAGAAGCATGGCGTATCACTGATTGTTGACTAAAGCGTTATGGGTTTAATCTAGGGTCAGACAAAAGCGTGGTATCGGGGTTGAAGATCTTTCCGATGTAGAACACAGATGGCGCTGGTGATGCGTGTATGACTGTATGCATCTGTGTCATGTATGCATTTATGCATGTATGTATGTGAAGCAGTGTAATCGTAAGTTTATATAGCGCCCTTCGGTTATATCTACTCAGAGGCTCACTAAGCTATGGAATGGAATCTCTTTGCCCTACATGTATGAATACATGCGCATTTGCATGCATATATATATGTGGGTGTATATACATGTATGTTTGTATGGTTGTATATATATGCATGTTTATATGTGTATGTATGCATGTATGTGTATGTATGTATGTATGTATGTATGTATGTATGTATGTATGTATGTATGTATGAATTTATGTATGTATGTATGTATGTATGTATGTATGTATGTATATGCACATGTATGCTGATATGTATGCTATTTTATACACGCATCAAGGTACAACACGACTGTGTTTCATTGTCTCACAAAAGCACCGCC
>CAUFVP010000036.1:0-17073 GCA_959347315.1 Bimastos eiseni
TACAAAACATCCACCGCTCGGCGGCGCTGTTATCGACAAAGAAATTGTCTGTCCAATCAGAAATGTCGTATTATTCACAGGAAACCAATGAACGCGGCTGTATTATTCGAGCGAAATGTTTTTTCAAAGCGTCCGATAGATGGAGCGGGTCTTGTTCGACGTTCGATATTAAATGCTAACGTTCGTAATAGTATTCGTAATCTCCAAAATTCTAAAGCACCACTCGAAAGCCAAGCAGAGGGCACCAGCTTATTAAAGAGCGCCGCTGCGTCAAATCAAGTGGGTTTTTAAAGGGAAGAGTCCGGTTTCCAGAGGGCCTGAGGAGGATGAGTAGCTGTTAGGCGTGTCGTATTAGTCGATGATATGATAACGATAATGTTTATACCTGATGGTATGAATAATTGACAATTTCTTTTGATGATGACAATGATAATAATAATAATAATAATAAAAATAATAATAAAATAATTATTATAATGTTATTATTGTTATTATTATTATTAACTATAGAAATAAATATAATAGTGATAATAACAGAAGTAAAAATAAAAAGTAATTAATAGTAGCCTAATAATATTTATAACAATAATAATGATGCTGCTTCTGACGATGGTGATTTTAGTAATAATAATGATTACTATTACTATAATTATTTTTATTATTATAATTATTGTTATTATTATATGGTCATTATAATTAATGATAGTAATGATAATGATAACAAAATCTTTATTTAATTTCAATTTGACAAACCGCAGCATGACCACAAATAAAGACTAAACAAATGATTACAGGCTAATGCAGGAGTTGAATTTAACTGTCGGCAGCCATGCAAGACGTCATCCCGCCACACGTCTAATTTGACCAACACTGCCGCCTAGTGAAAGAAGGTCTAGTCAACTTTAGGAGTTGGTAGCGGTTATTGAACTCGCCTCCTCTTACCCAATTACTCTTTCAATAGATTGACGAGGTGAGAGCCTTCGCCACCGATGCCAGTTGGAATGGGGCGACGTCATTTATAAGGCGTCCGTACATGGATTTAAATCTCTGAATAAGCGAACAGCGATTCCTTTGCGGAGGGAAAGCGTGGGACGAGCGTTGTGACCGATGCAGCTATTTTGGTGACACGTGTCATTGAGAATTCCGCACTGGAGGACCTCCTCATTATCGCCCACCTCTAATCGGATCAGGTGATTATCCTTTCTGTAACCCTCTCTCTATGTCCGTATGTCTGGTTACACATCCTTCTGTGTCTACGAATGTGTCTGCGTATCCGCCTGTATCTGTCGCTATAGATATGTCCATCTGATCCTCTGCCTAGCCGCCTCCTTGCCCTCCGTCTCCTTTCTTGTCTGGCTGTCTGCCTCCACTTCTCCGTGTCTTCCTTCTGTTTCACTGCATGCCTGCCTTTCTGACTCACCTCCTCTTGTCCTCCCTGTCTCTCTGCCTCCCTGTCTCTCTGCCTCCCTGCCTCTATGCCTCCCTGTCTCTCTTTCGCTCTCCCTGTCTTCCTCCCTGTCTCTCTGTCTCTCTGCCTCCCTGTCTCTCTGCCTCCCTGCCTCTATGCCTCCCTGTCTCTCTTTCGCTCTCCCTGTCTTCCTCCCTGTCTCTCTGTCTCTCTGCCTCCCTGCCTCTATGCCTCCCTGTCTCTCTTTCGCTCTCCCTGTCTTCCTCCCTGTCTCTCTGTCTCTCTGCCTCCCTGTCTCTCTTCCTCCCTGCCTCTCTGCCTCCCTGTCTCTCTTCCTCCCTGTCTCTCTTCCTCCCTGTCTCTCTTCCTCCCTGCCTCTCTGCCTCCCTGTCTCTCTGCCTCCCTGTCTCTCTGCCTCCTTGTCTCTCTTTCTCCCTGCCTGTCTTCCTCCGTGTCTCTCTTTCTCCCTGCTTCTCTTCCTGTTCGTCTGTGATTAAAGACCATCAGATGAAAGTCATCAGTCGTCGCATTTGCTTTGATCATTTGCGTTTCGTCAAAGCAGAGAGCACAACAGCAGAGAATGGGTGAATGGGGTGGGTTAAATGGGGGGGTGGTCATGGTTCGTCACGGCATAATGCGATTACGGAACATAGCCATGCGCAGACTTCATAGCGTCGGCGGCTGCAGCGTGAATCGGCGCAGTGTTCTAACGTAGCATTTGTTTTTTTTTAAATTGCTCGGTTTGGAACCTACGTCCTAAATATATGGTTGTTCAACATTTATTTGACGCGGTTGTCTGGTCTCAAATTGTTATTCACGTGGACTATTATTTCCAGAGCAAGCGTTAAATAACAATTGTCTAAGATACCATTGCTTGATTATTATTATTATTATTATTATTATTATTATTATTATTTTTATTATTCATCATTGGCATTGCCAACGGATCTGTCATCATGCTATCTGGGTCGCCGCTTGTCAGTGGACTGTAATCCTGACATGGTGCCTTGAAAAGCCACCGCATTGAAACGTTGGATCAATGCCGACAAGTTCTGGAAAAGGAAGTTTGTCTCTCGGGTGTCACCGGTAGTTGTCGAAAGTCGGCGTCCAGTCTCGACAGAAAGGCGAGGCCCTCACTATTGAGGGGACCGAAGGTTTCTATTGCGATTGGAACAAAAGTGTATTTCTTCTCTAGCTCAGAATATTTTGTGTGTTTCCTTGTGGCTGCTATCTCCGCCGCTCCTCCAGCTGTGGAAGCTGTTTCGGGGATATAGGAAGCGGCCACTGTGTCCACCACAGTTGCGTCCCAAAGTAAGGTCCGCCCCCCACTCCACGGTATCAGGGTCTGCCCGTCCGGTCTCTTTCCATCTAATCTGGAAAGACCTGACGGTTCCTTGACTGCTGGAATACCGGCTCTGTTGAGGCTGCGATGGATTAGGTCGTTGATATTACAGTGTCTTGCTTGACGGCCAAAACCCAATGAACAGGACAGGCCATGTGCGCCTCTGACTGAGACGAAGGCGCCGCATGCGCAGGTGTGCGGCTCACAGATGGCCACCCCTAAACGTAGGCCGACCGCCACCCTCACGGTATCGTCCTCCAGTCTGAGATCGCGAGAAACGAGCGGGAGAGCGTATAGCCAGTCCGAGGCGTGTGGTGACTGCAAGGCCCTTAGTCTCGCCTGGTCGTAGGGATCTTGTAGCTTTTCTTCTAGTGCAGACAGAACCGCGTTTAACAGCGGTCTGTCAAAGTGGGCTTGTTTATGGCCTGGCGTCGTCGGGGCAGAAGCTTCGGTAAGTTGAAGCCAGGTAGACATCGCCGAGTCGCATGCTGAGTCCGATTTCACCGCTGCTGATTCTAAGATGAGGGACTGGATCTGGAGAGTGCCCGCGGCTGAAGCCAAAAAGGCGGTAAGTGCCAGCGAGGACGCCCTCCTAATTCCCAGTCCTCCCATCCTGATCGGGAGAGTGGCCTGACTCCATTGGTCATCGGTCATCGAAATGTTGAAGATTCGCTCGATCCCTCCTCGCAGTAGATCGTCGTAAGCCCATAGACGCGAGTGGTCGTGGCAAGGGGTGCATCTCAATAAATGCATGAGTTTAGGCGAGCCGATCGAATGTCTAAGGATCAGTAGAGCGTCTTGTCTAGCGATTAGTTGCAACCTGTCGAGGGCAATTCCGAGGTCGGCCACACAGGTATCGATGGCTGAAAGCAGGGCATCCGTCGTGGAAAGCGGAGCCCCTAGGAGCACGGCCGATGATGCATTAACTCGGGCGAACTGTCCTAGGAAGCCTTGACTAACGTCGTTGATATGGGCGTCGGAAGATATGAGTTCGCATTTTTTGCGGTTGAGCGTGAGGCCTAGTTGCAGACATTCCTCTTCGATCGAGTTAACATCCGCCTCCACCACCTTAGGATCTCCGCCCAAGGTGAGGTCGTCGAGGTATCCAAAGGCCAATGGTGAAAGCAGGTGGTTAAGGATCGGCTGTAGCGGTAGGCAGAAAAGGAGAGGTCCCAAGGGATCGCCCTGTTGCGAACCTTCTTGCGATTGTATCGTGAATCTCCCGAATTTCAGAGATGTCGCCTCGGCGTAGGCAAGATGGCAATATGCGGATAAATCAGGAATGAGTTCGTCCACTGATGCGAGCATGAAATCTCGGTGCAAGCTATTGAAAGCGTTCGAGATGTCAAGCTTCACCATTATTGAATTCGTGTCCATGCTGGTCAGGAATCGTCTAGCGGCGTGGGTTGCCGCCTCGCAGCCTCCGGGAACGCCAACTCCCAGTTGTTTAGGGGTTAGGTACGGCGTGACACGTGGGACGGCGTATGCGTTGGCGCATTTAGATGCGAGTCGACGCCACACGTATCCAATGGCTATTGGTCTTAGACCACCACAGCTTTTACGGAGGGCGAAAAGAGTACCTCCGAATAAGATGGGCCGTACCTCTTGAGGGCAGATGCCGGCCAGTAGTAGATTGATAAGAGCAGTCGTCGCTCTCAGCAGCCCAGGTCCCGCGTCTGGATCTCCAATCAGTTCCGCCACGTGTTGGGGGCGCAGCCCATCAGGGCCGCCGGACGACCCCATCGGGAAAGAGCGCATCATTGTGCGAATCTCCAGCTCTGTCGCCTGGAAGGGTGCGCTTGAGGTCGATCGAAGGATGGCTGGGCGGTCAGGCGGCGGGGCAGGATGTTTTTGGCATAGAAGTTCCAGTGTCTCTTCATTAATCGGCGCTGGGGTGTCGTCAGAACAAAGTATGCGAGCTGCCGCACTAATGTTTCCATCCTCCAGTTTTGCGGCTACCGCCGCCGCCAGTGCCTGTCTTCCATTCGAGCCTGTAGGCCTCTGCCCTTCGCGGGTGTCCGCGTCTGGTTGGAAGATAGTGTCGGCCAAAGTCAGCCATCCGTCATAAAAATCTGCAATGCGCTTCTTGACGATGGACGTAAGATTGCGGCGTCGGCCGCCCCTCAAAGGAGTTTCCAAAGTTCCCGCACCAAAGGCGAGGAGGCGCCGCCATCCTGCGAGGTTCGTAGGGTCCGCCAAAATGGACTCCATAATGTCGGTTAGAAGGCGGCCAGCTCCTGATCTAGCTCCCTTGGGAAAATGCCTGAGAAGACCTCGTGAGAGGCAAGGGTGTCGCATTGACCTGACAGGTCTCGGGTCCGAATGAAGGGCGGCATCGGTCGTCCGTTCTTCGTCAGTCGTGATTTGTTCGGGATTCGCATTTTTCGCGACGGTCACCGAGCCAAAAGGTGCCAAAGGGAATCCTGAAGATAAGGGCGGCTTCTTCGAACCCGGACATGGATTGACCCTGGGCCCGTGTTGGTGGACCATGCCGTCCTTGTTATGGAGTTGGCGAACTGAATGACATACATTGCATGTCCCTTGTGCCTTCTTCTGTTTAAGTTCAAATGTCCCTATCAGGGTCGGTGAATCCGTTCCCTTAGTGATTGTGCGATGTGCTAACTTGTGATTTTGATTCATTTGAGAATTTGGGAAACAGTGATATTGTTTTAATCTTCTGGTTTGATTTCTAGAGATTCAGTTCAGTTTGTTTACAGTTGCGCCGCCATTTAAGAAATAAACGTTGCGTTGCCATTGACGACTGTGACGCAGTCGGTCTTTAAACATGGCACACGGCCATCGGCGTAATTATTTAAAACTGCGGCCAATGTTGGTGTTGAAAATAAAGTTTAAAAACCCAATATTATTGAAGACTTAGCTGATCAGCTCTAGTTGAAAAAATCCATCGGGTCACGAGACGAAATTCCGTTAGAAGATGTAAAAATCCAACGCTGACGATAACGCGATCCGTAGTATTTTTAATTTATTATTATTATTATTATTATTATTATTATTATTATTATTATTATTATTATTAAGTTCAGTCTTGAGATTCTGGTTGTTGTTGTTTAAAGTCATCATTACTCAACTTGTCAGTGTAGCCTACTATGTCGTAATTTTATTCTACCGTACAGTGTGAATGTCTGTTTAGGACCGTCTATCCGTCGGCCTGTGTCTTGTTGTCTGTCTGTCTCTGTCTGTGTCTGTCTTCCTGGAGGTCTGCCTGTCCTCCTCCGTGCCTCTTTTCCTCCCTGCCTGTCTGTGTGAGTCTGTGCGATTCTGTGGTTCTATGATTTGTTACAATGGTTACAAAGGCTGCGACCGTCGTCTGACGTATGTTGCATTATTTTAATGGCGCTATAGAAATGATTGGATTCTGTTCGATTGGGTCAGTGACTCAGTGAGGGACTGACCATTGTCCACGTGCATGAGTCATGCCACATGGGCGACTCAGTGGTCATAGACATGCATTTTTTTATGCGCCAAAACGCAGTTATTCGAAATGGTAAGGCCCCAAAATAGTAGCAATCTGACCCTGGGTCGGGTTCGGTAATAATAGCTCAGGTTAGAGTTCATTGAGGTTAGGTTAGGTCAAGTCAGATCAATTTATATTTGATTTGATTGCATTGGATTTTAAACGCGAATGTGGATACATCGGTATGAATCCGATGTGCTGACGGAAGAAGCGTGGAATTGAACTCTAGGCTGGAGCTATGATGCTCGGAAAATCGAAAAGAAATGTCCGTCGAAGCGTGAAAATGGCGGTGCTCGGCCCGGAAGTGATTGCATCACGTGACATCTGATCGATCGGTGTCCACATCACGGCTGTATTAGTTCGATGGCGTCTGGCATCCTGGAGTCCACTCTCGTTCGGTGATTTATGACGTCATTGGGACTTTGGCGGTGGGTGCTGCCACCTAGCGGGCGATGGATGAGATGTGACCGTTCGTTCCGATGTAACGGAAGAGGAAGGATATGCGGCTCACTTCGAAAGAGATTTAGTGCACAGTTTCAAAATTCAGAATGCTTTTAACGATCTTGTAAATTGAGAAGAATATTCTTAGTGGGAATGTTGTCTGGAGAGAGTATTGTTATTTGAAAAAATATCGTTTTGAAAGAATATTATTTAAAGAAAAGCTACTTTATAAGAATATTATTTGAGGAAAATATTATTTTTTAGGGTAATATATGAAGAATGCAATATTATTTGATGAAAATATTATTTTGAAAGAATACTGTTTGAGGTAGATATCATCTTGAAAGAATATTATTTACTGAAAATATTATGTGGTTTAATTCGCTTTTGTTAGAATGTTTTGATAATAATGGTATAGTACAGTGGTTTTCAATCTTTCTGTCATCAAAACACATTTGAGATCTTTGGAAATTCAGACGGCACACCATTGAACTAAAACTAATTTTTATGTTTGGTTTTGAGCATTTTTATGGCGGCTGTTTTTAATTCGTGCTTTTAAGCATTTTTTCATCTCAAAACGAAGGCTTAATTTCAAGTTTTACATAATTTTCAAAATAAATTGGTGTAGTGTAAACAAATATTTTTATTAAATTTAACAGTTTAGCTTGAATAGGTTGAAATGCAGCAATTACAATTTAAATTTTGCTACATTTGCAATGTTAAACATTAACTGATTGCAAACTGTTCGAGTTATCGGTGTTAAGAAGACTTTTGTAACCTGTTTAAATGTCAATCAATGTTAATGTGGTATTTGAGTGCTTTAAATTTTGTTTGAACTGATTTACATTGCTAATAAAATATTGGTTTACCAATTAATTAAAACGATTATAACACGTGCAATTGTTGTAATTGCAGACGGCAAGCGTTTAGCGCGGTTGCTATAGCCAAACCCGACCTGTGTTTTACATTCGATAGATTGGGAAACATGTGACGTACTTGTCATTGCAGGAAACTAGTCCAGCAATAAGTTAAAAAAATTATAACGCCATAATATTAAGCTGCTCAAAATAATTTGGAGTTTTATTATATATATATATATATATTGATTATTTGATTACTATGTAATGCTGTGCTTTACGTTGCTAATGAATCTTGAAATAAATAAAAATCGTTCCGCGCAATAGTTTAATTTTAACTTGCGACCTGACAGTCGTACATTTTTTTAGCAGCGGCTACAGCTGAATTGCTAAACTAAGCGGTTGCTTTGATTACAATTATTAGAATTTTAGATCATTAGAGGAAATATTAACACGCTGATTAACAGAAACATTTTCCTTTTTCAGTAACATATATATATATATATATAATAGATATATATATGTATAGTACATGTTAGCTTCATTCAAATATGATTTTTATTCATTTTGAATACTATTTTAAATTTTTCATTAGCGTCGTGACACACTTGGCGGAGCCTTGCGTCACACCAGTTGAGAAGAACAGCTGGTTACTTTAGTAGGATCATGTTTTAATAAGGATAATTTTAGTGTGGTTATGTCTCAGCAGTAAGAAACTGTTTTAGCAGATGGTGTTTGAATGTATTTTGTGAATAGCATTATATTTATTGGAACGGATATGTTTTAGTATACGAGTGTGTCTTAATATTGATATGGTTTTTAGTAAAGATGTGTTTTAGTAAGGATACATGTGTGTGGACACTTCATCTTGGACGTTGAGTCTCTGGGCAACCTCAGTTACACACGCAACCCTCATGATTAAGCTGGTGCCATTAAGTGCCGCTTGAGACATTTCAAGATTGCGATAATAATTACTAGGCTGGTAATCGTAATAATCATCGATGTAATATCGAAATTGCTACAACGTCGCTCTCCTCCTTTATTAACAGCTTGGGACTGGCACTACGAAAGTGATAGCAGTGGAGGATTTAGATACGTGTGAATAGCACGGTACGGGTATCTGGCACAGTTCTGATACGCTTATAACCCACTCTTCATCCTATTCTCTCTTCCTTCGGTTTGCACCATTAAGAAGTTTTGCATCGTCTGCTGTGCTGTAATTCTAACACTCTGTTCTGTTTTTAAATTGCTAATCGACGCTCAATATGATAATTATTGTTCGACGATGATTTCCAAGAATCGATTCACACAGATTGTGCGTTGTTGGGTGACATTGTTTGCACCTGGGTTTTTTCGCTTCGTTTTTCAGTTATCTGTTTGTCTGTCTGTCGGTATTTAGCTCTCTCCATTTTCTTCTTCTTTTCTTCTTCTACTTCTTCTTGTTTTTGTTTTTTTTCTTTTTCGTGTTCTTCGTTTTCTTCATCTTCTTTCTCGTTGTCATTGTTAAGACTATTTTCGTTTGATTTCAAGCCGCAGTAAGATTACAAATAATTATATTAAGAACGGATGATGACAAGTTATTACCGGAATCAAATTTAGCTGTCGGCGGCCATGCAAGGCGCCTATTACGTTGTCACAGAGGAGACTGGCATCGAACATATGTCCTCAGCTCTGTGCTTGTTATCAATTACTCTACACCCCCATGCCGTCGTCATCATCATCATCATCATCGTCGTCGTCGTCGTCGTCACCTCTCTCTCAGTGTATCTCTTCTTCTATGTCCGTCTGTATCTGTCTCTGTCCTTGTCTCTGTTTCTGTCTGTCTGTCTCTCTCTGTGTCTCTCTCTGACTTTCTCTCTGTCTCTCTCTGTCTGTCTCTCTCACTGTCTCTCTCACTGTTTCTCTACCTGTCTGTCTCTCTCAGTCTGTCTCTCTCTCTCTGAATGTCTCTCTCTATCTGTCTCTCTCTGCCTTTGTCTCTTTCTCTCTCTCTTTGTGTCTATGTGTCTGTCTCTCTGTCTGTCTCTCTCCCCGTATGTCTTGGCACCGTTTTTGTCGCTTCTACTCCATCCCTTGTCTGATTTATTTCCCCTTTTCCCTCGATGTTATTTTCTCCCTTATCGTCCACCACCTTCACCCCCACCCTCTCCTGTCAACATCCACTGCACGTCAGCCACCAGGACTCGACTCTCTTAAGAGACAGACGAACAGACAGACAGACAGACAGACAGGCAGACAGATGGACACGTAGACACATTGTCGGACCCACAGACACAGGCTGACCGACAGAGTTAGTGACAGTGTCAGTGACGCATGCTCAGGCAGAGCCTTTGGTGGACACACTATGACATAGAGAGGGAGAGAAAGAGACAAAACGAGTAGCAGAGACACGCACGCAGTGAGACATTACAGCCAGACAGAAGCAGACAGAGCGACACGCAGAGACATGGAGACAGATACAGGGACTTAGACATCGCAGGCGGTCTTTAGGTCTTCTCTCTCACACAGACATGCAGAGATACTGCGCATACACAGATACAGGAAGAGAGACAGACAGTCAGACAAACAGAGAGAAACACAGAGGGAGATAGAGAGAGTGGCATGCAGACAGACATGGACTTAAAGAGTGATCATTCCTCGTCGTTGGGCGTCGCCACTTGCCTCACGAATGCATCGTCGAAACCCATTGCATATCTAACTAACCCGTCGCCAGCAGCAGCACCTGAATAGAATCAATACTCTGTTCATGTCACTGTGTCTCTTCTGCCCCTCTCCCTGTCTATCTTCTGCGGATGAAAATTCGGCCTCTCAATGCACGGAAATATAACTTCTGCGGCCGAAAGCTCTTTTCTTGTGTATAAAAACAACCCTAACCCTGACCCTAACCGACTCTCACGACACCTATTAAACCTGACCCTAAACCGACCCTCACGATGCATATTAACGTTTTAAGGTGTATTTAACAGTGCACATGCACGAAAGAAGACCTCTGCGCATGCGCAGAGGTCTTCTCGCGCTAAATGTTATGAGTGTTCGGCAGTTGAAGTAAGTAACGTTTTCGGTTATATTGCGGCATTACTTTCGGCCGCAGAAGATTTATCCATACTTAAAACAAGTGGGCAAAACAAACGGGAAGTGTTAGAGGTGCATTTATCTGCAGTGGGGAAATGGACTGAATCAGTGGGAGGGGGGCGTTCGATAAAGATCGTTCGACGCCAAGTGTGTTGGTTTACGATATTCGGTCCAGAGAAAGTAAAT
This sequence comes from Bimastos eiseni, assembly GCA_959347315.1. NCBI lineage: Eukaryota > Metazoa > Annelida > Clitellata > Crassiclitellata > Lumbricidae > Bimastos > Bimastos eiseni. Next base: position 10,782 of record CAUFVP010000036.1, read on the forward strand.
ATACTTCAAAGAAAGGGAACCAATTCGTGTCCAAGACTCTGGAGTGGAATGTGTTACGGACGATGTACGAAAGGACATTGTGGAGAAAAGTGGAGAAGAGTGGAGAGGATGAAAGCTGCATTGAAAGTATTATGTATATTATAAATCAGTGCGGATAGAGGGTACTACTCAGGGTAGCTATGACCTGACGCCATATATAGTCAGGGACGGCAGAAGAAGAGATGGGGTGATACGATGCAATATAGGGGACTTGAGACATGTAACATTGAAGAAAGAACAGTAGATTGAAGAGAGAAGACACATGGTGACGTAATCAAGTGGAGTGAAAGGATCCGTGATGTGGTTGACTCCTCTTCTGAGAGGACCACGACGAAGGAGGAGGAGGTATTAACTTAAATCAGATGAAGGAGACAGCGACGGAAAGCAGATCATAAGCCAAGTATTTTTCAACGGATAATGAAAACAAACACACATTCACACACAGCTATACACACTAACACACGCACTCTGTCTGTTTCTGTCTGTTTCTGTCTGTTTCTGTCTGTTTCTGTCTGTTTCTGTCTGTTTCTGTCTGTTTCTGTCTGTTTCTGTCTGTTTGTCTGTCCGTCTTTCTGTTTCTGTCTGTCTGTATCTCTCTCTGTCTCTCTCTCTGCCTCTCTGTCTCTGCCTGTCTCTCTCTGCAACTGTCTGTATTTCTGTATATCTCTGTCACACTCACTGTCTGTCTCTCTTTCTCTCTGCCTCTGTCTGTCTGTCTGTCTCTCTCTCTCTGTCCCTCTCTGTCTCTCTCTGCACCTATCTCTGATCAGAGTCCAGATGGTATTTCTATAGCGCCAAATCCTCGGCACCAAGCTACAGCGAAACTGAATATGGGCGTGACATACATACATACATACATACATACATACATACATACATACATACATACATACATATACATACACATCCTCATACACGCCCATCACTGAAGGGCGTTACTTTTCAAAGAGAGACTCCTGTCGCGCTGGAGGGTGTTTCCTTTCAAAGCGAGGCTCATAGTTCCAAGAACAGGATGTAGACTCGAACAACCAATATCAAGAGTCCATCGCAAACCAATTTTCTGCTTGCTACAGGCGCCGGAAATTTTATTACGGGGAAGGACTCAGCAACTCTCCCCGTGCATCCGGGTTTAAACAAGATGGCGGACGATGCGCGATCGATGGCGGTTAATATTGGAGATGACGTCGGTGCGCACAATCCATGTCAGCCGACGATCGAATAAAACGCTTGGCGCTATACAAATTTGTTTAGCATCACATTAGTAACCCTGGTTGATTTTTGTGACGATGTCTCCTATTCTAGATATCTGTCTGTGTATGTGTGTGTACGCGCTTGCGTGCGTAGTTGAATAGATGGGATGATGCTAGCATACAAACATATATACATACATACATACACACATACATACATACATACATACATACATACATACATACATACATACATACATACATACATGCATACATACATACATACATACACACATGCATACTTAGTTACTTACGTCTAGACATACATACGTACGCACGCACATACATACATACATACATACATTCATGCATAGATACATACATTCATACATACATACATACATTCATATATAGTTACTTACATAACAACACAAACATACATACATACATATATACATATATACATACATACATACATACATACATTCATGCATACATACATGCATACATACATACATTCATACATATATACATTCATTCATACACAGTAACTTACATTTAGGCACAAACGTACATACATACATACATACATTTATGCATAAATTCACGCATACAGACATACATACATACATTCATACATAAATACATGCATACATACATACATTCATACATAGTTACTTACATATAAACACAAACATACATACATACATACATGCATACTTAGTTACTTAGACACAAACATACATACATACGTACGTACTCACATACATACATACATACATACATACATACATACATACATACATGCATACTTAGTTACTCAAATACAAACATACATGCATATGTACGTACGCACATACATACATGCATACGTACATTCGTACGTACGTACATTCATACATACATACATACATACATACGTTCGTACATTCATGCATACATACATACATATATGCCTACTTTGTTACTTACATTTAAACACAAACATACATACATATATACATTCATACAAACATACATTCATGCATATATACATACATACATACCTACACACATGTAGACATACGTACGATCATGCATACATACATACATACATACGTACATTTCGACATACATGTATGCACACATGCAGTCATAATGTCAGATATCTCATTAAAGGAGAAGGATTATTTTTGAGCCGCTTTGTATTGAATTCTGATTAGGAAGCAGATTTAGCGAGAGTTCTCAGTGCGATTGATTGACCGATTTTAGTTGTTGTTGACCTTGTATTAGATGAATAATTGCTGATTAGAGAAAGTCTACGGAGAGAGGGGCGGGACTTGAGAGACGCAGCGTTTTCTGATTGGTTGTGGCTTGTAAGGAAGTTGAGTAGTGGTCAACTTATTATTACCTATTCTAGTTTGAGTTCTTATATCTATGTGTAAAATTAGTTGGTTTACAATGATGGAGACATTGTTTACAAGTTTTGAAAAATGTCTACTTTGACGATTGAAGATGATTATTAAGTTATACTGAAAGATCTCAGAGTTTGATATCATTTAGACAACAGTTCCGAATGCTTGATTTTGACTCTCTTAGAAATGCCACCGCTCGTGAATAAGCTGGTGCCCTGCGCTTGGCTTTCGAGTGACGCTTTAGAAGTTTGTAGATCACGATTACGATTACGAGTATATAACACGGGGTGCAGATTTTTATTTCTAAATAAATGAATATCTGTCTGTCTGTCTGACTGACTGTCTGTCTGTCTGTCTGTCTGTCTGTCTGTCTAGGTCTGAATCCAGTCATATTGACATTGAGAAGAAGAAAAGTATATTTAAGAGGCAGACTATGAGTTGCTCTTAAAGGCGACTCTGTCAGGGTCTTCGCTTTCTTGACCACCGTACCGGGTTCTTACTTCTGAGTCACACTACCCTAAGTACCTCTACTCCCAACCCGCCAAACCCCACTCTCAAACTCAAGAATCTTCACCCCGACCTGAGTTGAAAGCAAACTCAAGCGTTCATTATCTCCCAAGTCAGAGGTGTGACAAGGTTTTCAAAAGTGAGGGTGCATAATTTAAAAAATATTGCGCGAGCGGAAAAATTTTTTTTGCCCTCCCACTTTTTGAATTTTGTCCCCAGAAATTTTAAAAATGGAGGGCACAAATTATCTTAGCAAAAGTAATCATAAAAATTCATTGGATAAACATAAAAAGAACCGATTTGGGGGGCACTAAGCACTAAAACTGGGGGGCTTTGCCCCCCCCAGTTTTAAAAATGGGGGGGGGGCCGGTGCCCCCTCTGCCCCCCGCTTGTTACACCCCTGTCCCAAGTAGACATAGACCGTACTCCATCTGGATCGGCGTTTGGTGGATGGATGAAGACGGCAGAAGTGTTCACGACACCGTTTTCACGGACTCGGCATTCATGTATGTGGGCCACGGTCTATGCTTTGGTTAGGCAAGAAGTGGGCAGTCAGGTAATCGAAAAGTTAAACGACCAGATAATAGAGTAGGTAATCGAAAAGGTAAGCGCACCGAGATGGAACCGATAAGATAATCGAGAAGATAACAGAGAAGGTAGACGACAAGATAATCGATGATGTGTGGCACGGTGGCCAATTGATTAGAGCGGTCGGTCCGTAACGCTCAGTGTGCGCTGAGTGAGCGGGTTCGACCCTCGTCCGAGGAGTTACTGTGTAGGGACCTTGAGCAAGTCCTTTGCTCACAATTGGTCTGCAGTACAACTGCAGTTGCACCGTCGAGACGTGAGTGCACTTCCGAGCAAAAAGTGTCGGAAGAAGGGCGATATCAAATTTCAGTTATATAAAAAACGATATCCGAGGTGGTAACCGTTAAGATAATGTATAGGGCAAACAATAGGATGATGGAGAAGGTAACCTGTAAGATAATTGAGTAAGTTATCGAGAAGGTAATCGAGAAGAGACACTCTGAGTGCATGAGTATACGACCTACTCGTTGACGATTCCATCCACATGAAGTGATGGGTCGTGGGCGAAAGGGTCTCTTCGCTGACCGATTGTTGCCTTTCGAATTATTGAAGGCGAATTTTCTCCGCAATCACGCAATTGATTTCTGGATAAAGTGGCCGACCACAGAATAGACTGACAGAGAGAGAGAGAGTGAGAGAGAGACAGACAAAGACAGACAGAGATAGATACAGACAGATAGACAGTCAGACAGATAGAGACAGACAGAGACAGACAGACAGAGACAGACGGAGAGAGAGACGCAATGGGGCTTCATCGGCGATATCTTGTCCTTGCTTCGACCTATCTGCGGGAGCGTTGCTGCCTTTTTTCAGCTTTGTCGAGCTCTTCGTTCTTGCTCTGGCGACGAGCAACTCAGTCAGCACTGCGCCTTCTCAGTTATTGGCCCTTCCACCTTCAACACGTTCCCTTAGTGGTGCGAATATTACTAATGAGTAGTGCTCCTTTTTTACAAGCTGCTTAAGACTGATTTGTATCACCATGGTTGGACTGAGTCCCTAGGAGCCGTTCGAGTTGACTTGTTTAAATATATAAATGTTACAATGAATGAATTAATGAACTAATTAATTAATTTAATTAACACAGCTTGACCTTACTCAATGACCGCCACGTTTCCGCGTGATCACGAAAAAAGCACCGTTCGCAAGATTTGTATTTCTTTAGTGCTATGTTTGTGTAGCTCCTCAGTAATCTTGTGTACTAATCGATGCAAGTGCAAAGGACTTGATAACCGAACGATGTTTTTTCAAGAATAACTATCGCACGAGTAATTTGTTTTCGCGGTTGATTAATTATTGCCACTCTGTCTGTCTGTCTGTCTGTCCGTCCGTCCGTCCGTCTGTCTGTCTGTCTGTCAGTCTGTCTGTCTGTCTGTCTATCTGTCTATCTGTCTGTCTGTCTGTCTGTCTGTCTGTCTCTCTCTCTCTTTATCGTCAGCCGTTGAAGGAATGGTATTGTGCAGACAGACAAGGAGCGACAGAATATACAGAACGGTCGTAAGAGCGAGACTTACAGACGGACGGATGCGGTTGACGTAAACAGTGATTCCCCTCGAGTCCCTTGAAGGTCATCAAAGCTTCTCCTCCTCCTCTTTCTCCTCCTCCTCCTACTCCTCCTCTTTCCTTCCTCCTCCATGTCTTTCCACTCTTTTTCTGTCAACACAATTCTTCCTTTTTTTGCTCTATCCTTCCTTCCTTTTTTATTAAATTTCTTTCATTTACCCTTCCTTCCTTCCTTCCTCCATTCCTTCCTTCCTTATTCCATTCCTTCCCTCCTTCCTTCCTTCCTTCCTTCCTCCCTCCATTCCTTCCTTCCCTCCACCAGCCTCCTCCTGCTCCACCTCCTCTTGCTCCTCCTCCTCCTCCTCCTCCTTCCAGGCTTCATAATCAGAAAGTTCGGAGACAATTTCACTAGGATGAGTAAGGTTCTCGACAGGTTTCGTGACTGAACGAGTGAATGGACGGATGAATGAATGAGTTATCTTTATCTTCAGATTTGAAAATTAGTAATTTGCTATTTGAAGATAATAATAACTCATTGCCTATATGGTGTATATAGAAGGTAATGCCTGAGCCCCCTATCCATGATGAGTACATCGACTGTACATTGTCTGTGGAAAGACGAGACGGCGAGGGATAGGATTTGGCCACCCGCCATCATGCCGAAGCTAAGAAAATGAAGTCGCTAAGACTACATACCAACGACCGCCTATCCTCTTGTCGTCTCTTGGAATTCTGGTTTTAAATCTTACTGCACCCGATGCGGTTGTCCATCCCCTAATAAACACACGGTCGAGCCATCGAGAGATCGTTAGATGGATTGTGGCTATGGTGAAGCACCGTCTCTCTCCCTTACTCTCTCTCTCTCTTTCTCTCTCTCTCTCTCTCTCTATCTGTCGCTCTCTCTCTTTCTCTCTCTCTCTCTTTCTCTCTCTCTCTCACTCTCTCTCTCTCTTTCTCTCTCCGTCTCTCTCTCTCTCTATCTCTCTCTTTCTCTCTCTCTCTCTTTCTCTCTCTGTCTCTGTCTCTGTCTCTCTCTTTCTCTCTCTCTCTCTCTATCTGTCGCTCTCTCTCTCT
>CAUFVP010000037.1:0-26274 GCA_959347315.1 Bimastos eiseni
AAATGTGTGCAAAAGGGATGATCAGGTCGTCATGATTCATGAACCGCAGAGCGAAGTGGTCGTCGACCACTACTGGCAGTGATAGAGCGACATAGCTCCTGCAAATAAGCAGGCACAGGCAGCGCCAAACCAAGGCAGATATCCTAAATGAGATGCGCTGGGGTAGAACCAGATACTGTTTAGCATTATGGCCAAAGTTTTGGGATGCTTGTAGATGTCAGAATTTTTTTTTATTATTTCATTTGCTTCAATTATTGAAGCCATGTTTGATGGTCACAATTCAAAGTATCCAGTGTTGTATTTTTGGCTTTTGTCTGTTCTTGATATGATATCAAAAACTTTGGCTTGAATTTTAATGTCGTTTGGGGCTTAATTTAACTGCTGTATTATTCAAGTATCGATTCAATTTGAGTAAGTTAGTAAGTAAGTTATGTGAGTATGATTTTAGGATTGATTCAGTTTGAAAATAGTTAAATAAGTAATTTGAGTATGGTTTAAAGATTGATTCAGTTTGATTAAGATACTAAGTAAGCAAGTAATTTGAGTGTAGTTTAAAGATTGGTTCAGTTTGATTAAGATAGTAAGTAAGTACGTAATTTGAGTGTAGTTTAAAGATTGGTTCAGTTTGATTAAGATAGTAAGTAAGTAATTTGAGTGTAGTTTAAAGATTGGTTCAGTTTGATCAAGATACTAAGTAAGTAAGTAATTTGAGCGTAGTTTAAAGATTGGTTCAGTTTGAGTGTGATTTAAAGATTGACACAACTTGAGTGAGTTAGTAAGTAAGTAATTCGAGTGATATGATTTAAAGACCTAATCCAGTTTAATTAAATTAGTAAGTAAGAGGTACACAATTTGAGTTCTCTTGAATATCATACAGTATTCTTGAAAAATTGAGAAATTTTAAACTGTTTTATAATCACTTGAAAATCGTTTATTGTGATAAAGAGAAGCTATATGAACCTAATTGCGGTCAAAAATCATCATATTTACATAATTTTATTTTTATTTTTTATGGCTTAAAATGTCAATATCTCTGTTATTTCTTCATCAAGTGAAGTTATTTCTGCAGTCCGCTGTTGCCCATAGGTGCATAAACATGCTGTGAAAAAAATTTTCAGTTTGGAGAAGGTCGACTTTTTTGTCCGAAAAAATCCATGATGGATAGTTAGTCATTTGAGTGTAATTTAATTATTAATTCAGTTTAAGGTAGTTAGTAGGTAAGTAATTTGAGTCTTTTTATTTAAAGATTGATTCAGTTTGAATAAGTTAGTAAGTGAGTTAGTTATTTGAGTGTGATTTAATAATTAATTTAGTTTGATTGAGTTGGTAAGTAAGTAAGTAATTTGAGTCTTGTGACTTAAAGATTGATTCAGTTTCAATAAGGTAGTAAGTAAGTTAGTTATTTGAGTGTACTTTAACGATTGATTCTGTTTGGGTGAGTTAGTAGGTAAGTTAGTCAATTGAGTGTAATTTAATAATTAATTCAGTTTGATTGAGTTGGTAAGTAAGTAAGTAATTTGAGTTGTATGACTTAAAGATTGATTCAGTTTCAATAAGCTAGTAAGTAAGTTAGTTATTTGAGTGTGATTTAATAATTAATTTAGTTTGATTAAGTTAGTAAGTAAACTAGTAAGTAAGTTAGTTGTTTAAGTGTAATTTAATAATTAATTTAGATTGATTAGGCTGGTAAGTAAGCTAGTAAGTAAGTTAGTTATTTGAGTGTAATTTAATAATTAATTCAGTTTGAATGAGTTGGTAAGTAAGTAAGTAATTTGAGTCTTATGACTTATAGATTGATTCAGTGTGAAAAAATAGTAGGTAAGTTAGTTATTTAAGTGTAGTGTGATGATTGATTCTGTTTGATTAAGTTAGTAAGTAAGTTAGTTATTTGAGTATAATTTAATATTTAATTCAGTTTGATTGAGTTGGTTAGTAAGTAAGTAATTTGAGTCTTGTGACTTAAAGATTGATTCAGTTTGAATAAGCTTGTAAGTAAGTTAGTTATTTGAGTGTACTTTAATGGTTTGATTCAGTTTAAGTAAGTTAGTAAGTAACTTAGTTATTTGAGTGTAATTTAATAATTAATTCAGTTTGATTAAGTTGGTAAGTAAGTAATTTTAATCTTATGACTTAAAGATTGATTCAATTAGAATAAGCTAAGCGAGTAAGTAAGTAAGTAGGGTGTTTGAGTATACTTTGATGATTGATTCAGTTTATGTTAAGTTAATAAGTAAGTAGTTTGAGTCTAGTTTAAAGATTGATTCAGTTTGAGTAAGTTGGTAAGTAAGTAATTTAAGTGTGATTTAAAGATTGATACAGTTTGAGTCAGTTTGTAAGTAAGTAATTTGAGTGTAATTAAAAGATTGACACAATTTGAGTGAGTTACTAAGTAAATAATTTGAGCGATACGATTTAAAGATTGATCCAGTTTAATTAAGTTAGTAAGTGAGAAGTATGTATTTTGAGTTTTCTTGGATTTTATATAGTATTCTTGAAAAATTGAGATACTTTAAACTGTTTGATAGTCACTTGGAAATAGTTTATTTTGACAAAGAGAAGCTATATAAGCCCAATTGAGGTAAAAAAAATCATCATATTTACATAATTTTAGTTTTAGTTTTTTACAGCTTAAAATGTCAATATCTTCGTTGTTTCTTCATCAAGTGAAGATATTTCTGCAGTCCGCTGTTGCCCATAGGCCCATAAACATGCTGTGAAAAAATTATTAAGTTTGGAGAAGGTCAACTTTTTTGTCCAAAAAAACCGATGATGGTTAGTCCATCGGTTTTTTCGCGCAAAAAAATCGACCTTCTCCAAACCGAATAGGTCTGTGTGTGGGCCTACAGGCATCACAGATCTGCACAGATATCTTCAATTGATGAAAAAATAACAGAGATATTACAGTTTTCTTGAGAAATCAAGAAATTTTAAAGTTTTGGAAATCACTTTAAAATAGTTTATTATGATAAAGAAAAGCTATATGAACCCAATTCAGGTCAAAAATCATCATATTTACATAATTTTATTTTTATTTTTGTATGGCTTATAATGTCAATATCTTCGTTATTTCTTCATCAGGTGAAGATATTTCTGCAGTCCGCTGTTGCCCATAGGCCCATATACAAGCTGTGAAAAAATTATTAAGTTTGGAGAAGGTCAACTTTTTTGTCCGAAAAAATCCATGATGGTTAGTCCATCGGTTTTTTCGCGCAAAAAAATCGACCTTCTCCAAACCGAATATCCCTGTGTGTGGGCCTACAAGCATCACAGATCTGCTCAGATATCTTCAATCGATGAAAAAATAACGGAGATATTACGGTTTTTCTGAGATATGGAGATATGTTAAAGTATTTGGGAATCGCTTTAAAATAGTTTATTATGATAAAGAAAAGCTATATGAACCCAATTCAGGTCAAAAATCATCATATTTATATAATTTTATTTTTATTTTTTTATTGCTTATAATGTCAATATCTTCGTTATTTCTTCATCAGGTGAAGATATTTCTGCAGTCCGCTGTTGCCCATAAGCCCATATACAAGCTGTGAAAAAATTATTAAGTTTGGAGAAGGTCAACTTTTTTGTCCAAAAAAACCGATGATGGTTTGTCCATCGGTTTTTTCGCGCAAAAAAATCGACCTTCTTCAAACCGAATAATTTTGTTCCAGCCTGTTTGTGGGCCTATAAGTATCACAGACCTGCACAGATATCTTCATTCGATAAAAGAATAACCGAGATATAGACATTATACGGTTTTCTTGAAAACTAGAGAAATTTTAAAGTGTGCCAGAATTGCTTTAAAATGGTATATTATGACAAAGTCAATGAAGTCATACTTATAATGGGCACTTCATTTTATTTCTTTTGACAGACTACTACAAAGTCCTACAACTTGGAAACCGATTAGAAGACTCAAACACAGAAGAAGACAGGTATGTTAAAAAGCCAAAATCTTTTATTATTTGGAAGTATTCCTTGTATGTAATCTCAGGAAACATCTCTTTAGAGAAAAGTAATTGTTTGTTCTTATTAGCATAAATCAGTCCATGTTCATAGTCTTATGAAGAGCATTTTCTTTATAAATTGGTCCATGATGTTATGAAGACTTCTCTCACGAACTTTCACTGCTGTCGGAGCTGGAGCTTCTCTAGACACTGAAAGCAAAACAAAACATTAATTTAAACTTTGTTTTTATTATGTTAGACATTAAAATCCTTAATGGGGCAGAAATACAGTTGGAGTTTTTGCTCCATAGCCAGCTCGGCTATAACGAGCAAACTAGCCTGCTAGTTGGCTCGTTATAGCCGAGCTGGCTATAATGAGCAAACCAGCCTGCTCGGCTATAATGAGTAAAGCCAGCTCGGCTATAATGAGCAAACCAGCCTGCTCGGCTATAATGAGCAAAGCCAGCTCGGCTATAATGAGCAAAGCCAGCTCGGCTATAATGAGCAAACCAGCCTGCTCGGCTATAATGAGCAAAGCCAGCTCGGCTATAATGAGCAAAGCCAGCTCGGCTATAATGAGCAAACCAGCCTGCTCGGCTATAATGAGCAAAGCCAGCTCGGCTATAATGAGCAAACTAGCCTGCTCGGCTATAATGAGCAAAGCCAGCTCGGCTATAATGAGCAAACTGGGGGTGGTTAGATAGAGAGCTCTATCTTACCACCCCTAAGGGCACAGATGGAGTATAAGCTCTTACACTCCATCTGTGCCCTTAGCCAGCTCGGCTACAATGAGCAAATTGTGGGTGGTAAGATAGAGCTTTAAATTAGTTTATTATGATAAAGAGACGCTATATTGTGCCTCTGTGTGGGTTTCTTGAAGGGGAGCTATATAAATTTTCGAAATGAATGAATATATATATAAATATATATACATGCCTGCTATCAAACTGAATCGCTTCCTACATCACAATCAACAGTGTGCTCATTATAACCAAGCTGGCTATGGGCACATATTATGTGCCCCTAGCCAGCTTGGCTATAATGAGCCAACTGTTGATTGTGATGTAGGAAGTGATTCAGTTTGATAGCAGGAGTTGTTATTCGTGTTGTAGCTGTTTCCAGTGACCGGTCTTGGAAGTGTCATCCGAGTCTTGACCGACCGCAAGAAAGTTTGGAACCAGCATACTCGACAGACAGGCATCACATACCCTCATCACATACCCTCCTCTGTGGAAACGACTTTCATCTGAAATCAAAGACAAACTCTTCATTAGACACTCGATGCTGGCAAAATATCCTTACGGAACACTTTGAACGCCCGAGATTTATAGATGTGACTTATAATATTATTACGTTTATGGTTGGGACTGAACTGTGGCAGGGTTGCTGTTACACAGGTTAGCTGAAATTTGTTTAAAATGCAGTTATGCTATGTTATATGAAACTGAATATATGCAAGATGCAGATCAGTATCAAATGTCTTGGTTCTTCTCAACATACTATTGTACACTGAACTCGACATACATGCATACTAAAGCAACCCTCTGGCTTTAGGTCTGTCTTAGCATGCATGCATGTATGCAGTTGGTTATTTATATAGCGCCTTTTGCGAAGGCACTAAGCGAATTCACTCGCTTTGTCAAGTCACCCATGACCAAGCTTCTTGTTAAGCTCCAGTCCCAGGTTAAAATCTGGAAGGTCAAGCAAAGTGGCTCATAGAGGCTAAAACTGCTGAGTGAATAATCCACCCCTGCATCAGATATATATCCTACCTAAATGGATGGTCAAGGTTTTATCGAAAACTCAAGAAATTTTAAAGTTTTAAAATAGTTTATTATGATAAAGAGAAGCTATATGAACCCAATTGAGGTCAGCATGTTTATGGGTCTACAAGCATCACAGATCTGCACTGATATCTTCGATCGATGAAAAAATAACAGAGATAAGCCTATTACGATTTTCTTGAGAAATCGAGAAATTTTAAAGTTTTTGGGAATCACTTTAAAATAGTTTATTATGATAAACAGAACCTTTATTAACCCAATTAAGGTCAAAAATCATCATATTTCCATTTTTTTAAATGTTTGAAAGCCAAACTGTTAATATCTCTGCCATTTCTTCATGAAATTAAGATATTTCTGCAGTCTGTTGATACCCATATTTAAACAAGTTGTGAACAAATTATTTGATTTGGGGAGTCAATTTTTTTCGTCAAAAAACGCAAGAGACTTTTTCCTGCGGTTTTATACTAACGTAGACCTCAATCTCAATCAATTTAAAAATCACACTAAAGTTACTTGCTAACTGTTCTCAAACTGTATCAATTTTAAAATCACACTCAAATTACTCACTTACTCAAACTGAAATATAGATATTGCGGTTTTCTCGAAAAATCTAGAAATATTTAAGTGTTTTGAAATTACCTTAAAATAGTTAACTATGACAAAAAGAAGTCAAGCATAGTCATATTTTAATCGAATTACTGCAAAATTGTATCATTTTAATCTTAATTTTAGAACAAGACCCAACCAAGCCCAGTCCGAGAGCCGGAAGAGGGCCAAGAGCTCCCGATGCAGACCCAGGATCGAGACCCAGACCAAGACCGAAACCCTGACCAAGACCCCAGCAAAAAATCAAGATCATGACCATCACTGCCTAATTCAGACCGAAACCAAGACCAAACCCAGACCTTGTTCCCAGACCAAGAATAAGGCCCAGTCCGAGACTCTGACCCAGACTGAGACCCTGACCGAGGCCCATATCTAAATCCAGACCTAGATCCAGACCGAGACTCTTTCCCACAACAAGATCCTCAATGACAAAGACCGTGACCCAGACTGAGATCCTGAACAAGACCGAGACCCTGAACTAACCCGACCCTGAACGACACCCCGACTGAGACCAAGAGCTTGACCTAGAGCCTGATCGAGATCCTGACCATGACTGAGACAAAGACCGAGACTCTTACCAATGCCCATACCTAGAGGTCCTAGACTCAGACTACTTAAGTGTGCTGAAATCGATTTCAAAATATCATGCTATGGAAAAGAGAAGCTATAACCTACGGTAAAAGATCATCGTAGTTTAATCGAATTACCGGAAAATTTCATCATTTTAATCTTTATTGTGAAAGCTTCAAATGTCAATATCGCTATTATTAATCTTTCATCGAATGCAGATATCTATGCAGAGCTGAGACAAAACTGTATGTAAAGTAGCGCTATATAAATTCCTCAACATCTGGCGAATACTTTTTCAAGTACATGACTCCGTAAACAAACAATTTTTTTATAGCGCTATTACTTTCAGCGAATGAACGTATCTATACAGACACGTGATACTCACAGTTCCCGGATGATGGTAGGCTAGTACCACGCGGCAGTTTTATTCCTTCTGTCTTCACTCAGGCGCAGCAGAACGGATCACATATATATTACACAGACTTATAATACATGTTTCGAGTTCATCTGACATCTTTCACGTCTTCGACAAATCAACTTAAACTGTAAAATACTGCCTGTGCTAGATTCCGCAGAGGCAGTGGCGTTACTCAAAACATTGAGACTCCACACGTTGTTGAAATGGCCTATAGCCTACTATGAATGGCCACCTAATTGGAATCATTGAAGCGTGAAGCCATCCCTTAAATCAGCTGCTCAATTATATTACGCAATTGTTCTGCGCGGGAAATTTGACTGGAATCAGATTGTCTGGCAAGACCGGCATAATACTCTCCCATGTATTTATTCGGGCAATGTAGGCCCTTATAATTGCTGCATGTAGGCTATGTTTGCATATGTTTGCATGCCTCTACCTTAATTAGTATATATTTTTGTGTGTGATCCCAATTTAGTTCAGATAGACTATCATCATATTTTACTCGATTCACTGCAAAATTCTAGAATGTTAATCTTATTATTGAAGGAATATTAAAATGTCTGTTTTTTTTATTTTTCTTTCACCAAAATGATCGAATTAAAACATTTTCTGCAGATACAGGCGCCGACTTTTAGTAAAAGTTACTAGAGCAGCAGACCGAGGGTAATATTGTGCAACAGCCAACAGCGCCTCTCCATGCTCAATCATTCGTAAATGTAATGTACTGTGTAAATCCTCGAAAATTTCTCAGCGCCCACAAAAGCCACGTCAGAGAGACCAGCTCAGGGTCCGAATTGTCAAAAAAGAAGCAGGGGGGTCGAAAATATAATTATACAAAAGGAGTTATAATAATTTCCCAAGCCGCTATGAAATTTTTATTCGCGATTTTCATCTGGCGTTTCAATCCCCTTGACTGATTAACACAGAGAAAAACAATAGCAATAGCCAACTTTCGTTATTTTTTGTCAATTAACGAACTTTCACAACGAGTCAAGATTCTGCAATGTCTAGCAGAGTGACACGATGCAAGTAGGCCTATGACAAATGACTAAATTTTAATAATAATAACAGCAGCAGCAGCAGCAACAACAACAACAACAATAATAATAATAATGCGTTTTAGGTAGCAGTCTAAACATTTATTTCAAGCAGACATACTAATATAGGAACTAACAATTGACAAATTGAACACATGAGCATCAGCCATCAAACATCACTTACAAGACGTAATTCAAGTAAAGGCCTAAAATGTAAGCTAACAAATAACTGCATAAGGTTGGCCTGCTGTCATTTGTAAATCGAAACACTAGCAAACCTAATGAACAAATGTATCGCCTACCGACGGAACTGTACACTAGAGTGAGTAGAGTCACTTTCTAAGTTACTGCAAATACCGATATACAATATGGTACAATATAATGCTAGAATAGACAGCTATGAGAAAAGCTGTGCACTTTTCTTTTTGTTCACAACAATGGTCTTGCCAGTTGGCCTATTCAAGGCACCATGGTGTCCAGATTTCAGTCAGGAAATGACATAGAAGATTACTAGCCAAAAGACTAATTTGAATATAGTTCATGGCATTCCACTGCATTAGCGACGGCCCGTTAATGCTAATCATCAGCAGGTTGTTGAAGGGTCCAACAGTCAGCCGGTTGCGTACTGTGGTGTAACAGTAATAACGGAAAACGTAACAGCAATCGTAACAACAATAACAGCAAGAGTAACAGCTATCGTAAGAGCGAAGACACCGTATATGTATGGCGCCACCTTGCGAATAAAGGTCAGAGGTGAACTAACTTTAATACGCTTCATTAACTACGCCAATATGGCGCCACCTAGCCAATCGAAATAAACTAATTTTTCACCCCTCTTTACCTCCATATGCTCTTATCCCCAGTTTCCTCTATTTTGCTCTCCTCCTCCCTCCTCCATTTTGCCCTCATCACCCATCGATCAATGGGTGAACCTGACATCGTTCAACCCACCCACCAATCAATCCACCACCGATCAACCAGCCCACCGATTAATCCACCCACTAATCAGCCCACCCATCGATCAACCCACACACTGATCAATCCACCCACCAAT
The DNA here is from genome assembly GCA_959347315.1 of Bimastos eiseni. Lineage (NCBI taxonomy): Eukaryota > Metazoa > Annelida > Clitellata > Crassiclitellata > Lumbricidae > Bimastos > Bimastos eiseni. The sequence goes on from CAUFVP010000037.1 coordinate 9,414, forward strand.
CAACCTACCCGCTGATCAATCCACCCACCCACCGATCAACCTACCTGCTGATCAATCCACCCACCCACCGATCAACCTACCTGCTGATCAATCCACCCACCCACCGATCAACCTACCAGCGGATCAATCCACCCACCCACCGATCAACCTACCAGCGGATCAATCCACCCACCCACCGATCAACCTACCTGCTGATCAATCCACCCACCCACCGATCAACCTACCCGCTGATCAATCCACCCACCCACCGATCAACCTACCAGCGGATCAATCCACCCACCCACCGATCAACCTACCAGCGGATCAATCCACCCACCCACCGATCAACCTACCAGCGGATCAATCCACCCACCCACCGATCAACCTACCAGCGGATCAATCCACCCACCCACCGATCAACCTACCTGCTGATCAATCCACCCACCCACCGATCAACCTACCCGCTGATCAATCCACCCACCCACCGATCAACCTACCCGCTGATCAATCCACCCACCCACCGATCAACCTACCAGCGGATCAATCCACCCACCCACCGATAGCCTTTGGTCATTCAGTGTAGGCCATATGCATTACCTTCGAACTCATAAGGTTGTGGCTATGGCCGCGTGCGACTTCCTATGCTCATGACGTCAAGCGGTCACGACTTTGAAGTTCAAATGCTTTTGAACTCCCTACTCTTTATTTCAAGCTAAGGGCCTGTATGGTCAAAATCTGATGAATCTCAGGGAAACGACAAGTCAGGACATGGTGGGTACGATTAGACACATATTCAGACAAAAATGACAGGCACTGGTACAATGTTCAAAATGGCCACATGTGGACATATCAAGTATTTAAATTTCAACCTAATGTAATAATTATCGTCAAAAAGAAACTGTCCACTAGTTTGATTTAATCTATTTTTGTCAAGTCGTCATTTAACGAACACAATATAACCCAATCATACTTCAAAGAAATTACTAATAGGTTCATTTAATCCAGCTGATGCCAATTTAGCTATCAAGAATTAAAAGCTCAATAGAAAGGTCCACGTGCATCCTGATCTTCATACTGTTTGGCAATTTGAACGAACAATTTTTAACTCGTAATCATGATGACAAGGAAATAGGAACTGACAGCCAAATCTTTCTCGAGCCAACGATACTGTTCGATAATCTGATTCCAGCCATACTCAACGAAATAGTAGAATTCAGAAGAAAACGCAACAACGTGGACTGGACCAATGTTCATGCTAGTAACACACATCAAAAGAAATACTTTTCAATGAAATATTAGAGCAAAGAATAAACTCAATAAACTATTTAGTAACTAATAAAATCGTTACTAATAATCATTAGTTCTTTTAACCATAAGCAGAAGTCCATACTAAAACCCTAAGTACCGACAACAAAGAATGAAACACGAACCAGCAACAAGAATACAGTGATTACTACATAGTGTCATCTACTAAATTCCAACCTTGACGATGAAAACAGTTAATTTCTGGGTTTGGAATGCATTAGAAGGTCACTTATTTATCCATACCTGTAGAACATTCCTTGCATATCCCCGCCTGGCATTGTGAACCGGTTTTTGTAGTTTGAGAAATTGCTTGAAAAATGAAAGAGACAAGATCATAGAGAAATCAGTTTGTTACAATGAATCTACTCACTTGCTAAACACTTCCAAAGACCTTCTCAAAGGTCCCATGCAATACCATTCACCGGATCTTGTGATGACCTAGACATTTATCTATTGATGCAGCAATTACATGTTCCAGGTCAATTTGCAGTGGCTATAATTGACACAGATTAAACGACTGATTTAAGCTCTTCTTATGCTATGCAGAGTCAGTTAATCAAAAGCAGCCACAAGAGTTACACAGAGGCCAGAGTAACATTGTACTGTATTTGAGCATTTCATTGACAAGTTATTTAGCACTAAAACGAAAGCCGTATTGGTTTCCAAGTAACTGTCAGCCCATTCTCATTGTCACAGAGTTAAATGTGGCATGGGGTAGAGCCTGAATATCAACCTAGAGGTCAGCAGCTCAATCCCCACCAAGTCAGAGAGATATTCTGAGATTTCTGCTCCAATGGCACCTCCATACCGGGATAAGTCAGATGGACCATTTCCCACTTGCACCTCTATACTGGGATCAGCCAGATGGAAGATTTTCTACTTGCACCTCTATACTGGGATCATCCAGATGGACCATTTTCCACTTGCACCTCTATACCGGGATCAGCCAGATGGACCATTTTCCACTTCCACCTCTATACTGGGATCAGCCATTTCCATTGGTCTCATAAAATATAGACAACGAGTAGATGAGACAAAACAACTGACAGCTTGAAAGAAGAAAATTAAATCCTCAAAAGGGATATGAAAACAAAATCCTCAAAAGGGATATGAAAATTAAATCTTCAAAAGGGATATGAAAACAAAATCCTCAAAAGGGATATAAAAATTAAATCCTCAAAAGGGATATGAAAATTAAATCCTCAAAAGGGATATGAAAACAAAATCCTCAAAAGGGATATGAAAATTAAATCCTCAAAAGGGATATGAAAATTAAATCCTCAAAAGGGATATGAAAACAAAATCCTCAAAAGGGATATGAAAACAAAATCCTCTTACTAGGCCTCTTCGTGGTTTCCTACGCAGGTCATGTACGGAATGTATGCAGCAACCGACTGGATCTGGTTCATGAAAGCGTCACCTACGCGAGCATTATCCTACAAAAGCAAACACAGAATACAGCCAAATTATAATACTCCGCACTTATGTCGACAATGCAAGCTTCAAGATTGGGCCATCTATCCAGAATGGCCTTGATCTTCATAGTCTCTTAGCTAGGGATTCTGCATACACTTCACAAAAACACTTGAAAACTATTCTTTTCCATTGAGGATTGAGGTTTGAGCGAGAGCATGTCCAAGTAATTATACTGGTAAGGCTATATATATATATATATATATATATATATATATATATATATATATATATATATAATTATAGGTATATATAACCTTATAACTTATCAACTATATAGACCCATAATATATATATATATATCCATAATGAATGAATACAACCTTGATAAGGCTGCTACAGGACATTGCTATAATGAGTTTCTGGTGTTTATACAGTATTGTTCAATAAATATATACCCCCTATAACAGAACAAACTATTTAAAGACAATCCCAGCAGAACAACCTTCAGGAAATTGGTGAATTATAAGGCAACACATACAGCTACGACACTGCAATTCAACATTAAGATTTAAAATATATGGGTCATGCTTGTTGTTGCTTTCGACAACACCCTACACGTGCAGCCTTCACCACCCCCGGCAACCTATTGCATAAGTAATTGTGGCGACAAATAATTATATTTATTAAAATTAATTGTCACTCACAGCATCCATATTGTAAGCAAAAGCATAAAAGCTTCATTACTGTTCACTGTTCATTTCTCTTGCTCATAAATGACTTGGAAATTCAGAGTTACTTAATCCCACTTACTGTATCCATGTTGTACGCAAAGTCACCTGAAATATACAAAAGTCATAGGTTTAATACACTTCCCAATGATTCACAAAACATTGTAAATTGAAACATACAAATTTAGTTAAACTGGAAAAAACATCACACAAAAATCATTACATTGTATATTTTACAATTGACTTTGATTCTGCATCGATCTGGAACGCTCTACCTCTTTGTATTTGCAACTCTCCTATCAGTCCTAAACTGTAAACTCACCTCCACCAGTCAGATATGATTCTCAATATTTCCCACTATCAAGCATCATGTGAACCTCTGAACTTTGCCAAGAAGGCACATTTAAATCACAGTTCTACTGTAAATTCACCAAATAAAATGAAGACTGAACACTTTCAGTAGAAACATTAGACAGGAAGGGAGAGAGATGAGAAGACATCCAAGTACACCTGGCGATACTAGTGATATGAGGCTGCTAAAGTCTTGCACCCACAATGCCTCTCTCATTGTGTAATTTGTCGTATGCCAAATCTAAGAAAACAATAAATACTCACCTCTGACTCTCAGGGTCAGTTCATGAAGCTGCCCTTCTTTTCTTTAGCACTTGCCAATAATTATTCAACAATTGCAGCACGTGTTCCATTGAATTTACTTACCGACGTGAAGAATGGCATCGAAGTGTCCTCTCTGAGTTTCTTCCTGGAGTCTTGGGACTGACTGAGCATTTACATTTCCCATGTCACCAAAGACTGCAAAATTTGGGCTCCAGTTGGTTCCATCTGTCATGGTCCGGAAGAAATAAAGGTCACTCCAGCCCCAATTGGGATGTCCCACATGGTAGACTGCCAGGAAAAAAGAGCAATGGCAACAGCAATTTAGAGATCATCTTCTCTGCAACAGTGTTTTTTTTGCAAGTCAGGGGCCATCCACATATTACGTATGCAGCAAAGGGTGGGGTTTTCGAATTTCGGCGGTTTTGCGTACGGGTGCATATGATGGGGGAGGGGTTCCGTAAATATGTATGTATGCAAATATAAATGTCTAATAATGATGAACACAATATGGAATATTGAAATCAGAACTGTAAACCCAACCTCAGACTATATTCCTGTTTAATCAATTTTATGTAGCACTAACACTTTAAAATGCAAGTGTTGTTAGCGTTTTATTTCTTCATAACAGTTAACAAATTTAAGCTGTTACATATGGTGCTTAACAAAAATAAATAGCCCGTGGTAAAATCAATGTCTTAAAGATGTCTTTAGCTATTTATCCTTTGCAATGGGGCAGAGGTAGAGCTCAGATGTACGTACGCATGGGGAGGGGGTCCACGAAATGCATGCAACAAGGGTTATACGTCCGAAAATCAGATTCTTTTGTGTACGTAATATCTGGATGGGCCCTAAGTAAAATCAAATCCTTCTACTTTATGATGGTTTTCTTTTGACAGGCAAAAGAACTCTGCATTTGTCTTCCTGGTGTGTTTTGCAAGTTAATGTGCAATTATGCAAGATAAGAAAACTAAAGATAAGATATCTAAAGCGGTTCCGGATAACCGGGTCACGTTTTGCACCGATCCCTTATTTCGATAAAGATGACCTCCTACTCCCTAAGCCCATGACCGCATCACAATCTAGCTTGAGATTAGCTGTAATTAGAATGCTGTACTTTTAAATGAATTATTTGCTAGAGTGCAGATGGTTAAATAAAGAATATACTTACTTATTAATTTAAAATAGGTATGCATTGCAATGGCAGTATTAAGCAAGGTAAAGAATATCAGACAAGGACAGATAGAACAAGGAACCTTAGGAAAACTTAAGACAAGCAAAATAAGATTAGGTAAAGTAATTACCCATGACCCTTAGAAATGACAGTTAGTGAACGACTAGTGTAGCTCTGAAAGCACATTTCTACAGCACATTACAATACAATACAATATGCATAATGTGTCGCGTTGTGCTAATTCCAGCACTTACTGTACTTTGTTGCAGGTTTGAGATTCTTCATGGTGACTCTGTGAATTATAATTGTCCGTCTCTCCGATCCACCGTCAGTGAAAGCCTCTTCAGTCTTCCATTCGAGCTGGTCAAGCCTGTCAAGGCCATATTCAACAACAGAACCGTTTGTGGGCTCCTGCGTTACCCACGTCACAACCATCTGAGACGGATCAGCTGGACGATAGAATACATCAAAGAATAAATCGATCACAACCTTATAAAACTGCTAACCGCGTATATATAGGTGAAGGTCGTATAGAGTCAGGTTCGGCGTCGTGAGTCAGTAATTGTACGTTTACCGACGTCGTGAAGGTCGGTTAGGGCAAGGATTAGGGTTAATGTCAACACTAGAAACATGGTATCTAAAGCGCAGCATGCTAAAAATAACAACGTACGACGAACGGAAATCTACGCACCTCGACACTCCATCTTCGCCAACTACGCTTCTTTATCCATATAAAACTGAACCACGTCTTTGAAACAACTTCAAATACATTAAAACCAAATAAATTTGATGTACCTCCATAGGAAAGATGAACCTGCTCGGGTTGGGTGTAAACCTCTTTGCAATCTACAGCGCTGAGACAAAATATGGCAATCAACACCATCAACTCCATCTTCAACCGCAGAAAAGACACTCTAGGTCTACTGGTCTTCAGTTTTGTCGCCGTTGATCACTAAACCATCCGCGGAAAGTCATATGCAGTCATATGATCGTTTCATATGATGGCTTGTTAAAGTTCACAACAATTCGGACGTGATTCGCGCAGGACAACAACAGAACCAAGTTTTATAGCGCATGTTTAGGTTATCGCTACCTAATTAAGAATTGCATGCTTTTCACGTTTTAGAAGTACCTAATTTTATATCCCGTAATTCAGCATCTTATTTTCTTAACTTTAGGTCGTTATACTTTTACTCTTCGTGACAGTTTATTCTGTGACAGAAAAGAACCACGACAGACTGACAGAGCATAATAGCAAAGGTGATTGAGTCCTAGACTTTATAATAATATTAGTCATTGTTTAAATCGACTAACTCGACATATTTAACCTTTTATTTGCCATATTGATAAATATTTTAAAAGAAATCAAGTTTCGCGTCCCTTGTTTGTTAGTGTTATTTCTGATTTGGCAATTTCTATTTCCACAAAACAATTGTTCTCTTGTATAATCACGTGACATTTTACCTGTAGCAATTTCGCAAAGCGTGCCACTTTCGAAAAACTTAACCAATTGGACTATTGCATAACATTCCAGCTGTTTAATATATCAATTCTTCAGCAATTTATTAAATATCTTGTCGTGTAACAGAAGTGTAGCCAGCATGTACGTACTGCAGCTTTTCACAATCTACTTCTCCGGCTTCTTTTTGGGTACAGTTTAACATTTCTTTTCTTGCGACATTTTTACATAAGAAAAAACTTATTAGCGACATGACTAGGACCAAACCAGCTTTCAAATGGCACTTTAGAAATTTAGGATTTACAAGTACGACGATTTATCAGGTTGGATTTATTTTGCATAAACCCTTAATGGAGATGTTATTAAATATTTGACCTTTCCAATTGTTTAAGTTCGATGCAAGTCAGCCAACCCACCATACATGTCCCTCTGCTTCCCATCTCTTCGGGCTTCTGGTAGTCACCTTAGCAGCTGTGTTCATTGGGTCTAAATTAGTTGCATAGCTGGCCACTCACTATTGGCACAACTTAGGTTTGATAAGTGCCCAGCGAACATGCATGGGCATGCAGCTATTGTTCATTATTTTATGTATTCTAAAGTATACTGGGCCATCAGCTTTAATGCAGTGCTTGAGAATCAGGTTGTGCCTTCTTCTTTATGTTTGTGTAACACTGTAGGAAGTTTGAATTTTATTATTAAAGTTTCATGGTACACTAATTGCATCTTTTCAAATCTGCCCCGTAACGATGCCAGTATGTAAATAACCCTCTCTTTAAGCCCTTTACTTATATCTGACAGTTCCTTATTCCAGCATGTTTTGTGATTCTTCCTTCGCTTGAAGCCAGTGATCAAACTTACACTACAAACCAGATGGTGTCCTTCCAGCTGAACTGCTCGATAAAGAACCTCCTCTTCAACAGTGTCACGCCGAGATGGTCAAAGAAGCAACTGGAGGATGAGGATGAATTGCTTCTGTTTGTTGACACTCGACCTCAGATTGCACAAAAGGACGACTTTGCGCGATACAAAGCGTCACACGTTGACCAAACAAATGGATTTCTTTATCAGTTACGCATCAATTGTAAGTACATATTTAGTTTCTATTGAAATCATTTTAATTGAAGCTTTTATTTCTAGCTGGAAGTAATGTGATCCAAAAGTTATAGCACATTGTTCTGGTATTAATGCTTAGATGCAGTATAACTTGACAACATCATCTTTCAATCAATCCATTAGTTGTCTTACTGATAATTCTTGTGTGTGCTGGGCCAGCACACACAAGAATCATCAGTAAGACAACTAATTTTATGCTAAAATTGTGGAGTTGAGAAGCCATGAAGTCAGCATACACAAGAATTTAGTGTGTGCACACAATTGTTTTGCAAAAATAACGCATCACAATTTCTTTTTACGTAAATCGAGTCTCCTAGCCGGCTGTGGCCAACCTTACTCCAGAAACTTTGGTTCCTTGGCTGATGGGACTTTTCTTTGGTTATCAGAATTTAACACCACAGAGTACTTTTGTAACTATATGGTCTTAATTTAAATATCATCGCATTCAGCTGGGACCTGCACACAAAAGTGTCAACCATTCATTATATGCTGCACACACAAAATTTCTTGTGCACACTATCTCAATAAAATTAGATGGAACATTGTTGAAAGGTCTTTGGCAAATTAAGAACATGTAACCTCTGTGTTTAAGTATGCACGTTGGGTTCCTGCTCAGCAAAGGATTTGTTTCAACCTGGAACTCTACCCATCCACAATACTTGTAATCAACCCTTATTTCCCAATTTGAACATGACTAAACCTTGTCATCTGATAACCTTTCTTTGGTTATAATTAAAACAAGAACTGCTTGGTGAACAAGCATTTTTCTGTCTTAGCTAACTGATGCTTGTATTGACCTAATTGCAGCTTAGTTTTGGTGCCTCATGCATTAGACAGCATCAGGACAGAAGTTACAAAACTACAACACTTGTCTTTGACTGGTGCTCATTCTGATGCTGGCCTAGAATGCTTACTGAGAGCATCTTTTGATCTAAATTGAAAAATTACCTTTACTAATTTGTAATGGTTCTTACTGTTAACCTGTTGCCTAGCTTCAATCTGCACCTTTGAGCATCAAGCAAAATAATTTTTGTTCAAATTTCATGAGTGTTTTACTGTGTGGCATTGAAGATGATTTAATTAGATTTTACTAGATGATTTAAATAATTTTGTTATTGCTGCTTTTTGTTTTCAAAGAATTTTGACCTTCAGTGTCATCCTCCATGTAACGTTCATACTTACGTACTATTCTATACAGTTGATGTGTTTGAAAATAACAGCCAGTGATAACCTTGTCATTTTTTCCAGCCATACATCAGATTTTGTACCAGATAAGTTAATTTTAATGAACATATTTGTTCCTGTAGATACTCAACCACAAGACAGTGGACAATACATCTGCGATATTTTGGATGCAAATGGCAACACAGTGTATCGAATGAACTACACATTAGATGTGATTGGTTGGTTCTTAGATCATTTTTGGTGGCCTATTGAACATTTCTCTTCTTTCATCATAGCAAAGCCATAGATCTGATTTTTGAACTGATGCACACATTCCATATAAACTATTACCTCACTTTTTAATAGAAAAAAATCATTTCTGCAACTTTCACATACTGGCAGCTTGGTCTCAACTTAGAGCTGTACCGATATCGCTTTTTGCCGATTATGCCGATACCAATTTATTGCCGATTATTCGTTTGCCGATACCCGATTATTTAGCCGATTATTTAATTGTGTTTCCCAAGACGACCGGTTCTAAAAGATAGATCTACTGCTACTGCCTTTTGTTGTGATACAACTAAACACTTGCTCCGTAGATGACGTATGCATGTAGTTGGGGACTTATCCTAGGCAGCCAATACAGATTAGACACACCGCCCGCTGTTGACCTTGCATGACGCAGGAGAGGAAAGCCAATTTATGTAACTAGACGCCTTCGTCTAACATGCCAATGATGCCATTCCCTCCCAGACAGGCCACATTTATGACTTGCCAATTTGGCCTAAAACGACATGATCGTGCCCAGGGTAATTAAGCAGGCACTATGACTCACTCTGCACAGCAGGTTACAGCTGTAGACACTTCCCCACGGTACTAGCAGTCTAGCACAATGGTTACTGGGTTGTCTCAAGTATAAGCCAGAATTCCCCACGCTGTGGGAAGCGAACGGAATGTTGTCCTTCACAGACCCAACGATGTTGCTGTCGTCATTTTGCTCTTAAATACTGAAAATAATATTAGAAAATGAAAAAAAAAATGTTAATATCGGCGACGATTATCTTGCCGATATCTATATAATCGGCCCGATTAATCGGCCGGCAGATGAAATTCGTTGTTCTATGACAAATAGCATTAATAAGTTGTAATTTTTATTGTGAGCTTTTACAGTAGATTTAAAAAATGACTTTCCACCTCCATATTTATGCTGTTTCTCTGATGCCATTGAACTTATCATTAGGACAGACCCTTATTTAGGTTTTTTAATTTTCTGTTGACAAAGTCTGTTGTATGAGTTATATTCACTGTTATAGAATCAATTCTTGACCATTCACCAGTAAGCATTAGTAGTGTAAAAATATTCAGATCTGTTCTGTTTCAGTTCCTGTTCAAAGTGTGGTCTTGTTCAAAAACTATTCAGAGACCAACATGACACTTGCTTCATCTGAGTTGCCATTTTACTACGTTGATACAATCATGGGTTCAGTAGGATGTCAGGCAACTGGGGGAAACCCACGTCCAAACATCACGGTTTCAGTTGGATCAGCAGTTAGTATTCCGCAGAGCTTCATCCATGTTTCAAGGATGTGGTCTGGACCTAAGAGTGGATTCAAGAAACCCTTGTGGCAGGTCCTTTCATACACAGAACAGTTCAGGGTTTTACCAGAATTTGATGGAGAGGACATTGTCTGTACTGCTTCTATCTACGATTACAATGTTTCATCCTTCAACATTATCCTTGTAGATGGTAATCAGATTATCATTCTAATGTCTACAAATCTCAGTCAAAACTTGTCTGATCATAGAACATATTAGATTATTTGATTTCAATTGAAACTTTGACCTATGTGAACAGAGGCAACGATCTTGCTTGACAGGTGAGGGGACACCCAATGGGAGAGGTAGGAAATGTGGGGGACACATGTATGTGTCCCCCATGCATGTGAAGTGAATGATGTGCCCATGCATGTGAAGTGAATGATGTTTAACTTATCGTTCTCATTTTTAGTTGAAGGTTCAACTATTAGTCGGACTTATGGCTAGGATTAATTTCAACTCTGGTGCATCTAGAGCATGACCTGAGAAAACTTTTCAGTAAAAATTGAATTCTTATGTTATTCTACCTTATTTTCACTAAAGTGTAGTTTCACAACAGTTTAATTGGCCTTTTCTTGCTGTTACCAGTTTTAACAGCTTTCGTAAGTTAAGAATATCAGCTGCATGCATTCCTTTGGCATTGAGAAGAGACAATCGGGATGGAAGTTAAGGTAAACATCATAACGTCCATTTCTTCAATAATACATATATTTAATCAAAATTAATGTCCTATGTAGCTCACATTATGATAATGCACAAGGCATTAATCATTGGTGGCATAAATAAAATTCTAGGAAAATATTAAATTTTGCAGCTGTTCCGTACTTCTACACAAACACTTGTCGATCTGAGCAAGAGGAGGCGCTGGGTGCTAGAAAAGCACAGCTATCCTGCAGGTTTCATTCACATCCAGCCGGACAGGTCACTTGGACAAAATCAAAGACGGATGTGGCACAAGATTACAGCTCAATTTCGGATTCCGATGCTATTCAGATGGCTGTCAACGTAGGTTCAGACACAGGAACTAATCATCATAATGATATAGTTCCCAGAAATAACAACTGATCTTCGCTACACTGGCCACGATATTAAGAATCAAACTAAGTAGCTTCAGACAAGAAAATATGATATTGAGAAAAGACATATTGATACTCAACAGATAGTGCAGAATGTCAAAATTAGGTTCATTCTGTTGTTGGCATGTACAAGTGTATCAAGACATTTACACAGAACTAGAAGGACTAATATAAATAAATGAGTGTATAAGAAAGATTATCCGCTTATGCATATACTGTAAAAATGGAAGTCTTGAGAATTGAGCCATTTTCATGATGCATATGAAATTGATTGATGACATAATGTAAAAAAAACTGCTAAGTGTAGGGAAAAGAGAATTTTTGTCATTTTCCTTCATCAGATTGTGCCTGCTTCTGATCATTTCAGCTTGATGGTGAAAATGACTTTGTTGCAAAGTTGATATTTTCTAAAGTAACAGAGGACAACTTTCAGATGTACAAGATTACAGTTTCCAACGATTTTGGTAGCAACAGCACCATCATTAGCTATTCTAAAAGTGGTGAGTTACATCTAAGACATGAACCTTTAAATTTTAACCTGTAATATTTTCTTGTAGCATCATTACAACACCTTGAATATGAAATCCTGGTCTATTACACTTCTTCAGAGCAAGCTAGCTCACTTGAGAAGGTGCCAGAAATTACAGAACATTGTCTAGAGTTCAATAATGAGTGCAGTTTTACATGGAAGACAAACATGTGGGGTTGATTAATGCATCTTATGACCCTCTGTTAACAGGACTGGGACCTTCTACAGATTGCAATTCAGACAATTCCTGTGACTTGATGCAGTGCTCGTGAATAAACTGGTGCCCTGTGCTTGGCTTTTGAGTGGCACTTTAGAATTTGGAGATTATGATTACGAATTTGCAGTGAAACTATGAACAAGTCAATTAATGGCAAGCATCTTGATTTGGAGCAGTTTTTGGTGATTTAAATTTAACACTGCAAATTGGTTGCTTTTTATATAGCATCCTTGAGCAGAAATCTTTGCTAACAAACTCTTAGTTGTGTGAAATGTTTATATTTGTTGTTTTTGTAGGTCAGAGAACTAACCACAACCACTGTAAAACCTTATTCATCATGCCATTCGTAACACAGGCAGTAGCAATACTGAGCAGGATTACATGACTTTATCGAGTTTGATTTATGCTTGTATATATGTTCATTATCTGCAATTTGGTCTGTTAGGGCCCATCCATATTACGTACGCAAAGAAATCGTATTTTCAGACCCCTCCCCTCTGTTGCACCGGGTACATTTTGTTGACCCCTCCCCTTGCGTATGTACATCTGAGCTGAGCTCTACCCCCCTTCATTGTAAAGCCATAACTAAAGTTATCTATAAGACATTGATTTTGTTGTAGGCTATCCATTTTGTTCAGCAATATATTTCACAGCTTAGAGATGTTAACTGCTATAAAGAAATAAAATACTAACAACACTTGCATTTTAAAAAGTTTTAGTGCTACATAAAATTGATTAAGCTGGAAAATAGTCTGAGATTGGGTTTTTAGCTTTGATATTAATATTCTGTAATGTGGACATCATAATTAGACAGTTATATTTGTGAATGTGCACATTTTTCGAGATCCCTACTCTGCCGTACATGCCCATACGCAAAATTCGAAACCTCTACCCCTCGCTGCGTACATAATATGTGGATGGCCCCTTATGGATGGAATTTAGATACAAGGTTAACATCAACTTTTTAACGTATATCTGCACATTTGAAGAATCTCATTTATATCTTACAGAAGGGAAATATTTTTTATGCATTTATCACTCCAACATGTTTGTCCCCACACAAAAGTGCACTTGTGATTCTCGTGTATTTAATCTACACTTCTAACATAAAATACTCTTGCATTAGAATACACATGAAGACATTTGACAAGGGACTTTAAGCATATGTTTAGAACATTTTTACAATTATAAAGTATTTTAATTAGATGTTTTGTAGAAACTGCTGCTAGCAGAGTGCCTCTGATGTGAGGTGTAACAGAGATTTGAAACTATGATTAAAATCATATTTCATTTCAAGCTTTAACTATTTGACACAAAAAATTTACATAGCATTTAAAAAAAAAAAAAATTTATATTCAGTGTCGTCAAGATGCTGGCACCCATGACAGCATCTTACAGTGTTCAAGCCAAATAACCATCAAGGCAGCGATTGTTGTCGTCACGTTTGTGCCTCATTTGAAATATCTTTCACTTCTTGCAAGGATTAGCATTCCAAGAGGCATGTAATAAATGAGTAATTACCTACCTAATTTCTTCTGTCGACTTTGTGGTCAAGTTCAAAAAGCATTTGGTGTCCAATCGGGTTAAGTACAAGCAAAAAAGCATTCAGTAATGTGACAAGTTTATTTCACATATGTACTTTGTACAGTTTACCAGTTGTGCAAATGTTTCATAGAATAAAACAGTAGAACGGCTAGAGTGAACAACCTAAAAAGTAATGTCAAGTCAGATTTAAACCCAGCACAGCATTAAAATAAAATGCGAACAAACAATGTGAACAAACGACGCACACTGTTGCAACTGAACAATAACTGTCAACTGTGGTGAACTGATGTGGCAGTTCATCACTTGACTCTGGCTTTGGGAATAATTAGTAGCAGGTGTCTACTTCCAAAAAGCCATGTGGATTTCTACGCACCAAGAACTTTCTGACTTCATCATATATGATCAGTAGGAAAGCAAACGGAAACGAATACAACCACCATTTCCAGCTGCAGGATAAAGACAATGACTCGATGTTTGCAAAATAAATTTAATTTAGAAATTTCTATGATAGCTTACTGCTATAATTATGTGCATAAAATTGGTCACTGTTTAATTCTAAGTGACACTGAAATCTTACATAGTTGAGATCTTTGAGCACACAGACATGGAAGCGATGCACAATCTAAAAGGAAGAACTTCACCTCAATGACATCACAAAACTTGCAGCATGGAAGAAACAGGCAACAAACTGCAACTTCCACGTAGCGAGTAGTTTTGAGGTGAAATTACCAGCTAGCAAGCTCAGCATGTTAAAACTGGTCTTGAGAGCTGGTTTGGTATTTGGCCTGTGCATGCGGAACATCTTCCACCTCACATTAGCACATCAGCAGCTAAAAATCATTTAACGTTGCATGATAATCCATTATGTTTGCCTGATGTTACTTACTGTAGAGGCATTAGCTTTAGCGAAAACTCCATAAAGGGGCTGTAGGACAGAAAGGCAGCAAGGAGTATCATGTGGACAAGACCCATCATTCCTGCTTTGTTGCTAGAACCAAAGAAGAAATTGTTATCACCATAACATGAAAAAATATTATATCAAATTAAAAGTATCCTTTTTATCAAAAAAATATGCAGTGCTTGGTATATGAAGTTATAATTATATACATTGTAGCCAATATAAATTTCCTTGTGCATATTGTAAGATGTACGCTATTTTGTTGTTGGTTACAATAAACACTTTTTGATTTGATTAAAGAATAGCAACAAGAATAATTTAATGTGATCTTGGTGGAGACCAGTGGTACTATTTGCAGAGAAAGACTGGATTTCATCTACTCTTAAGTATGATTTCTTGATGGGTCATTTTACCTCAAGTTACAAAAATAAATGATAATTGATCATATTAATAATAATAATTTATTATTTATACAATCATTCGTCAATAAAGTACTTCTATTGAGAAACACTTAGAAGTCCTAAGATATTAGATTAACTGCGACACCTACGATTGCATGCCCAAATGCAGCAAAGAATCTCGAACAGTTTTCGAGACAATATAGTGAGCCCACTGCATATTGACAACAGAAACAAAGAAGGCTGTATACAACGTATACTCCAGCTTCTTCCTCTGTGAATATGTCTAAAATACAGAAAAAACACAGGAAATGTTCTAGCGTAATGATATGGGCCATGACATTGCACACTCGTGGCTAGTAAATTTGCAGTTGAAGACAGTCAACTTGTTTAGGGCATTGCAAAAATGTTGTTCAACATACCTGAACTTGACATCATAGAATTACCTGCCCAACATCCATGCTATCGAGTGGCCATCATGCAGCTCACAATGTCGATGTTTTGAGTGTCAAGTGACACTTGATTGAAAATAATGTGTTGTATTTAAACATTTCTAGAGCGCTTCTAGTAGGGTGAACCATTCAGAAGCGCTGCAGGTGCGCAAGTTCCCACAAGTAGGTATTGAGAAAAGCGAAGGAGGAAGGAAGAGAAACTGCCAGATAAAATTTTAGAGCGAACAGATGGAGAAAGCGCATTCCACAGAGAGGGACCAATTGAAGCAAAGAATCGAGACTAAGCCAGATGGAGATTGAATACTCTCAACTAGTAGCAACTGAGATGGTAGGGGACCTTTTAAAAAATGCCTGTACATCATCAGCAAATGAACGGCAGCACCACAGATCGGGAAAAGAGAGGAAATGTCAGCCGTTATATAGGATAAACAAGAGAGGACCGAGAACAGAGCCCTGAGAAACACCCAGTTAAACGTGAACCCATCGAGTTCTGGAGATTGTATTGTATTGAAATTTTGCACATTTTACGCTTGCAAGACAATGCAATGCATAAAATGTTTACGGACATAACTTAAAAATTGAGAAATTTAAAAAAAAAAATTTAATAATGTTTAACCACTCGAGTACTCCTTGACGAGCTCCACTGTGGCAAGTTTACATCATAAATGATCTTTTAAGGAAATGGGTCGATTGCACCATCTACTAGATTACCAAAAGTCAATAAAAGAGGGTCCCCCAAAACCCACACTTTTACTTTCACTTGTTTTGATTTCTGAAATGGCAGTACATGTATATGTTGTGTTGTGCATTAATATCTTAATTCGTTGTACTAACTTGACCCAGCAACCATCTAACTATGATGAATAGACCAAGGTACCTCGGCTACATGCATATAATTTTATATATATATATATGTATATATATATATATATGTACACATATATATATATATAAAAATAAAATACATTACTGAAAACTAATAAAGCTAAAATATAAAATAGGGTCCATTTATTGCACAGACAAAAAGTCGAGACAGAAGCAAACTTTATTACGGTCAAGGTATTAATGACTAACTTACAAATCCTGCTAACTTTCAAGATTCAAATCATAAGTTTATTTAAAGAGAATATTTGCAAAACTTCTAAACTCAAGTTTAAGAAATCTGAGGAAAGCATTTTCTGCATAACAATGTCCAAGAAA
>CAUFVP010000038.1:0-14870 GCA_959347315.1 Bimastos eiseni
CAGAATTTCCACACCATCGAAAAGTAAAACAACACCGCAGAATAGAAGACGACACCGCCGAATGAAACGTCTCAATAATTAATGGCTGTTCCTCTAGTTCTTAAGAACCTATGCTGTTCCTTTATGGATATAATTCAAGTATCTCGAGGAAGTAAATTTCATAATGCGCATAATTATGCATAATTATACAAAGCTGTCATTATGAAATAAGCTTCTGAAGTCGTTGCTTGCTGAGTGTAATTGTCAACAAACAATTACTACACTAGGTGGTTGAAGTCAAATCGCTACAGAATAGTGTCCAAGTGTTTGAGTCACTAAGCCAGAGTTGTGAAGTCAAAGAACAAGTGTATTCATGACGCCACCGTCACGTGATTGTAATGTTTTGATGATCATGTTATGACAAAGTGGTTGTTGTTGTCGATAGTCCTGGTCAAGTCATTGTTGTCCATTAACATAATTATTCTGGATTCTATGAATAATAAACCTCGTTATTAACTGTTATATTGGTTTATTTTGAATGTACGAGAAGGTTCTGTGTGTTTATGTAAGGATAGAAAATGTTGCAGCATGACGAACCTGATCAGTAGATGACACTAGCTTCTCCAGATTAAGGATCCAGACAATGAATAGAAAAGCTGAGAGTAATTGTCCTCGAAGGAGTAGTGATAGAAGGAAGAAGCTCCAATTGGGTAGCTATGCAGCTCACTGCGTAAGGACATTTAACAGCTTAAATTTGTTAGATGTTATGAAGAAATCAAATGCTAGCTATTTTTACATTTAAAAACGTAACAATGCTACATGAAAAGTCATCCAGAGTTTCCGGACGACTATAGCATAATCATATAGAGTTATAAATTGGATAACGTGGACGTCGTAACTATACAGCTATAGGCCTATTTGCGTAGGCCTACACATTTTTTCGAGACCCCGTACGCAAAATCGCCCATTTCCGAAATACCCCCTCCCATCTAACTATGTAGCCTACATAATAATATTATGTGGATGGGCCCTAATGTAAAATAGTTGGAGAAGGTGGGCGGAGTATATTATTTGCGAAGCAATACATGAATAGGCTGCATGCTTCGTATTTTATATCGATCACTTTATAAAATTTGTAAAGAGTTATAATATATTCTATCTTGCAAACTGGCGATATCAATATAATTAGATGTAATGCTGTAAGGCATGTATGCAGTGAGACAGATTGACTACTACGGATATGACGTTGTTGTGATATGCCGGATAAAAGATTTTTTAAATTAAGAGAAGTTAAGTTTTTACCAAAAGTGTTTTGTGAAATAATATTGTAGCACTTTAAATTTGCCAGCAGAAGACACAAAGGCATAGTACACATTAAACATTTAAAATCTTGGCTCGTCACCAATGCAGAAGACCCCGCGGGCTTCGGAACAATCGGCAGGTTCCGCTTCGCAGAGGCTTTTGCCCCCTTCGTCGTTTTCGTCATCGGCTTCTGGACCGAAGTCCTACTGACCTTTCTAACAGCTTCCAGACTTACCTCAGTCACGCGAATCTTTATCCGCTTCTCATTTCTGACAATTTGATCTGCCTTTCTGGTGACGGTCTTAAATGCGTAACCAGCACTCCCATCATTGTCCGATTCGTTATCAGACTCAGTTGTAACCCAAAACTGACTGCTGGTTTCAGAGGAACGAGCTCGTTTATTGGATGGGGTCATCACCGTCAGGTCAACCGGTTTGCCAACGTTAGGCTGGGCACAAGGCTCAGACCCAGAGGCAAGATCACCCTCGCTAGAACTCATGTCCAGCGAGAGACGAGGAGACACAGTGAAATGTAATCTACACGATCAGTTAAATTAGGATTAGCTATCACTTTGTGTAGCACTGTATGCCTGTGAGACATTTTTTGGACTAAAGGTTGTGTGGAAATATTCGCAACCTGCAGTTGAATAGACAGAACGTTGCTCGTCGTCAGTAGAAGAAAGAACTAATTAAACAGAAGAAAATGGACGAAATTAAGGCCAGATCGAGAGGCCAATAATTTGCAGCTGCATTAGTACGATGTCAAGATCTGAAAAGTTTTGGAATCAATGACCTCTAATGATTGAATAACTGAATGAATAAGTATTGATTCTGAGATGTTCGTACCAGGCGTCAACACTCGAATCAAGGGCACTGTCAGTCGCCAAGGATAGGGAGAGATAACTGACACTCGAGGGTCAGGGTCATTATACGTAGACTGGTGTACGTGCTAAATATGGTTACCTCATCACCAACATTAATGTTGACAAACTTATCTAAAGAAATCATAAATTGTGTGCAATATATGAGAGTACTAAAGGCAAACAAGAAAACCATTGAAGCTGATCAGATTTACTCAAAAGCAGAATACGAATATATTGGTTAAAGCCCAATAAAACGATCTCAGATGAAGAGAATGGAAGCCCTCTCGACTTTCAGTCATAAATTCGTCGGCATAGGCTAAAGCAAAACTAGAGACTGACTTACTATTATCATAGACCAGACGCAGACATAAAGATAAGAAAGATGAGATCTGGAAAACTGAATTCGATATCTATTCGATGAAGTATTTGATCTTGATATTTTTCATGTGTCTCATATAGTTGTGTAAAAGATTAAACGGACAACGGTTGCACCGAACAACACGTCACACATGTGAAAGCATATTGAACTACTGCAGTGACACACAACTTATTCTAAGAGCGAGTTCGGTTTACGCATACAGTTCAGCTCTGCAAATGCTAATTAAAAACTTTTGATCAGTTGTGAACTTGGGGTCAAAACTAGTTCGGCTGATGCACTTTATCCTAGCTGTCAGCTTAAGTTTGTCTTAGCGTGTTTGCATATCTGAATGGATTGGTGTTTGTTTTTGGTGTTGGTTAATTTAAGTGATTAACAGTTTCATGATACTGACGGTTAAAGGCAGTAAGAGTGTGAACAACTAATATGGATATGAGTAAGGTATGTGAGCGTTTGGTGGTGATTGTAATGATTAAGCTAGATAAGCCTCTAGCCTAAACACTCTTTTCACAACCATATATTATCTAGGAACTCTAGCGCTCTTCGCACTCTGACGGTACCAGTCCCAAACCTGGATAAAAGAGTAGGACGGCGCTAATGAACTTTGCTATCGCAACAGTGTCATTTAGGCCTACCTGCAACTAGGCTACTAGAGTTTCCAGACAGGTGGCGTCTAAAGGATTTATGGTTATCATTACGCCGCCGCTTATAATAAATAGCCTATATATCTGTCCAGGCGAATTCAGTTATTCAGAAGAGCATTTCGATCGTTGATGCACCTGTGAATAAGCGGTGGTCAGCGCTTAAGCTTTAGAAATATGTTCTTAAGCAGCAGGATGGAATACGGCTCAACACGCAGATCTCGATTCGAGTTATTGACTTCAAAGGTCGACTACCGTTTACAGGCACATAATTATCCAATGCTATTTTGTTAACTGAAAGTGAATGAGGACCACGATCGATAAATGCCGTTTGTAATAACAATGCGTCATGATTATATATAACCTCAGTTAGGATATATCATATTATACTATATATGTAGCCTATATATAATATATATATATCTTAGCCCAAAGAGAACTGAAAAATATCCCTTATTCTGCATAGAACTGGTCATGATTATTGATATCGACTATTTGCTTCAATATATATATATATATATATATATATATATATATATAATAAAGTCGTTGCTCTTCTCCTGCGATCAATAACTCAAAGCAATCAACAAAATTCATTAATATGGATATTATAATAATAGATGTTATACCAACATAACATAATAACATATCATAATAATAAAATAATAACGAATAATATTATATAATATTTTTATATAAGTTTTATAATATTATTAATGATATTATTCGTTATTAGGGCCCTATTAATATAATATTATTATCATATATGATGTGATACCAAAATATAAATGCAATACTAATATGGACATCATAATGTGAATATTATATCCATATTAGTCTAAGGCCAAACCAGAGCCACTGGTGTCAGTTCAGTCTATGGACTATTAGAATGACTCCATGCTGACGATTTCGGAGACATATACACGGTGAACGGATAAAAAGCGAACCTCTAGAAATACTATAATAATTTTCTCCAATAATTTATTCATTTAATTAAATATGGCAAAACTTCAGTTTAATGATTATAAAGCTCATATTTAACATTTATTAATTATAATGTGTGTTAGAAATGTCTTCCTAAGGCCTCAACACACGCGCCAAGACGCGCTCGCCATTGAGTAATTTTTGCATCGTTTGCAACCTGATCAAATTCGTCCCACGTGCAAAACTTTTCTATGACACGTTTATGAATAAAATCTGGATTATGATACAAGAAATAGTTTACAATACAAAGGTACGCGACGTCGGAGAACTGTGTCATCGTAATACATAAAACGAATTTGATCAAGCTGTAGTCGATGCAACAATTAGCCTACTCAGTGACGAGTCTTGATACGTGCATTGAGGTCAAAGGATGACATTTTGAATATAAATTATGACTAGTAAATGTTAAACATGCACATCATAATCATTAAACTGAAATTTTGCTATATACTATTTGATTAAAATGCTTAAATTATTGGAGAAATTATTGTAGTGTTTAACTATTTATAGAAGTTCGCTTTTTGTCAGTTCACCGTGTATGGGCCTAGGTCTAGCTACTACATGAAAGAATGATTCAATAAACGCAACTAGCAGTTTGCACCTGATAGTAGTAGTTTCAGCTAAACGCCACTGTGTGAAAACAAGGACATATCGTCGCCCTCCCTCTTCATTCAGGCTTTGGACTGGCATCGCCAGAGTTGGCCGACGAGCAGTGGAGTAGTAGTAGTATCTTGGTAACTCTATCTGTGCTCTTGTGGCTACCATGCATCCTGTTTTTAACTAACGGACATCAATAGACTACTTGGAGCTGACAGATTTACTATAGCAAATGGCTTCGTTGGCTCTCATCTCAAGAACTCTCCCACTATCTGTCCTATTGAATAGAACTGGCATAGGGCTGCCGTATCTGCCTGATCAGTCCGATTTCTAACCATTAGGACGCTTGTATTAGCTACAATGCACCGGTGAATCACGATCCAATTCTTCAAGCGTAGTCTTAATTAATTCCCATTTCGAGATGAAGTATACAGTCCTTTGAATTACGATTTATTAACCCATCACTCGCACAAAGCATTACAAATTGAGCAGTGAACATTGGTATCGTCTGATTTTATGTCGAAGGCTCCACACTCGAGAAAGTGTTTCTTTCTTAGCCTACCACTTAACTGTACTGTTAGTTAATTAAGACAAAATTATGACCGTGTTTTCGCATTAGGCCTATGTGTAGTGTAACGGTTTTAATTCGGAACGGGTTTACGCCTAATTCAAAATTCTTAGCTTTGAAATTACAGTTGTTGTCTATGTTTGACATCGCTGACATAATAAAGATTTCGCAACAATATTTGCCAAATGCACGCTCTCAGTTGATTGAGATCTCGAACACGCTCATCTACAACCGCTCGCTGGAGGAGGATGAGGATGTTCTGCCAGTTACCCAAATGAACCTGACCCACACTCCCGTCCAAATGCCCTTGAAGCGTGTATACCAGTTTATATCTAATGTAACATTAATATCTAAAGTTACCGAGAAAATTGCAATTTGTCAAAAATAACACTGCATGCCGATTCCAATAAGTTGCAATACCATACTAAGCGAAAAGGGTAGCTACATGTATGTCCTCTGGATAAATGAATTAAAGAATTAATTAAAACAATTCACGGTGGATAAGTTTTACGCCATTCTGACATCTCATTCAATCACATCTATTGTTGCAGCTTCTGCTATCTGTCTCGTACTTGTCATCTCGATATTTCTACTGCGCCAAAGTTCTATGTGACGCTTAATCACTGTCGCTCAGTGAAAACGAAATGATGGTAAGAGGGTCAGAAGACAGACGGTTGAAGGCACTTGGAATCAGAGGGTGGCGACAGAGGCAAGGGGAGAAAAGGAGTATATGATCGGAATGGGATTTGTGAAATGCAAGTGTCTTCAGTTTGGAGCGAAAGACAACTGCTGAAACGGTGAGAGGTTCTCGTCTGAGGTTCAGGTCTGAAGATCTCGTTGAATGGATCAGACAATCGTCCTAATTTTGTCCGCACTTTATTCCACAAGGATGAAGCGCTTTTTGAATCTTTGATACGGGGTGATGGAATGTGGAGAAGTGTTAGGACGGGTTGAGCAAAGTGACTGGATTTCGAATAAGGGACGAAGATACATGAAGGTAGGCTGCAGAAGGATTGTAATGCACTGTATGTAGGCTTATGTGATAGGACCTTGTTCAGGAATTGCAAACCAAATGAGTGGTTTGAGACTGAGTACTGGGTGATGTGATGATGTTTGAGAATTTCAGCTTAATAATTAATAGCATTCTTGAGAACATTGGGTGCACACAAACACGCACACACGCACACACATACTTATTTGTTCAGCACGAGTGAATTTCAATAGTCACGTTTAGCACAGAGTGTGGATGTAATGATAACAGATGCGGTTTTACGTGAAGTATAGGCTATATATGGCGAATTCTGCGGAGGTAACGGATGTGCATTAATAGAGGTCTGCGGGTACAGTATTTTTGCTACCCGACCCGTACTCGTAACCCAGGACCGTTACGCGTACCCTACCCGAGCTCAAAATTCGTACCCGACTCGTACCCGCAGGTATACCCGTACCCGTGACATCATTAGCATGTCCTCTCTTATAGTCTTGCTGCCTGCCAGGCTAAAAGGATTACAACTTACTAAGAATTACGATGTTGGGACCGTTGTCGTTCATGTAGTAGTAGTTGTTGTAGTAGTAGTAGTAGTAGTAGTAGTAGTAGTAGTAGTAGTAGTAGTAGTAGTAGTAGTAGTAGTAGTAGTAGCAGCAGCAACATCAACACCAGCATCAGTGACAGCAGCCGTAGGGTTGCGATGGCGGAGGAAGCAAGAGACGAAGGAGGAAGTTGAGAAGGAGAAAGAAAAATGAGAAAGAGGAGGAGGACGGAAGTTAGAGGAGGGGTAAGTGGAAGAGAGGATGGAAAGGAGTTTCGTAAGAAGGGGCAAGAACAGAAGGATATGCAGGAAGAGGAAGAGGGGATCGAAGACAGAGGTGGAGAAAAAGGAGTAGAAAGAGGAGGAGTAAGAAAATGAAGAAGAGTTAGAAGAGGAGTGTGGACCTTGAGGAGGAGAGGAAGAAGGGAAGGAGGAGGAGTAGGAAATGAAGGAAGATGATATAAGAGGAGATGCAGTAGACAGGCAGTAGCAGAAGGAAAAGCTGGAGGATGAAGATGAAGAGGAGAATGAAGATGAGGACGAAATAGAGGAGAAAAGGAGGAAGAGCGAGAGAAAGAGCTGTAGGAGGAGGAGGAGCAAGAGCAGGAGCAGAAATTAAGAAGGAAGGAGTAGGAAGAGCTGAAGGAGGAGAAGAGGTGGAGGAGGAACAGCACGAAATGAAGGAGGAAGAGAAATGAGAAAAACGGCGATTAACATACATACAGCGGAGAGGAGAAGCATTACATGCAAGTATTTAGTACTTGGATTTCGAATGTGCCAGTTTGTCTATGATAGTACTTAAGTCTTTGATGATGCAAGATTCACATACATGATTCATTCATTCACATACATGCATATGATTAATGGTGACATTGTGACCCTAAAACCTGACGTTAAAACGGGTAAAACGGGGTATATCTGTACCCGTGATTGGTTTACCCGTACCCGACCCGTAAAATACGTATCCATACCCTACCGTACACGCGGGTACGGGTCTGGTATGGGTTACCCACGAATACTGGTTACCCACGGGTACGGGTGTACCCGCAGACCCCTAATTTGTATGAAGCAAGAGCAAAAATGGAAAAATATGATCGGATTTGCGCGGAATTGACGAAATCATACTTAACTCTCGTAGAATGTCTCTACGTCTGTCTATCTGTCTGAGTGTTTGTCTGTCTTACTATCGATGCATTTACTTCCCAAACTTTGATATAGAATCCGCGCTCTATGGAGAACATCGACAGCTTGATCGTTGGAGCCTAAATTATATGAGGAATCAGACCAATTGGCCTATTGCTACATGCATATGCCTCTCAGAAATGTGAGCGTAGGGTGGCGTCACATTGGGCCTATACGTGGAAAGTGCTTCACGGTTTTAAAGAGTGGAATGCCACAGAGGAATGAAGTCAAATGTATTAGATGCATGGCAATAATGATTACAACGATAATGACGACGCTGAAAATGATGAAAACATCTGCGACAACGAAGATGGTTTTATAAGTTTTAAGCACGAACCGTTCTCCGTTGTGAAATCGAGCAACGCACTGGAAAACTGGATGAAATCGATGAGACAAAACAATGTGAGAAAGAGTGAGAGAGAACCAACTCTTGCTAGACGCATCTTGGTTCGCTGATCGAGATTTCTACTCTAGAAAGTCGATTCGAGTCCCTGCTAATTGTGACTGACAGATGACCTTAGGCATAGACCCTCGTCTGTAAGAGTCCATGCATGTATACCAATAGCTAAAACAACATAACAGAAGGACGCTACGGTAGACGACAACAAGAGACGGGAGAAGGAGGAGGGAAAGATGAGAATTGAAGATGGTGCAACGGTCAACCTCTCAAATCTTCTTATCGCTTTCTTATATTATGGTAAGCAACCGAACAGGTAAAATAGCGCATATATTATGTGCTTAACGCTTAACCCCGCATAATTAAGTGAGGTCTGTATGCAAATAACGAAACGCTCTGGCCTACGTAGGCCTTTCGCCGGCAACGGCAACGTTCCTAGTTGCAGTTGACGATGTTATAATGATGAGGTGGTGATGGTGATAATGATGATGTATCGATGACATAATTAAGCAAACGTATTTGAATATTAAAAGGGAAACAAGTGATCAATTATTATTTCTCCTACCATCATCATCAACGGGTTCTTTGCCTTTCGAGAGACCCACATTTTTCAAATGTTCGTCTGCGTTGCCATATTCATCACCCCCTCTCGTAACCTTGGACCCTGCCTCCGATTTCCTATCTTTCATTGGTTTTCTAGTGTCCGTCTTTTGCGTTTCATTTTTCTTTAGAACGTAATCATTCTTCAAAGTTACATTTTTATTTTGAAGGTCATCTTTTTCTAAAGCATGGTCTTTGTTGTTCGTGTCATCTTGCGTTGGAGTGTCATCCTTTGAAGTGTTTTCCTTTGATATGTCTCCCTTTGATGTGTCTTCCTTTGAAGTATCTTCTTTTGATCTGCTTTCTTTTGAAGTGTTTTCCTTTGAAGTGTCGTCATTTGACTTGTCTTCTTTTGATGTGTCTTCCTTTGATGTGCCTTTCCTTGAAGTGCCTTTCTTTGAAGTGATTTCCTTAGAAGCGTCTTCCTTTGAAGCGTCTTCCTTTGATATATCTTCCTTCGACGTGTCTTTCTTTGGTGTTTCCTTTTTCTGTTGTTTATCATCTGCCTCTGCAATCTTCTGCTTTGTCATAGCATCATCTACTGCTGGAGTTTCGTCTTCCTCTTCCTCTTCTTCATCATCATCACTTGGTGCATCAGCTTTCGCGTTTACTTCTTCATCTTGTTTTTGTTCCATCGTACCGCCATCTTTTTCTCTTCCATCTTCTGATCCTTCTTTCTGTCTTTCATTGCCTTCTGTTGCTTCTTTGTTAGGTCCATCGTCCTTCTCGTCCTTCTCTTCTACTGGTATGTCAACTTCTCCGTTTCCTTCTTCGTCGTCGTTAATTCGTGTGTCAAGAGTCGTGTACTGCATCCGTTCTTCGTGTATCTTCGTATTCTTTTCATCGTTCTCTCTTCTTATCCGTTTCTCATCTCGATGCACTTCGCTGATCCTCTGCTTTCCTCCGCTGTAGACCGGCAACCATTCCTCCTCCTCCTCCTCTTCGTCCTCCTCATTCTCCTCTTCCTCCAACCCATTTGCGCGTATTTTTTCAGTAATCTCTCCTTCTGTTCGCTCGATCTCGGCTGCGTTGGTATTGTACGTGCGACGAATAACTGGCGTGTGCTGTGTGTCGACCACTTCTAAGCCAGAATTTTGAAGAGTCCGATCGACATCTGATAATCACAGAAAGTTTGAATAGCATGAGAAAACACATGTATGCATTCATTTGAGTAATATGCAGGTCAATTGTAAATTGGCTTATACATTGAGGTAGGCTAGAGGCAAGATCCAGGGTTAACGTAGTCTACTTGCATATGTATAGAATAGGCCTAAATCCTACAGGTTCACGCATTAATGCAAGTTAAAGTCACTTTGAAAAAAGACCAAATGACGGCATAAGTTACCAATTGATTTGGCTTAGTTGGATTCTGTTTTGTCAATCTTTCTTACGATGTCCGATAACTAGATTAGGTTATCTGTTCTCGTATGTATTCATTCACTCAGGGCCTACCTATTGTGCGTAGGCCTAAATAAGGAAACCGAGCTCTGAATCAAGCTCATTCATGGTCGGTGGTTCGGCAACCGACATACATGTATTCGCTAAACAGCTCAACCGCGACATATGTCCGGCGCCGATCTCAAATAATAGCCTAAACTAACAATAGGTCTAACTATAGGCCTAACTATGGACCATTGTGGTTATAATCTACTTAGAATGGATCTCCTCAATAGTTTATGCGATGTGAAAAGCACTACACTAGTTATGTCAGGCAGTCTATTCAGAAGAAGAAGAAACCGCATTTCTGTTTCATGCAGCCTGCCAAAATTATATGCCAAAGTCACCAAATCGAAATTAAATGTCCGTCCATCGCACATAAAGTGTCACTCTCCCCTAGAGCTGAACTATCAACACTAGGCCTAAACGTGGCCTGAAGAAATCTAAGGTCAACTGGCGATGTACGTGGTCTGGGAACAGGGCACTACCCTCGGATATTAGCCCCCATGGGTAATATCCGGGGGGTAATATCCGGTGGGTAATGTCCTCCACCCACGTGGTTCTGTGGTCAACAACGGAGAAGCTTCCCATTCTTTGAAGGAAAGCAGGAGAGCAAAGCTTATACGACTCTCTCGACCGGTCATAAACAAAGCATTGCAACAGGACATATTCAATCGTAAACTCCAAACGTCTAAAGAGCCACTCAAAGTAAAGAGCAGGTCACCAGCTATTCATGAGCGCGGCGTCGAGTCAGAGGGGTTGTCAAAATGGTAGTCGGAAGGAGGTTCGAGTCTGGTTGCGGAAAGTCAAAAGGCACAGAATGGAGCTCATGCAATAACAATAAGGGTGTCGTCTTGGTCGAGAATGAGAAGGTGAAGGATCGGATTAGGTTACTTACAGTTTCCCAGCGACAGTTAGACTTTTCGAATGCTCGTCTGAATCAGACGAAGGCTATTTTATGCCAAGCAAGCACATTTCATTCGAGACAAAAATGTCAGCCGTCTAGAATTAGCTATTGATACGGTTGACATTGGCTTTGCTCTGTCTGTCTACTTGGCTCTCACTGTCCTTATCTTTTGTTGCTTAAGGTGACCTATTTTAAAACTGAATGCTGACAGGGTTTAACCTCATTTATTTGTAAGCAATGGCTATTGTTGGCCCTCACATTGTATTTGGAATATGCTTAGGCAAAGTAAACAGATGAGCGACGAGGCTATTGGGTGGCAGCGCATAATTCCAAGGACAGGACAAATGAAGATAACAACCTCATAAGAAATTCTTTTCAATGATCCTTGCATAATATATACCTATATCAGAGACTGTATTATAACCTGCTCATATTCATATATGCGCATGCCACTCGTTACATATAGTTGAGGCTACGCCGATCAAACTGGAGTCTAACTAAATATTACGACAGATTTACAATGCTGTGGACATGTAATTTATGTCTATGTTGATGGCTAAACAAATAAAATTTCTAATCTAGCTACAAGAAAGTGGTCAATCACGTAATTGAGATCTGCCTACAAATTATAGGTAGGCATATAAGGCTTTCTTTTGCCGTAACGAGTTGTAACTACGACTTTCCTGTCTATACATGTACGACAATAAAAGAATCAACATCAGAGACTGATAAACCGCCTCGCAATTAGTCTCACTACGCTTCTTAATACATGTAAGCCAAATTCATTTAATAAGCTCATTTACATTGTTCATCAAGTGCACGCATGCCTTTGTTTCTCTTTCTTTCTAATCTGGAATGTAGGGCATTGTCTTGAATTCGATTAGCTGTGTGTAATTGCAACTGTAATTTAATTGTAGGCTTAACTTCTGTCGCGTCGATGTCAAATGCACGTAGGATGATAGACCGATGGCATTCTACATAGAGAATAATCCCTACTCAGAGGAGCGCCTCTGAGTGGGATCTTGAAGAGGCGCTATGAATGAATAGGCCTTAATTAAGTCACTGGGCGACATTGTCCAGCAGGTTCTCTTGGAAACTGAATAATTAAGACACCTAAATATTGCGGAACATCGCAATTTAATTAGGATAATGGGCAGTGAAGTCGAAATATTGAAGCGAATTTGATTGAGTACAAGGATAGGCGAGATGCGAACCAATTAACCTAGAGCACGACCAGATCAGACAACAATTGTAAGCCATTCTAGCGATGAAAAAATTGATTTGCATGTGGCTTGGAAATGGTCAGCAGTATAAAATTGTGCCCTAAGTATACGTGCACATTCAATTCGACCAACAGGCAGTTCGTCTAGTAACTCTAGTTGAACAGATTTCAGTCTGTTTAATTTGCTTCAGCCACTGAATATTTATAATATATATATTATTATATAGGTCCATAATATTATAGGCCTAAATATCTTCATTTGATTTTAAACTGACAAATTACAGTAGGGTTACAATTTATAAGTGAGCACGAACGGATAGTGGCAAGTTATTACAGTAGTTGAATTTAGCTTCGGCAGCCATGCAAGGCACCATTCACGTTGTACATCAAATCTAGTCAACGCCACCGCCTAGCGAAAGAAGGACTAGTCGTTGACCTTAGGGATTAGGGGAATCGAAGCTCTTCTTCTGCTGAGCCGCCTGTCTGTTATCTATTATAGGTCCTACTATAATTAACCAACGGCTTCAAATGCAGCAGACAGATGACGCTGAATAGTAAAAGACTGCATGTGGCCTATAACAGGGTTCAACATGGTTTAGAAGACTAAAACCTGTGTGAGACCAACTACTGAACAAATGTCTTAATTAACATCATTTCTGTCAGTAGGGCTTTATAATTGAGAAGCTGCTGAGTGAATCCACCGAAACTGTCTCTTCGTTGTCTCGTCCCATGCGTTGATCGCTCCGCTGCAGGTGAAAAATATGTACTTTGGCCTAATGGTTCCTTCTGACTTCTTGATAATAATATTTTAGGCTCATACACTGTACGATTGCACGTAGGCTATCTGTGCTCTGTTAATCCACCTCTGTTGGCCAGAAGGAAAAATTTCGGGAATGGTGTTATTCTTTTGTACGTCTTAATTTGAATTAGAACGAAGCATTAGCGTCGCCACGGTGGGCAAGAGGGCAGCTCATGATGGATCCTGAGATTCGTGCAAATAGATGAGCTTTTTATGTGATGAGTACCTCTACGTGGTCTTTGGTTTTGCATTTAACATTGAAGGTCTTCTTCTCCTCTTCCAAGGTTAGTCTTCCTTCAAAGACACTCTGCATTTGACGGACAGAGCTTTAAAATGTGTACAGAAAGCATACAGAAAATGTATGCTGTTGTCTCTCGCCTATTCGCAGTGGTGAGCTATTCGCAAGACTAGATCACGCAAATATCCAAAGACGCTCAATGCAATAAAATGAGAAACCTATCAATGTCATCTAGCCTATCGTAGGAACAACGAACAAAGTGAAGATGGTTGATAGCAGACGAAACAACTGCGGTGGCTGTGAAGGGCTGACTTCTATCATTGTCCGAACTATAGTACTTCTTAAAAGTTTATAACAATTTCAACCATCATCATGCCGATTCTCGCGACTTCTATTCAATATCATTATAATTTATCATACTCTCGCTTGCAGCTTGTATATGATTGCGCAGCGTGTTGCTGAATGCACCGTATACCTCAAGCTGTAGCCGACACTAGATACAGCTGACACACAACAGACACCAGACACAGCATGTAAGCCGACCGAGAGGTCACGACCTCTCTTAACCCTAATTTGACACGCAGGTCGTTAAGGTATCTCGGCCTGGTGTTCTGTATCTCACATTGACTCACTGACCACGGACGCCCCCACTTTGGACAAATTGAGACACTAGGGCTCGCCATGCAAATAGCCTGAGACATCGGAAAGACAACAACACGCATACGTTCAATCGGCAGAAATTTGGGGGATATAAGCTACTCCATCCCTGCACTCCAACTTTTGGGGAGACCGTCCCCCGCTGTCCCCCACCTAAGTCTCCGCCCGTGTGTATACAAACTACGACCAATGTCCCTAGCATAGGGACACCAAAGAGCCGGCCCGCGAAATCTTGTCTAAAGACAACACATTTGAGAATAAAACGTGTAATTGCCATTTTAAGGCTTTATTACTTCTTTAATTAAAATTTGATACCGCCTTTCTTCCAGCATTTTTTGCTCAGAAATGCACACACGCCTCGAAGGCGCAATTCCAATTGTACTGCAGATCAATTGTGCGCAAAGGACTTGCTCAAGGTCCCTACACAGTGACTCCCCGGACGAGGGTCGAACCCGCTCGCTCAGCACATACTGAGTGTTACAGGTCGACCGCTCTAAACGATCAGATTTATATGTTTTAGCTGATGTTTGTAATGGATAATGCGTATCAGAATGGCGTTTTCAAAGTCTAATTAGTTCAACTGTTTCTATGAC
>CAUFVP010000040.1:5000-23126 GCA_959347315.1 Bimastos eiseni
GATGATGATGATGGTGATGATGATGATGATGGTGATGATGATGATGATGGTGATGATCGATGCATGATGGTGATGATGATGATGATGGTGATGATGATGATGATGATGATGATGATGATGATGATGGATGGTGATGATATGATGGTGATGATGATGATCATGATGATGATGATGCATGATGATGATGCTGATGATGATGATGATGATGATGATGCTGATGATGCATCTGATCGATGATGTGATCGTGATGATGATGGTGGTGGTGATGATGAAAAAGAACAAGAAGAATGAGATGTAATGCATGTACAGTGCTATTAACTTGATTTTCTTCCCAATCGCTCGTGAGTTGTGTCCTCTGCATGAGGCCTTGCCGTGTCTTCTTCCCAACGACAACAGTCTACGATCGGTGGATACTCATCACGACTAAGCATTTTACATTCTAATATAGAGCAAAGATATCGAAGCAAAATGAATCCTCTGCGCCTCAGTTGATGGAAGAGCTGACCCACCCAGCCCCACCCTCCCACTCACCTCACCCACCTAGCCCCACCCTCCCACTCACCTCACCCACCCAGCCCCACCCTCCCACTCACCTCACCCACCCAGCCCCACCCTCCCACTCACCTCACCCACCCAGCCCCACCCTCCCACTCACCTCACCCACCCAGCCCCACCCTCCCACTCACCTCACCCACCCAGCCCCACCCTCCCACTCACCTCACCCACCCAGCCCCACCCTCCCACTCACCTCACCCACCTAGCCCCACCCTCCCACTCACCTCACCCACCCAGCCCCACCCTCCCACTCACCTCACCCACCCAGCCCCACCCTCCCACTCACCTCACCCACCCAGCCCCACCTTCCCACTCACCTCACCCACCCAGCCCCACCTTCCCACTCACCTCACCCACCCAGCCCCACCTTCCCACTCAGTGACATCATCACTGATGTCATGATGTTATGAGTAGATCTTATAATAATAAGAAAAGAGGAAATGCTCTTCATTGAAGAAGAGCATTCATGAAGAAGCAATTCATCTGACGATGACTCAATAATAATTGTCACCTGTTAACAGTTTCATCGACTCTAATTATTGTACACCAACGACAATCATTAAACAACAAAAGAACAGCGACATTCAGACAGACGCTTATAGTAGGTGTGTCCTTGAAGGTCCACGTGAGGGAGTCTTAACATTTTCCCAGAGCTTCATGAATATGCATCAAGTGGGCTCATGTTGCGCTTAGTGTGTTGCATCGAGACCACCTCTACACGGGCTAAGCGCCGTTTGCTCTCCCTCGCTCACTGTCTTTCTGTCTGTCTCTCTATGTCACTCTCTCTCTCTGCCTGTCTGTCTCTCGCTCTCTGTGTCTCTCTTTCTGTTCTTGTCTGTCTGCTTGTTTCTGCGTTGCACTCATACAGGAACAAGACACAGAGCAAGACACAGAGCAAGACACAGAGCAAGACACAGAGCAAGACACAGAGCAAGACACAGAGCAAGACACAGAGCAAGACACAGAGCAAGACACAGAGCAAGACACAGAGCAAGACACAGAGCAAGACACAGAGCAAGACACAGAGCAAGACACAGAGCAAGACACAGAGCAAGACACAGAGCAAGACACAGAGCAAGACACAGAGCAAGACACAGAGCAAGATAGAGAGAGGCGATCGATGGTATTGTCGTAAAATGAAGGCTAACCACATTAAGAGCCAATAAACTAGAATGAAAGTGGCACTACCACCACCACCGCATTTGCCACACCGCTTTCACGAATTCGTGGATCCTGTGTTACCACTACAAGAACCCCATGCTACTGGGAGAAACACCATACGATCAGATTATCAGAAAAGTTCACCTAAAATGGTTTCGATCAAATTTCTGCATTTAATTGCATTCTCCTGTCAAAGTATTTTAAATATAAAATTCAATTTCATTGAATGAAAGTATTTTATGACAATTTTGTGTTTCTATACGACTTAAGAAAGTTGCAAAACAACTGGAACCACTTTTGAAGTCCGTCAAAAGGTTAGAAGCAGATCATAAATATGTTATAAGGAAGTGCGATATGAAGAAAATGTTTTTAAATCGAAATTAATAAATTATTTTTGGTTTCTGACAAATGCACCATTCCAAAGGCCTAACAATTATAATCATAATTATTTATAAGGATAAAAATTATATATTATTATTTTTATATTTATTATTATTATTATTATTATTATTATGATTATTATTATTATTATTATTATTATTATTATTATTATTATTATTATTATTATTATTATCATTTTACCAATACTATTACTATTAGGTCTATTGTTGTTACTATTATCATTACTATTTTGAATGTGTGTAATGTATTTACATAGGTATTGTTGTTAACATTTGCTTAGCATTAGTTTTTATTTGTTTGGTTTCTCAATGAAGGCAGACAGATAGGAAGACAGTCAACCAGAGAAACAGACGGACAGACAGACAGGCATAGACGCAGGTACGAGGCTGCCTATCTATATGCACTGAATGGTTGGATGGATTGGCATGCTGTTGTCCAGGAGACGAATCCCTCT
This sequence comes from Bimastos eiseni, assembly GCA_959347315.1. NCBI lineage: Eukaryota > Metazoa > Annelida > Clitellata > Crassiclitellata > Lumbricidae > Bimastos > Bimastos eiseni. The sequence continues at coordinate 7,573 of CAUFVP010000040.1, forward strand.
GATGATGACTCCCAGACAGACGAACAAAGACAGACAGACAGACAGACAGACAGACAGACAACACACACAGACAAATAGACAAACCCACAGACAGAGAAACAGGCAGACAGACAGACAGCTCAATTACTGTTTGGTCGTCGAACGTTCTTCTATCGATGAACATCGATGAAATGATTGCGAAATATTTGTCAATGGAGCAAATCACGAAAATCATCAACAGACGAAATAGTTTAATCTATTCTGAGATACAGACAGAGAGATACGGACAGACGAAGATGGGACATGCAGACATTTAGAGAAAATGAGTGAGACGTTGACACACACATACACACACACACACACACACACACATATATATATATATATATATACATTATATAGGACTGTACAAAATACATATATATATATATATATATATACATTATATAGGACTGTACCGAATATTCGCTTCGGATTCGCTTCGGAGCCGAATAGTGAACCAAATAACTATTCGGTATTCGGCCGAATAGTAGCGTTCGGTACCGAATACGAATGGTAGTCACGTGCCATCTGTTTCTGCACAAGCGGGGTCTGCTGCGTCGAGTGGACTGAAGTAACTCTCTACTGCCTGGACCACGGTATATCGCTGTGTCAGCTGTTTCGTTTCGAAGTTTAGCAAAATTAATCCAATTCCTAGTTTACACAGACTGGCAGAAGGATGCAAAATGTATGTAGTTAGGTTTAACCGTTTACTTTTGGTTTATATATCAAATTTACTGAACTGAAACTTTTGCTTGCATTTGACATTACGAAATGTTTCGGTAGACCTATTTTGTTTACACTATTCGTATTCGCATTCGGCCGAATATTTGGTCCAATTATTCGTATTCGGCCGAACAGTGAAAATCACCTATTCGGTATAGCTCTAATAATATATATATTGTCCTGAAAAATAATGTCTATATGCACTGTCCTTTTTCACGGGCATTACATAGCAAAACTATTAATTTTCCGTCCTAAGACTACTTAAAAACAATTTTTAAATAATGGCACCTAACCTAAGAGACGGTTTAGATACGTGTGCATTGTGCAACATTTTATTATCTCCCCTGGCGAAGGTGTCTGATACTCACTGAGCTTTGGGTTCACCAATTATTCGAATAGAATCGAATCAACTCAATATTTTACCATGACAGCAATCCAATAATGCATAGAATGATATTATGTGTAGAATTCAGTGACAATGAGTTGACCCAAAGGAGCAAAAGTTTCGCTTACAGGGTCCCCCAATTGCACAGATCAAGGGTCCCCCAATTGCACAGACCAAGGGTCTCACAATTGCACAGACAAAGGGTCCCAATTGCACAGACCAAGGGTCCTCCAATTGCACAGACCAAGGGTCTCACAATTGCACAGACCAAGGGCTCCCTAATTGCACAGTCAAAAAAACCACGTCAATGTAGGACCGTGCAGTGATCTGATATTTAATCAGATGAATTACTTTAATTGAAGTCTTTCTACATTGAAGCAGTTCAGACGTTGATATTATATAAAAACACATATACTATAATCATCAGTAGTTCAATGTCAAATGTAGTTCAACCGAATTAAGGACAACGTTAACTCACGATTTCTACCATTGTCAACAAATTATACTTCAGCTGTGTTTTACTTAGAATTTGGTTGAGCGAAATGGATCTCCCTGAATATTTGTGCTAGATTGTCGAGGAAAATGGTTTACGATATTTTAACAGAAACACTCAGAAACATAAACCTTGTTATAATGCCTAGATTTGCAATGTAGGCCTAGTTGCAAGTTAATTTTTTCAATTACCTGAAACTGAACTGCGGCTGATTTGTGTTTCTATTGCTCCTTAATTGTGCAGTGTCACATAAGACTCAACTAGCAGTCTAATGCTGCACACCCCCTTACATCGTTTCCCTATCGTAGCAATGATGTCCTGTTGAAATCGTTCACAATGTTAACAATTATTGTAGCTATTGTAATACAAATGTCCCTTCTAGACTCCTTTCAATGTAAGATGACTTCTCTCTGTTACCTCATCTTCTCCGTTCCAGCTAAGTAAGGATCGAGTGATTGATCACTTCCTCAAGAAAGACGACCCATTTAGACTCAGTATCTCCCTCGTTCGCCAGATGGCCAACGTCCTCGGTCAATTTTCTCATCAAACCCTCTCTTCATTTACCTTTAATAGCCGCAGATGCATAAGACAGCTGACGACTAGACTGCCTTCTAGCGAAGGAAATTGACACCATGAGAACTCGACCTGTTTGGTTCAAAGATTATCATTGAACCAAACAGGTCGAGTTCTCAATGTGTCAATTTTCAATTATTATTATTATTTTATTATAATCAGTTGTTCATCTGACCAGTAACTAATTAGTTGTCACCAATTAATTGTGAGACGATGCGGAGGATTCAAAATTAATGATTCTATTCAAAATAAATTGATGATTTTATTAAAAATAAGATTGATCTCCGAATTTCTGAATCGCTTAAAGCTAAAACACTGGAACATGTGGAAGGTAACTCATAACTTACATTCGTAATCGTAGGCTTCATAATGGTCAGTTACCTACGGAGCCCCTAAAGGGACATGAAAGTAGAAAATTTTATCTCGCGCGCACGAGATAACAACTCGCTCCCTCGACTTAATAAGTCGTGCGCACGACTTATTTGACCAATAGCAGGCCTGCTTTCTGTGACGTAAGCAAACTTCTATTTCGGGGATATAATGGCGTCGCTGCAACAATTGGCAACGAGGTTGAAATGGGACAACGGCGATTTGTCGTTTTAGCGTATCAAATTTCACAACACAACTCATACGATAAATCGCGGGGATAACTCTATCTGATATTGTAAGCATTTTAGCTCTGTCAATCTGAACATCATTTTCATTTTCGCTTTCATATTCGCCTGCAGAGTGATATCCCCAGTCTGGCACACGCTCAGCGTACAAACGGCATCACAAATAACATTGTAGCTTTAAATGCCTTCCTTATAGGCCAAAGCCTTTCACACCACATATTATACACCCCTATAGTAGTAGTAATCGAAATCTCCAGACTTCTAAGGCGTCACTTGAAAGCTATGCGCAGGGTACCAGCTTATTCAGGAGCGCTGCGTCAAATCGAAAGGGTTGTCCAAATGATAGTCCGTGGGAGGTCAGAGTTCAGTTTCCAGAAGGTCAGCAAGGAGGCAGAGTAGCTGTTAAGGAGGGTATCGCTTTCGTCGAGGAGTGACAGATGTCAAGTAATGAGTCTGGGTAAGAGTTATTGAAAAGGTGAGATTTAAGTTTAGAATGGAATGCCCGAAACACTCTATGTCTTAGACATTGTTTCGCTTACAGAGCTATGTGTTTCTCAATCAATACTAAAATAGAAGTGTGTTTACGTCACAGAAAAGTCGACATGCTATTGGTCAAATAAGACGTGCGCACGACTTAGTAAGTCGTGGTGGAACGAGTTAAATACACAGTAACACAAACAGAGGGAGAGAGATACAGAGATAGGGGAGAGACAGACAGACAGATAAACAGAGACAAAGACAGACACACAGACAGACAGACAGACAGACAGAGAGGGCGAAGAAAGAGGGAGAGAGGGAGGGAGATAAGAGAGATGAACGTATTCTTCATCTCAACCAAAGAACAAATATGAGTTGATCTGTTCTGAGCGTATTATTTTCTCTTCATCTGTTCTTCTTAGACTTCTTTCTTCCCTGTTTTATTTTCATAATCTGCTCCTCCATTCGACGATTCTTGATCATTGGTTCCCCCTCTGTGGGTCGCAGTTGGCCTTGCGTTTTCTCCATCGGATACTCATGTCGCCTCTGACCTAGTATCAATATTTGTACAGTCATTTGCACAGAGGCCGAGACAGAGAGAGACAGAGAGAGACAGAGAGAGACAGAGAGAGACAGAGAGAGACAGAGAGAGACAGAGAGAGAGACAGAGAGAGACGGAGAGAGACGGAGAGAGACACACACAGACACCCTGAGAAAGAAAGAAAGAAAGAAAGTAAGGAAGAAAGAAAGGGTGTAGCATTCACCCAAGCTCATGAGGCTAATCTTGTCCTATTTCAACCACAGTCGGCTCCAGATTGATATTCTAATATTCAATTAAGAGCGACACGTCAACCCTCTTTTGAAGACAGACAGACATCCACAGATAGACAGAAAGACAGACAGACGGACAATTTGTAGCGGTCGAAGAAGAAAGAGAAGAGGTAGAAGAAGGAGAAGGAGAAGGAGCAGGAGACGGAGAAGAAGGAGAAGAAGAAGGAGAAGAAGAAGGAGAAGAAGAAGAAGAAGTAGGTCGAATCAATGATCGTCTGATTATTGTTATCTTAATCGAGACTCAGTTTATTAAGTAGACAGAGGTTCAATGTGCAAGGAGAGGAAGACGCATGCCTGGACAGGTATGACGCTCTTTCAACGAAGTAGGTCTATTGCCAGTTCAGGGAGGTTACAATAATCAATTGCTATGCATTCTTACGATGGAAAATGGGTTCAATCAACAAGTGACGATCCATGACAATCATCGCAGTCGTATACTCTTCTCCTCCAAAGCGACAATCGTATGGGGTAGGGCACCAGATTATTTATGAGCGCATATCATGTATGTTCAAGGAAGTTACTGTTGAACTACTATTTATTTATTGATTTATTTGAAGGATTTATATAGCGCGCCTTCAAATCATCTACTCAGAAGCACTCCCGACCCAACTTCGGCCAAATAGGACAGTCTTAAGGTTGGAATAAAACACGACTGAATGTCCTCTGATCACAAAACTTCGCCACTGTTTGGACTTTGACAGTGCCAGTCTCTAGCCTGGACAAAGAAGGAGGGCGACACCAAATCATCTTCGATATGGAACGACGTCTTTAAAAAAATCAACAACGACCTGGGCAAACGACGCAGGGTGACAGCAGCCCATTCCAGTTAAGTAGACAGGGCCATCAGCTGGAAAGGCTCGGCGCTGCCTCATGGAAGTCCGAGAGCGAAGGACAAGATGTTCGAGCTGTAAGGAAGAACGCAGGGAGTTCCCGCAGGTTGCTGGGAGCTGATCCCTGGATGTGTAGAACAAACCCTCTGACAAAAACACCCTGACAAAAACCCTCTGACAAAAACATCCTGACAAAAACCCTCTGACAAAAATCCTCTGACAAAAACACCCTGACAAAAACCCTTTGACAAAAACCCCCTCCAACATAATCCCCTCTGACATAAATCTCCCTGTTTTAGGCAGGACTTTAATCCTCCCTGGAACAAACCCACCCTCTTGGCCCTAACTTGGTTTTGTAATTAGAAGCCATACTATAATAACTGACACTACTTACAAAGTCTGGACAACATTACAAGTAACACTCAGTACGACTATTAGCCTGACTCAGAGGCATCCAGATAGGGGCTGGGGGGTATTTTTCGAGTCTTAGTAATATCGGGACTACCTGACACTTGGAACCGGGGTGTTTGCCTCCATCAGTTAGAGGGGATTGACGCCCCTAGTCTAACTTTTATAAGAAATCGTGTCACAGATAACACACATATATGCTCTGCATAGACTCATCTGACGCGTCTGAAAAAGCCGTGTCACAGATAGCCTATAACGAATTACGCACAGTGGTGCCTTCAGTGTACATAGACCTATCATACATTAACAACAAAAGACCAAAGAACTAAATAACTGTTTACTATTTAATTATTGGACGACGATACCTGAGTGACCGCATAAGATTATGAAATGACATAATATATGACACATGCTTTACTTCACACTTTAAAGTATAGACACGTTTCTAAATAATAAACTAAAAAGCAAACAAAAATATTCTTTGGGGGGGGGGGTTGTCAAGGGGATGTATTTTTTGTCAGGGTGCTTTTTTTCAGGGGGAGGGGTTGTCAGAGGGGGTTTTGTCAGGGGGGGTTTGTCAGAGGGGGTTTTGTCAGGGGGGGTTTGTCAGAGGGGGTTTTGTCAGGGGGGGTTTGTCAGAGGGGGTTTTGTCAGAGGGGGTTTGTCAGGGGGGGTTTTGTCAGGGGGGGTTTTGTCAGGGGGGGTTTTGTCAGGGGGGGTTTTGTCAGGGGGGGTTTTGTCAGGGGGGGTTTGTCAGGGTTTTTTTCAGAGGGTGGTATTGTCCGCGACCCGGTCCTTAGACGCAGCGCCATACGAGTGATGAGACCCGGTATGAGTTATTAATGCATACTTATGCTATGTTCTAACCAGGTTCATAGATATTGTGCAAATGACGATATATATATATATATATACATATATATATATCACGATATCGATACAAATCTTGTGAGTTCACCTAAATATATATTGCGTAAATATTATGTTCTTAAGAATTGGTCCAGATTTTAATGCACGGCACACAGGTGTGGTGTGAAACGACTTATATATTATATATATATACATATATATATATATATATTGTATGACAGTCGGAGAGAGGGTGAGTGAGTTCATTGGAATGTGTCGATACCTTTCACCAGCATGTAGCTCGTGCAAATCGTTGGCCTATGAATATATTGAAAAAATATTCTTCTTCTTTTCTCCTTAATTCTTCTCATTTTCTTCCATCTCATTCATTCACTTATTCTAGTGATTTATATAGCGCCTCTACCAGATAGCCTGCTCAAAAATCGTCTTTCCCTTTTCCTTGAACTCCTTCTGATGCTCCTTTTCTTCGTTTTTTCTTCGTTCATCCTTCGTCTTCTTTGTCTAGTTTCTCATTTCCCTTCTCGTTGAGCTGCATTCGTTTTCAATTTCTTAGTTACCGTTTGCATTATTTCGTCGTCATCGTGAGTGACCTGAATAATACAGTCGGCCTTTTTCGTCCTGTAGTCAGAGGTCGAGAGATCACGGCTCTGTGTGTGCGTGTGTGCGCGTGTGTGCGCGTGTGTGTGCGCGTGCGTGCGCGTGTGTGCGTGTGCGTGTGTGCGTGTGTGCGTGCGCGCGTGCGCGTGTGCGTGTGTGCATGTGTGCGCGTGTGCGCGTGTGAGCGTGCGTGCGTGTGTGTGCCTATACTTTGGTCCGTTCCATATCTATTCGGATCGTCTTCACCAAGCATTGACCCCAGTTACCACACGTGCCAGACAATGTCTCTAGCTCTTTCACCGTCTCACTTCCTCCCTCTGGCTGTCTGTCTGTTTGTTTATCTTACTCTGTCTCGCTCTCTTTTTCTATGGCTCAGTGTCGTTCTCTTTATATGTCTCTGTCTATCTTTCTCTCGCTCTATTTTCGCTTGGCTGTCCTGCTCTGCTGACTTGCATGGCGTTAAATGCTTTTGTTATCAGACAATTGGAGGGGGATAAGAATAATGGGAAGGGGTTGTATGGGATGAGAGGGGAGTGGTGTAATCGTATTAAGGGCGCCGTTGTCAGTGTAAGACCAAGAACTCCGAAATAAATGGACAGATAAGTTAGCCTCCAACTAACGCACATACTGAACTGGAGCTGGCAGCAAATGTATAACTCTATAAAACTACGGACCAGGACAGTGATTTCTTTCGCTGACGAAAACTAAGACTAATTAGAAGTGTAAATAAACTATTTTAACGAAAACTGTAATTACTAGCTGGAATAATTTTTTACTTCCAAAAACGAAAATAAGTGTAAAATTTATTAATTATTTGCAGAACTAAAAGAAATGATTTACTGATGTAAAAGTTGGAACAAAGTAAGGAATTTTTAAGAGAACTCAAATCATTGTACTTCTTATCATTGTCATTTGTAATTCCTTCAATCTTCAACCTGGAATATGATCTCCCGTGCATCCCGCAATTTCTTCCGTGAGTTGCTCAGAATAAGAGCATTTGACCGACTTCCAGCGGCTGCATTTTCATTATAAATTTCATTACTACCATCAGCCTCCACTTGAACAAAGGCAATGCAGTGAAGCCCACCTGGAAGGTGCCCCGGCTGCAACAGTCCATGTTTAAGACAATCTCCATAGCTGACGAATCTCGACATCTCGACTTCTGCCGCTTTGGCCAAGTGCAGCAGAAGCAACGCCCGTCTATTGGTGACGTCCGTATTACGGTACCTGTGCAGCTCTTTGCTCTCTCTCTCTCTCTCTCTCTCTCTCTCTCTCTCTCTCTCTCTCTCTCTCTCTCTCTCTCTCTCTCTCTCTCTCTCTCTCTCTCTCTCTCTCTCTCTCTCTCTCTCTCTCTCTCTCTCTCTCTCTCTCTCTCTCTCTCTCTCTCTCTCTCTCTCTCTCCTCATCTCAGATCAACAAGAAGCGACGCTTGGATCTGAGGCCTTCGGAATAGACAGTGAATGTAAGAGACCTTTGGGCCTCATTGGTCTCCTCTACGATAAATTATGTCACACTCTGTATGCAAACAAAAGAAGTCACACACACACACATGGACACACAGACAAACAGGCTCACAGACAGACACGGACAGACAGACACCCACCCAGAGTTAGCCTAGGCATACATACAGCTGTGTGTAGATAGTTGGACCAGGATGTACGATGAGAGCGCAGTTCAGAGCAAATGCGTCAAAGGCCGTGCGAGCCAGAGTGAGAGAGAGACAGACAGTAAGAGAGAGAGAGAGAGACATAGACAGACACATAGACAGAGGCACCGCATTCCCACTTGTTAAGAGCACACAGCCAGCGCCGACATAGTTCATGAAACATGTGGACCATGTAACATAGACGTTGCTGCTGCTATTGCCTCAGAGTGTATAGACGGCCAGGCCAATATATATAAATATATATATATATATATATATGTGTGTGTGGTGTGTGTGTGTTTAATTGGAACTAGGGGCCACAGTGATCGTTAATAATCGGCCTCGCTCTACCGCTTGGATTTTTTCGGCTGCTTAACCTAGATAGAACGTCTTTCTCAGAACCTCGTTGTCGTTCGGAGTTGTTTGTGTAAAATGAGAAAAACGTTTCTAATGGACTTTATGCATTTTATCCTCTGACATTAAACCAAGCAACGATAGTTGAGTAAAACGCTAGAGCAGATCGCATCTAATAAATAAATTCAATGACCTAATAAGATCTCATAATCTGTAGATCGATTGATATAATCATGAACTCAATCGTTGGCTATGCATCTAGGACCGTCGGACATTCGTCGTCTTCTTTAGCGGTGGGAGGTGCAACGGCCAATGGAATATTCGACCGTCATCGTCAGATGTTGTCTTCTTCGACGTCACTGGTCATTGAAACGTCATCATACGCAGGTCATTTCCTATCTCCGTCTCATATAATATTTTCAGCTGAAATCAATCGTTGGCATAGGTTCATATCTTCGTTTAATGAGAAACAAACGGACAAACCGCAGTAAGTTACAAAAGGTGAATGTTCGTAATTCGTGACCAGATCGGCAGAGAGGGTCATGACAGGTATAATTATCACGTAGCATAGATCATTCATTATGCGTTGCATTATTGAAGGGAGGAAGGATAATTATGTAGGATCTGATGGATGGCCAGAAGAGGTCCCTCAGGTCACTAATCTCTCTCACCTGCAATGCCTTCGACGCCTCTTCGATGCACCATCCAACCAGGCTCTTTCGTCTGACCTGACACCACGACGGACACAGGGACTCTGCTTGATGATGACATTGTCTCCAGGCATCAAGGAACTTTATGTGACCACGAGACAATTGGAAAAATTACCTTACTTACTTAAACAATAGAAAGAACTATCTGTATCAATGTACGTATCTGACTAACTGTCTCTCTCTGGCTGTCTGTCTGCCTGTATTTCTAACTGTCCTTCGGTATGTCTGTCTGCCTCTATATTTGTCTATCTGTGTGTGTGAGTGTGTGTGTCTTTGTGTTTTTATTTGAATCAACATGTTTATCATTTAAGATATTTTCTATAGGCCTAATAGCCATAAAGTCATCTTCACAGATATAGCGGTATATATATATATATATATATATATATACCGCTATATCTGTGAAGATGACTTTATGGATATATATATATATGATATAAATATATATATATATATATATATATGGACCTGTTATAGACCATACGTACACATAGTGTCTTTGTTTGTCATCGTCTTTGTATCTGTGTGTTCGTCTGTGTATATGTGCGTGCATTTCTTTCGTTCGGTGAACAGTGTTTGTTCTTATTTTCTTGGAAGACAAATTCCGTTGATGACGGATTTAATGATTATTGCGTTATCCAATTACATGATCACCTGTCACTACCACCACGACATATACCACCCCCGCCACCACAGATACCACCTCTACCACCACAGATACCACCTCTATCACCACAGATACCACCCCTACCACCACAGATACCACCCCTCACCACAGATACCACCTCTCCACCGCAGATACCATCCTTACTACCACAGATACCACCTCTCCACCACAGATACCACCTCTCCACCATAACTACCATCCCTACCACCACAAATGCCTCAACCTCAAAAACAATAACCAAAAACTACTACGAAGCACCACTACCAATACGACTGTTGCGGGGGGAGAACTGTGGAGTTATGGTGAACGCATTGAGTTTGATGCCCGTATTTCCCGTAAGGTGGACTTCTTTGCCTTTATTTAGCTAGGTGGTGACATTTGCTCAAAAGAGATTGTAACGTAATGGGTGGCATCATATGGTAAGGGGAATAAGCAAGAGAAAGGGAAGGAAGCGGAGAAGGAGAGAGAGTGAAGGAAGTGGAGAAGGAGAGAGAGTGAAGGAAGTGGAGAAGGAGAGAGAGTGAAGGAAGTGGAGAAGGAGAGAGAGTGAAGGAAGTGGAGAAGGAGAGAGAGTGAAGGAAGTGGAGAAGGAGAGAGAGTGAAGGAAGTGGAGAAGGAGAGAGAGTGAAGGAAGTGGAGAAGGAGAGAGAGTGAAGGAAGTGGAGAAGGAGAGAGAGTGAAGGAAGTGGAGAAGGAAAGTTATAAAGGAGGAGGAGGATGAGAGGAAGAAGAGGTACATAGCAGACATTGTAAGAGAAGGGAAATAAGCAAGAAACAGAGAAGGAGATGATTAGGGGGACGTGAAAGGCAAAAGACGTTTGGGTTTCTTTGAGGTGCAATGACTCAGTTGGCTTTGCTCTGCTGGGAAAAACCGTTTCGTTCCGCCACATGTTTATGAACTCTGAAGTAATCTATGGTCTCTGCATAAGTCTGTTTATGGGTCTATGGTCTATCTACGAGTCTATGGTCTATAACCGTCTATTTATGGGTCTATGGTCTCTCTAGTGGTGTGTGGTCTATCTATGGCTCTATGGTCGTTTTGTAAGCTGCAGTATAAGACATGGACAGGCAGGCAGACAGAGGGAGAGGTGGACAGACAGAGACAGAGTGAGAGAGAATGTCTTTGAGAATCTTTCCATGATTCCCTCTGTTCTCAGTAGATAAGAGAACATTTCCCGTTGCTCAAGTGTTTTTCTCTCTCTATAAACAGATAACACCATCCTTCTCTGTTACGTTCCATCTCTTCCTCTTCCTCCTCTTCCTCCTCTTCCTCCTCTTCCTCCTCTTCCTCCTCTTCCTCCTCTTCCTCCTCTTCCTCCTCTTCCTCCTCTTCCTCCTCTTCCTCCTTCTCATATTTGTCCTGTTCTTCACCCTCTTTTTCTGTCTGTTCTCTTTCTTTTTCCCTCCTCCAGCATTCTTCTTCTTTCCATCTCACATTCTCTGCCTCAGGATCTAGTCTTTGGCGCAGAGAGGAGAGCGAAAAGAGATGGATGAAGTAAAACAGTAGAGGCAGGGAGAGGAGGAGGAACATGGGAAATTGGAAAAAGAAGAGAAGAAATAGGAAGAGCATATGGAGCAGCAGAGGAGGAATGGAAGAGAAAGATGGAAAGAGGAAGAGATGGAGGTTGAATAGACGGGAGGAGAAGGAGAGGAAACTGAGGAACATGGAGCAGGTGATAGAGAAATGGGCGAAAGAGAAGAATGACTGACGGATGGGGCTTCACCCAAAACCTTGCAAGAGAACGTACGTCCTTCAGGCAAGGGAACTCATCGCTCATTTTTTATTTCTCATAAGACCTTTGCTATTGTGTCAGCCATTTCATTTTATAACTGGAATTAAAATAGAATAGAAATACAGTTTGAAACATAATATCAGTCCTTTTTCATTGACTGACGGACTGGCTCTGGTCACTCTAAGAGGCGCTGTTTTTAATCGCTGTCATTCGTCAACTGTTGATGTAATTATTATTTTAACTCCTCGTCTATCCACCGCACCTGCTTCAGTTCCTTAAAGGCAAGACTCAGTCGGCCATGGTCTGCGTTTAGAATATTAAAACGACGTATTCTCAATGGCGTCAGATGAAAACATGAGAACCAGCTTGTCATTTGCACTCGATTGCTATTGGCTTAGACGTCACGTGACATCGTCCACGCAGTTCGACCACCTAGCAGCAAATAAGTGATATCCTATATCTATTGAAAATCCATCTAAAACTCATTTAAAATCCAGTTTTAATCCATTGCAGTACAAGTTTATATCCAGTTTAAATGAATTTCAAATCAGTTTAAAATCCATGCTCCCGTTGCCGTTGGCTGGTGTTTGACGAGATATGGCCATTATATACACTGCCAGCGCCAGCGCTAGAGAAGTCACTGACCACATAAACAGTTCCGTCATATACGTCACACAAGATCAGTACATTACGCTTTAAGAGTGACTTCATAGTGACTTCAATTGATATAGCGCAGGTATTTAGCGACTTTAACTGATGCCGTGAGCCTGTGAACTATTACCTACTATGCGGATTACTACTATGCAAAATCTTGAACACGTATCCATTTAACAGGAAGCAGAGGTTAGATTTAATGAAAGAAGAGCCGAATCTGATGACGACATTGAAGATTTCATTGATTGTTTTTATAGTGCCTCTCACAGCCAAAACATAGCGTATTTTGTGATTGTGAAGGCGCTATATGAACGTTGAACGCACATAGCTTAACAACGCCCATTACAGACACACTCGGAAAATGGCATCGATAGCCATACAGCTGCGCGAAAGCTTAGCACAGTGAGCAGCGGACATGCATATGCATGAGGAAATGAATATGCATGTTATGTGACGCCAATAGCTTCCGTCGATCGATGACCTAGATGCAACAGCAGCGTGGACCGAGGCCCCTCCCACCAAGACACACACAGGCACACACAGACACAAAGGAAGACTTACAGACACGGCTGTTTGATGCGACATTGACACGTGCAGCGTTCATAGTAAATACAACGGAGGGGAGTCAGCGGAAAAGCGACAGATGCACCAATGAGCGGAGAGCGATAAACACATGCATGACGTATGTATTAATTATATATGTGCATAATATGGAGAATATTGTATTGCAGATATAGAATTATGTTGCATTAATGACTGTGTATATATAAGTTATTGTATTTCTCGCTAAGTTTGTGGCTGCTAAGATGCACGTGGCGTTGTGCGTCATCGGGTGGGATATGCGTGCTTGTATGTGTGCGTGCGTTTGCGTTGAAGGTTGGATGGTGAGTGAAGAGTGAGGGGGGGTATCTGGGTCGGTGGATGGGGGCCTCTGGGTCGGCGGTCCGTTTACTTTCTGCCTTCGTACCTCGGTCCGGATAATATTGAAGAAGAATGTTTACTCTGACTGTTGGAGATTACATCTATAAACGGACGCTCTTAAACGGTCTCTATGTTAGGCATGAAACAACGGCGAGATTTTTTATAAGCCCCCGTCGACCTATTTGGACGCTAACGTTTGTCTATCTCTTTATCTGGACCGGGTTCACAGACGTAAGGAATGGGGCTGTAATCGGTTGGAAGTCCTAACCAAGGTCCTGAATGGGTGAAGCCTTTGGGTATCCAGGCGCTCCTCTTTCGTTATCAGGTGAATGTGGTTAGTTAATGCACAGAATACGCTTTTTCTATTCTGCGGTTTATGTTTAACGACACTGACCCTCTTCCGTTATTCGGGCTTGGGACTGGGCGTCGTTGTCGTGAGACTCAAATATCGATTGATGGTCGCGTTAAACTGAAACTGCGGGTGGGATGTCACCTATTATTAAAATGTTTATCCAAGTAATTATTAAATGGCCTTCACGTCCTTTGTTGATCGGCAACGACAGAAGGATGTTAGTTGTTGTCAGAGATATGAGGTCAAGGAGTAATTAGGTCAGATCATATTAGATGTAATGGTGTGGGGTTGAGACTTTTTGCATTATATCGCAATTTACAATGCCACTTAGCAAGATTGCGGTTGAAACCTGGTCTCCCGTTGTAGCAGCTGTAGGGTTTGACAACGAGAGATAGTGGATTTTAATTTTAAGAAAGCGTTACTGAGTGAAGATTTACGACTTGTGTACGCAATACTCTGAAAGCCGTTACGGTCTTCCGTCCCTTGTTAAGTGCGCGGCGACATCTATCGTGGCCTCTGAGTCATTGTTATGTTGACGCCGTGACTCCATTATTCACAGAATATCGCTCATTGGCGTGCACAACTTCGACCTTTAGGGACGTTAAACTGTGTACGCTGCGACTATAGCGTTTTGAAGTCCGTGTTTTTGACTGTTTTTCAGACGGAGATTATTGTTTGGCGAGTATGTGTTCATCTCCAGTAATGGTTGGAGTTGGAGGGAGTGGTGGAGGAGGCGGAATTCGACCGAGCTCAGTTGAAACGGACGAGAGTATCGTTTCACGATCACCCGACGGCGATCATGATCCGATTGATGATCAAGATCTTAGCGACCGTGTGCTCGATCAGATTCTGAGGGAACATGGAGGTACGATCTCTTTCGGAAATGCCGTCCAACGTTTGAGTCTTGTTTCGAGCAGACGACATTTCCATCGAAGGCGAAATCGAAAAGAACCGAAGGGAGTTTATGTCGGGTGTGTGGCGATGAAGCGACCGGAATGTACTTCGGAGCACTCGTCTGTGTTCCTTGCAAGGTAACAACCATCGACTCTTTATTATTCAGAAGAATGGGTCGGGGCGGAATGTAAGCAACTGTTGAGTTACCGAGATCAACTCGAATAACCGATTTTCTGGACGTGCTGAAAGGAAAAATACACCAAATTCTGTGAATAGTTTCTCTATCATGCATTAGAAATCGTTTAGTGACTTGTTGGCGAATATCCTGAATAGATTATTCGAAAATAATTCGAAGTTAGATTTTGCAAAAAATATATTTTCACTTAGTAAATAGATTTCGGGTATCCAATGGAAATTGTAATCTCAACTTTTCTACAGCGCCCACAAAAGCGAAGTCGCGGGAACCAGCTTACTCTCAGGCGTTTAATCAAAACAGAATCAATGGGTAGGGGTCAAAATCCTGAGATTCAGGCAAGCAATTACAGAGATTGTTATATCGAAATTATCGATGATTGAGTATGTGCCCGTTTAGGATGATAATGATGATGCACTCCAGAAGCTCTCTTCTGGCTTCTTTGTGCTGAGCTCAGATACCAATTCCAGAAGAGATATATTTATTTATTTATTACCAAAATTTGATACCGCCCTTCTTGTGTTCTCTAGTGTTCTACACTTGTGTTAATTCCATTTGTCATTCGGTCTTGATTTCCAACTGTGCAGACTTTTCAGTTATCAATTAGAA
>CAUFVP010000041.1:7500-20000 GCA_959347315.1 Bimastos eiseni
ACCTCTCTTCCTCTCCCTTCCTTATTCATTTCCCTCCCATCTCACTCTCTTCCCCTTCCTCTATCTCTCCCATTCCCTCTACTCCCCTCTCATGCTCTCTCTGCCTTTAACTATTCCTCTTCTTCTCCATCTTTTGCCTCTGTGCCTCTGCTTCTGCCTCTGCCCCTGCCTCTGTCTCTTTCTTTCTCCGTCTCCGTCTCCGTCTCCGTCTCCGTCTCCGTCTCCGTCTCCCTCTCCCTCTCCCTCTCCCTCTCCCTCTCCCTCTCCCTCTCCCTCTCCCTCTCCCTCTCCCTCTCCCTCTCCCTCTCCCTCTCCCTCTCCCTCTCCGTCTCCCTCTCCTTCTTTCTGTTTGTCTGTACACCGTATCTATTAATATTCCGCTCATAATCCGCAGACTGCCACATTTCATGAAGACTCCACGCGTTACGAATCGTTTCCTACGTACCCCAAAGGGACCCTGACCAATCCCCGTTATTCTCCCATAGCCCCAATTCCAGTCATTTCCCCCGCCCCACTTTTTTGTGCCTCATCCCTATTACCAATTTTCTAGTTTTGGTTCCGTCTTGCTCTTAGTATGCGTCCTTCCGTCTGTATGTCCTGCCCGATGTCCCCTCGTGTATTGCTCCATATGCGTACCAGGTATGCCTCGGTTACTCTGATTGCTTGCTTCTCCCACTCTGTGTCGTCTTTCTGCGCTTGCTTCTCCATCTTTCTGTGCGTGTAGGTGTGCCTGTTTAAGTTTGCGTGAGTATGTGCGAGTTACTGCGTGGATGTGTGCAATGCTGTGCATTTGTCTTTCTCCCACTATTTGCCTTCTGTTTGTACTTCTCTGTCTGTCTATCTGTCTGTCCGTCTGTCTGTCTGTCTTTCTGCCTGTCTATCCATCTGTCTGTCTTTCTGTCTGTCTATCTATCTATCTATCTATCTATCTGTCTATCTGTCTGTCTTTCTGTCTGTCTGTCTAGCTATCTGTCTGTCTGCCTGTCTCTATCTCTTAGTGTGTGAGCGACTTTGTGTTACATATTTCCCTCTGTGCATCTTTCTCGATGTTTCTCTTAGTAAAACCAAATTCCACTCTGTCTGCCTCCGCTGTTG
This sequence comes from Bimastos eiseni, assembly GCA_959347315.1. Lineage (NCBI taxonomy): Eukaryota > Metazoa > Annelida > Clitellata > Crassiclitellata > Lumbricidae > Bimastos > Bimastos eiseni. Next base: position 8,596 of record CAUFVP010000041.1, read on the forward strand.
ATCGATAATTCCCGAAACAATCCCGACGTCTTACATACAAAGTGTCGACATTCTCTACATCGCTAACAATTGTAAACAAAAACAATCGTTATCGCCAGACTTCTAAAGCGCCACTCAAAAGTTGGGTTTCCAACCGTCTCGGAATGGCCGGAAACGTTCCGGAATCGACCCAGGACGTCCCGTGTCCCAGACAATGCTTATTTTGTCTCGGAATCCAAAAGATTATCCGATTCAATGACTTATCTAAATCCACGCAACATGAGCACCTCTGAGTAGATATCTTGAAGGGGAGTTATGTCAAGTATTTTTCATTGATTGATTGATTGACCGATACTGCAATATAGCATCTTAATTCCCAATGTTAATAATCGTAATTTAATCAAAAGTGTTTCGACAAATTGACTTTCGATTAAGAACTCGAAAGTCTTGAAGTTTCGAATATCAATCTAAATTTCATAACTTCGTTAGCGAAGCGGAATGTGGAAAACTTTGAGGGTTTGGCACTTTTCCCTGTCTCAGCTATTTGTTATGCCTTGCGGGTTTATCATTACATAGTGGGAACTGGAAAATGTCCCGGAATGGGCCGGAATGCGTTTGTTCAGAGCTGGCAACCCCATTAGCCAAAATCAGGGCACCAGCTTATTCGCGAGCGCTGATAAAACATGAGCAAGGCATAGAGTTGATATCTAACGTAAGCGTTGATTCGTGCTGCGTGTAAGAACGCATAAACTGTCTCCATAAAATGGACTACAGGTGGTTCGGTATCTAAGACGCAAATGGGTCCGCTGAGAAAAAAGAGCTAGAAAATGGCTACATTGTTATTCGTCGTTTTCGCTCAAGGAGGCGATTATAGATCAACGCTCGCTGTATACATATATAGACTCGTAATGGCGGAACATTATGACGTAATAAGAAAATTGCGAATCTACCCTAATAAATCGTTAAGGGTTTCGATGGATACCCACCCCATAGGTTTTGGCTTAAACAGAGAGCAGTGACGATTTCGAAACCGTTCTTCTTGGTTCGAACTATAGATCAAAATGTTTTTTACATTTTAAAAGTTTGATTCGAAAAAACTCAACGACATACACAAAAGAAAACCTCCAAAAAGTCCACTATTTCTGCTACTGGTATGTTCACGCGTTTAGTTATCTGAGAAATTAGAGGAGACAGAATAGGATGAAGAAGAGGAGGAGGAAGAAGAGGAAGAACAAAGAGGAGAATGGTGAGAAGGAAGAAGAGGAGGAAGAAGAAGAGAAGGAAGCAAATGAACAGGAGGAAGAGGGGAAGAGAGGAAGAAGAGGAAGAAGAGGAGGAAGAAAAAGAAGATGTGGAAAAAGAAGAGGAAGAAAAAAGTGGAGAATGGTGAGAAGAAAGAAGAGGAGGAGGAAAAGGAGGTGAAAAAGAAAGAGGAAGAAGAACAGAAAGAAGAAGAGGGACGATAGGCTGGGGTTGGATGAGAAGGGCAAGGCGTATACAGTAGAGTACAGATGCAGGCAGGAAACGGATAATATGCGAACGGTGAAGGGATGCTCGGAGGATGCGGCCACCTGACCAGATGCCTTCGAGTTGCAGCGGCTGATAAGCGACATCTGTCCTACTATCCATCCACTTTGCCATTCTTTCGTTCCATTTGCAATGTATGCATGGATGTGCGTGTCGGTCTGCCAGTGTTTAGGCGAATGTCGATGGATGGGTGGGTACTGAGCATGTCTCACTCCAAGACTTAAATTTTTCTTCTCTTGTAGTATCTGTCTGTCTGTATGTCTGCCTGCCTGCCTGCCTGACTGTCTGTCTGTAGCTGTGAGCGCGCGTGTTCATACCTTTCTCTGACTGAAAACAACGCGCACTAATTTCCTTAACACGGTCTACCACATAACCAGACATGGCATTACCACATAGCAAGACATGGTATTACCACATAACCAGACATGGCATTACCACATAACCAGACATGGTATCACCACACAACACATCACGGTGCGTTTGCGGATCGACGCCTCTCGCAGATGTTCTTATAATCTTGGCTTAGTGCTGTAACGGGGCAGATGCACTCAGTGACTCTACGACAGATGCCACTCCTCCTCCTCCTCTTCCTCTTTCTCCTCTTCGTTCTCCTCCTCCTATTCCTCTTCCCTTCCTCCACTTCCTCCTCCTACTTCTCCTCCTCCCCTTCCTCTCCCTCTTCCACTTCGTCTTCTTCTTCCTCCTCCTCCTCCCCTCCTCTTCCTCTTCCCCTTCCTCCTCCTCTTCCTCCACGTCCTCCTTCTCCTTCGTTTGCCATCATTTCGGAGGAATGCCTCGTCTGGTGGTCATCTAGTCAGTGATTCTTCCACTGCGTCTGTGATCATTAGGTCGCAAGTGGAATTAATCGCTGACGAGGATGGAAGACGGGACGAGAGGAGAGGAGAGGGTGGTCGGTGCCCGGTGCAGTTTGGACGATGGAGGGACAGATGAGAGGAGGAAGAGAGATGGGCATAGGCAGAGAGAGAGAGAGAGAGAGAGAGAGAGAGAGAGAAATAGACTGGCAAACATATGGGAATACGCAGTAGTATACGTAGAGAAGAGGGAAGGATGGATTTGTCTAAACGACTGAGGCAGCGGAGAGATAATTTATTCTTACACATCTCCACCTAATGTTTGGCGTCAGGAAATGGGGGATGACGATGATGAGATAGTGTATCTGAAGCAGCTCAAACAAACTACGGCACTGTTTGCACTCAGACGGTGCCAGTCCCAAGCGTTGACGGATAAAGGAGGAGGGCAACGCTAATGATCTTTGCAATCAAGCGGTGTCGTTAAACTGAAACAGCTATTGCTAGGAGTCTTCCAGCCGTGTTGTATTTACGTTGTAAGGCGCTGGAAGAAACCATGCTTCCTCTTCATCCATCTCCCAATAATGCACAAGAGACAGACAACGCCCAGTGCGCCTATGGGGCGTTGGCCGTATAGTAAATACGTATCACGCCTAATAGGAGGAGGAGGGGAGGAGGGGGAGGTCACCGCGCATGCCCAAACGATGCCTAAGTTCATTCGGTACAAGGCGTTCTGCGATTCTATCGACTATAGAGGAAGTAACGCCTTCTCCACCTGAAATGGCCTTCCCTGGAGCAGCGCCTCCATACCAGAATCATCTTCCTGCATTCTGTTATCACCATAACGCCGTCACTGCTCATACTCCGGCAGTGCCAGTCCAAAGCCTGGATGAAGAAGGAGAGCGACGCTAATGAATCGATCTCTGGTATCACACAGTGTCGTTAAACTGAAACTACATTATCACCATGCGACCATTTTGTTTGCCGTGTTGGAGTTGGAAGCGGCTTTAAGCAGTTTTCTTGAGGAGTGCTAAGTAGATACTAAATGTGACTGACAATTATTAATGAACGTGTAAATCTGGATGTAATCGACTCTTTCACATACGGAATTCCACTTAAAGGCTAACACTCAACCAATACAGGCTTCCGTTGGCGTTGCCCCATGGTCCAATAACCCACTCGGACACTTTTTATGCTCGCCTTAAAACTATTCTTTTCAGCCGTGCTTGGGTCGGGAGCGCTCCTGATTATCGGCATTGAAGGGTCGTTGTATAAATCGTGGTAATAAATGAATGAATAAATGAATGAATGAATGAATGAATAAATGAATGAAAGAATGAATGAATGAATGAATCACCACACTGGAAAATATCAGAATTACTGAACATGTTATAGACGAGATAACAAAGAGGGGCATAATGAACACCACTTTCAGCGTCTCAATAGCCGAAATAATGACCGCAGACGATTTGCGAATCGCAGTTCAATTCTATTCACACCATTTCACTTGCCCCTATCTTTGTTAAACAAGTGTCAATCCAAAAGCAGTAACTATGGCACAATTGTCTGATATAACTCGTCATTGTTTTGCAAAGGGCCCAGTGCAGCTGTGGCCACTTTGGACAAATGTATTTTGCCTTCGGTTCGATGCTACACGAAAACGCGCCCGCCTCCTTCCTCCCTCGAGACTGGGACGAGCAAAAGCCGATCCTATTTCGCCGGAAACACATCGACGCCATCTTGTTTCCGGCAGGTTAAGCCTCGAGATGATACGCCACATTTGGAGGATGATCGCATTGGGTAGGGTTATCTGCAAGCTCTCGAGTAGGAAATTAGAACCGGTTGGACAATGATAGCGTGGTTAATATGTTAATATCCTGAAAAAAAACGTGGAAACTGCATCGGGCGTCTGTAAAAAGTTGGAAACTAGGTCAGGACTTGCGCATGTGCCTTCGTCTCAGCGATATCGAAACAACGACAACCCATTGTCACAGTGAACGCCGACCGATCACGGACTGTAACCAGTTAAGTTAATCAGTCGCGGTCCACGCTCGCCAAGTGACCCAGTTTCTACTGTACTGGACTGGTAACCATGGCAATTGGTTGCTGCAGCAAAATTGAGCCAATTAGGGAATTCTATGACTACGAGAGAAGTCACGCTGATTGGGTGACCCGATTTCCAGCCAGCATTTGCGAATCTGTACGACTGCTCGGTTTGTCTCTACGCTCCTGAACCGGTCTTTTGTCTGTCTGCCTGTCTGTCTGTCTGTCTGAGTGTGAGTCTCTCTATCTGTCTATGTATGTCTCTTGTCTCTGTCTGGTTCGCTATCTGTCTGTCCCTGTCAAATTGTTTCTCTCTCTGTCTCTGCCTCATTGTTTCTCTCTGTCGGTCTCTGTCTCATTGTTTCTCTCTGTCTCTGTCTGACTCTCTTGTATTACATCAAATGCGGTTGTTTAATTGTTTTGCATCGACGTTAAGGTCAAGATAAGGTTTAACGCTTAGGTTCACCGGAAACGTTCAAGCAGTTGGTTCAGTTACGTTGCTGAACGGACTACACGGAGGCCTGTCGAGCACGGCGCTATATAAATTGCAATGCACTTAATTACACGGTGGTGCATCATTGCAACACATCGGATTACCTGCAACCTCTTGTATCATACTTACTGTATTACAGTAAATTGAACAAGTTTACGTTGCAAAGCAATATACGCGGCATACCGATTTTCTGCAGGAAGTTGGAGTCCAATTATAATTTAAAAATAGGAGCCAAATAAATTCGGCAAAATATTACATTATATCGCCTCACATAGCATTTACGTTGCAATGTCCATTGGCGACGAATCTTACCGCGCGTGGTGCGGTTGTCTTGTGTTCATCAGACGACCTCTCCAGCGGCCATCTTGTTTCCGGCAGTTTGCTTCTTGCCCAGTTAACCGCGGTCAAGCGCTGATGACCGCGATGCTGAAAGCGAGACCGGACGTGGAAGAGAGACGCGAATTGGGAAGGGACAGAGGGACGGGAAGGGAAGGGAAGGTAGAGGAAGGCAAGGCGAGAAAAGTCAGTGGAAGGTAGAGGAAGCAAAGGCAAGGAAAGACAGAGGAAGGAAAGGCAGAGGAAGGGAAAACAGAGGAAGAGAAGGTAGAGGAAGGGGAGGAAGTGCATGGAAGGAAAACGAAACAGGGAAGGGAAGAGCAGGGAAAAGAAGGCGAGGCAGAGGAAAGAGAAAGAGAGTGGAAGCGATGAGAATAAAAGAGAGGAGTTTGCAACGGAATGAAAGAGAAGGGAAGAGAATAAAAGGGAATGCGAGGGAAGGAACTAAGCATGGAAGAGATGGGAATGGAAATGAAGAGAAGGCAGAGGAAGGTGGAGGTACGAGAAGATGGGAAGAGAATGAAAAATTTGCAGCGTAATGAAAGAGTATGGAAGGAGGAGAAGAGTGAAAGGGGCGGGGTAGGGCAGCTGAAGGGTCGGGAATAAGAAAAACTCATTCGTCCGGCGTCCGTAGTCGGTCTTGTATTTAATTCCCAGTTCGGACATAACGGATTTAACAGTCAGAGTCGGCGAATGTCCTGATCCGTGAAGTAATCATTTTTGGATTTATTGCGTCGAGCGGTCGATAGCGTCTTGCCACGCTGCCTCGCCATCATCATGTGATACCTTGCCACGTTGCCTTGCCGGCCTATGCCCATTCTCCCTTGCCCTACCCGCACCCCAAGAAAACACAAACAAAACTGTCCTTTGGGTGGGTGGAAGGATGGAAAAATGGAGTAAAAAGAAAGGATGGATGAATGAATGGGTGGGTGAGTGGATGTAAGGATGGATGGATTGGTGGATGGATAGGTGGATGGTTTGGTGGATGGATGGATGAATGGATGGATTGGTGGATGGATTGGTGGATGGTTTGGTGGATGGATGGATGAATGGATGGATTGGTGGATGGATGGATGGATCGATGGATCAATGAATGGATGGATGGATTGGTAGATGGATGAATTTGTGGATGGATGTATGAACGGATTGGCAGATGGATGGATGGGTGGACGGGTGTATGGGTGGTTAGATGGATGGGAGTAAGGAAGGAAGGAGGGAAGTAGGTAAGGTCGAAGGAAAAAAAGACTAATTCAACAAATCAAAGAATACTGGAGGGAAGGAAGACCCGACGGACAAACATAAGCCGAGGGGATCCTGGAGGAAATTCCCGGTCGAAGGGAATCAGGAATTACTCCACGAAGCCGTATGATCGCGTCGCAAACGATGCTAAGAATCCTGGGACGATCCCCGTCCCAAGGGAGAGTAAAATCCGCCAGCTTTCCCAAAGCAGGGCGACCGCTCAAGCAATCAACCATTGCGAGTTGATTCCTTTGACAGTTGATAGGATTTCATCTGGTCATCTCCTGCCAATCCCTTCCGTTCAATATCTGTCTGGTAGGCTCTTCCATTCACGTCAATCTCGCCACATCTGGTGCGCTCCAGTTCATTTCAGTTCATTGAGACCAATTGCATTCCAGTCCTATCCTATTCTATCCACTACGATTCACTCCGATACTATCCACCAAGTAGCAATACTGTCCTTTCCAATCAAAAGCAATTCGCTTCATTTCGGCCAATAGCATTCAGTCCTTTCCAACCAATAGCATTCAGTCCTTTTCAATCAATCGCAATCATTCCATCAAAATCGATGCCAATTTCGTCCAATCAATAGCAATCCATTAATCCAGTTAATTCCACCAATAGCAACCCGGCGACCAAGTGCCTTAGCCAATCTACTATCTTTGCCCGACTAGCGTGATCTATCAATTAAATTACCTTTGTCCGTCATATCTAAGGCGCGTGATTGGACAGAAGTTGAATCCATGACGCGTGATTGGACAGAAGTTGAACTTGACCTAAATATTAAAAATTCACCTAAATATTTGCCGCGAAAAAGCGCGTGATTGGACAGATGTTGACCTCAATATGGAAAGCAAAAGTCACTGTAAAGTCACTGTAAACAAACGTTCGATTCCAGTTTCAAAAGTTTTTATTCACGTCTATGTGAGTATGTATGCATTTATTAAAGTTAAATTCATCGTGTAATGTAAGTATATTTGCAATTATTAAAACTAATTGGAAACTTAGTGGTAATGTATATTTTTGCGCATTTTAGTATTGACCGCTGCGAACGTGCAGTGTAGGTGATACACAGTTCGTCTACCGTTTCGTTTAAGTATCGTGTATAGGCCTATTTTAGCTCGGCGTCAAAGTCGTTAAAATCAAGTATGACCCGTCATTATTCACGGATTAACAGCTACAACGAACAGTGCCAGTTGCAGTTGAATCGTGAGCTAAAATATTATCCGACCCGTGATTCTTCACGGGTCAACAGCTAGTACATATATAATCACCTCCACGTCATAGTCCGCTGGTTTCATCTACAACTGGTCGTTAGTCAAGGCTCGCCAGTTACACCAATAACGTATGATGAAAGACACGTGACCGTATCGTATCCTCATATTTATATAGCGCTTTTCGCAGAATGACTATTCAGAGTCGCACTCGGCACGGAAACCCCAGGGGTAATGAAACGCCTATAAAGAGTAAGAACCCGACGAAGAGAGGCCAGTCAATAGTTTAGACCTCGGTGATGAAGACAGGTCATTCCATGCAGATAGATCCAAAATATGATCGAAGAAGAATTAGATATGACAGCAACAGGTGAAACAGGTCGCAAAGACCGATGTGGCCGATGGGGACGTTATTCTTCTTATTCAATTCTCAATAGTTTTATTGAACGATTTGATGAATCTACCCATAAGGTCCATCAGGTGGTTATGACATGGTATCTTAGAGTGTGCAGATTATGCGGTAGAAAATTCCTGTAAGCAAAGTGCTCTAATGGAAAGCCTCAACACGGTTAAAATAAATCCAAGGCTTAAGAAATTGTTTGAAATAGCCCTCTGGGGCGACTCTATCCCCCACGCCGCTAAGCCTCAAGTCGAAACCAGCTGCAAAGCTATCGACTACTGTCGACTTCGTTTCCTTAACACTTTAACAGGTTAAAGAATTCGACAGACTAGTTTTCTGTCAGCCTTTAGTATACACTGTTTTATTCCAGGTCGAATGAACCGATGTTGAAGGAGAGGTCACGATCGCTTCCTCCTCGTAAAAGCTTTAGTTGACTCATTTTTAAGCCATTACGTAATAAGAAACAGTACTTAAAATAACCAGCAGCAAGTATTTCATTAGCTGGGAATTCCCCACCGTCATCCTAACGTCGTCACGTCACGTGTTGCGTTAGCCAAGACCGCAATGTGTTTAGAAATCCGATCTAGAATCGGCGACGACAGACGAAGCAAGATATGTTTGGAAAGACTAAGCTACAGATCGAGGAAATGAGTCAGACAGGTAACGCAAATATATCGACACATGCGCTTTAAGACTGACATCTACACTATTAACGTCCATCATTTATGCTGTATGTCTATCTGTCTGTCTGTCTGTCTGTCTGTCTGTCTGTCTGTCTATATGTGGATCAATCTGTTCATTTGTCTGCTACTGTCATTCTGTCTGTCTGACTTTCTCTCTACCTGTCTGTCCGTCTTTCTGTCTGTTGCAGTAGGTCCATAGCTGTCTATCTGCCTGTCTATAATATTCTGTGGATCTATCTATGTATCTGTCTATGTATCTGTATATATGTATCTGTCTATGTATCTGTATATATGTATCTGTCTATGTATCTGTCTATGTATCTGTCTATGTATCTGTATATATGTATCTGTCTATGTATCTGTCTATGTATCTGTCTATGTATCTGTCTATGACCATCTGTCTGCCTGTCTGTCTATTTGTTTGTGACTGTTTGTATGAGTATCTGCTTGTCCATCTGACTCTGTCTGCCTCTGTCTGCCTCTGTCTGCATGTAAGTCTCTGTGTATCTGTCTCTTTCTCTGCTTCGCTTAGCATTTATACTCAGACGCCGATTAAGCACGAGTTCGTAATACTGTTTATATACATATATATTTATATATATACATATATATTTATATATATACATATATATATGCAGCTATGTACACCTGTAACACACATGTGTAAGACCGATATATATATATATATATATATATATATAGATATCTGACAGGTATATTATTAGCCATTTGCACTACATACATACATGTATATATATATATATACTTAATTGCTATTGATCATTATATAGGTATATTTGTTTGTGTTACTGATACTTGTATATGTGGGATATTATTCTTGACATTTATTTGAAAGGTTGTGAGTGCAATCTGCAACGACGACATGGATCTCAGGAAGTCTGAAAATATTGACAGTTCCTGAGAAGTTTGTTTATCTTTATATATATATATATATATATATATATATATATATATATATATATATATATATATATATAATATACACATATATAAATATGTATATATATATATTTGTTCAGTGTGTAAATGTGTAAATACATATGCTTGTGTTCAAATTTTATGCATTACAGTATTTTTAATATTATGTCCTAGAACCAGATATATAAACATCATAAACGCCAGGCATATAAAATATTAATAAACTGTCAATACGTGTCATATATATATATATATATATATATATATATATATCATAAATGTTCGATAAACATATATACATAGCGTGGTTGAACTATAATAAATATCAAGTAAAGCCAAGTGTACACATGTTAAGTAGGCCTACACCCATATATATTAATATCCACGCATATATATATATATATCCCACCCACTGAAGCTATATATATATATATATACATATATATATGTATATATATGTATATATATATATAATATATATAGCTTAAGTGGGTGGGATGTAAGCCACATGTATCGATAGTAATGTGATAGTCTTTTAGAATGTGTGTGCGTGTGTCTATGGACTATGTGCTTATTTTCTGGGATGCTATCTTGTCAGACGGATGCGGACCATCACCGGTCGATGGAGGATGGAGGCTGTTGCTGAGGATGATGAGGATGGTGATGCTGAATGAAGGATGCTCGGCGCTGTTCTCAGTGAACATGTTTTCGGCACTTGTTGTTATTGTCGGTGTCGATGCGTCTCTGCATCCCTTCATCTGTGTCTGTTTCTGTCTTGCTCTGTTTCTTTCTGTCTAGTTATGTCTTCGCCTGTCTTTCTGTGGGGGCCACAGAAAGACAGGCCAAGACATATCTGTGTCCCAGTTCCTGTCTTTGTAATTTTCAACCTCCCACAAACTCTATCTGTCTGTCTGTCTGTCTGTCTGTCTGTCTATCTGTCTCTCTCCATCTCTCAGTCTCTCACTCTTCATCCAGAATTTAGTATTCCGTCTCTGCATATCTCTGCTTGTATGCCTGCCTGCCTGCCTGTCTGTCGGCCTGTCTGTTTGTCTCTGTCTCTGTCTTTGTGTCACCCTCTCACCTACCCACCCACCCACCCGTCCGTCCGTCCGCCCGTCCGTCCGTCCGTCTCTCTCTCTCTCTCTCTCTCTCTCACACACACACACACACACACACACACTTCCACAATATTTCGTATTCCGTCCGTTAATTCAGCCATTGCAACACCGAAATGCAACGGTGCAGATATTTGCAATGCATTATTCATGCGCCGCACTTACGCACCCTCCGACGATTTGTTCGGCGTCGTGTCTTGTTCATCGTTCTTTGCTACTGATGGAAAGGGAAGCGGAATGGATGAGGAGGAGGGGGCATTTCCGGTTTTGGATAGCTCGATATGGTCTCTACCTGGGTTGTCGAATCGTTAAACCTGGTCAGTGCGTACTGGGTTTTAGCTTAGCGATATATATATATATATATATATATATATGGAGCGACGAAGTAAACTATTAAATAATTAAATAAATAAATAAAATAAAAAATGGAGAAATAAATGATCAAATCAATCAATCAATCATGATGATGACGATAATAAAAATGATAAAGAAAGTGATAACAATGATGATAATGCTGATTATGGTGGCCGCTACTACTGCTGCAGACGATGATTGTGACGACGACGACGATGATGATGACGAAATATATGAACTCTATGACGCGATATATTTGGTGACATTCTGAACG
>CAUFVP010000042.1:0-2500 GCA_959347315.1 Bimastos eiseni
CATCATTGTAACAGGTAGGCTTATATGTGTGTCTATCTTGCTCAGAATACGTAGATAGATGCACCTCCTATATATAATGTTTCGCGGCAATAATGAAGCAAATATTTCCCATGGAATATTACATAGATTGCAATAGATGATACACAGAGGTTGCAGTTATTTGAGACACGCAACATCGAATTATATATATATATATATATATATTTATGCAGGGTGTATACTATTACTTGGTCTCCATTCATATCAACAGAGATATATACACACGGCGAATTCCACGTATTATAGATTCATTACATCTTCCATATATATATACACTGTGTCCGGATGAAAAGTAGTACCCAACAAAAAGTGTCACAACTCGTTCAAAACTGTAAGTATTTGCCTGAAATTTTAAACTCAACAACAGTGACCATATTTACACGAGATCCCAAAGCCGTTTGGAAATATTCGTGAAATTGTCTAATTTATGAGCGATTGCGATGGAACACTGAAAAATTAAAGTTTCCAACATAGGCCCTTACTTAAGCCGACGCTGTGACGTCGTCATCGATAATATACGTCACTTGGTTTGGTGTGAGCAATAAAAAAATGGCGTTTACAGAAGAAGAAAAAATTTTAATTAAAGTACTCAGGCAAGAACATGGTTATGGAGCGAAAAGGTTTCTGAAGGAATTTTCGAATAAAGGCTGGTGTCTTTCGTCTGTGATTAAGTTATTGAAGAAGATCGATGAAACGGGCACAGTGGAGCGAAAACCTGGCAGTGGCCAAAAACGCACGACACGCACTGTTGAAAACGTTGAGTTGGTTGAAAGGCTGGCATTAAGTCAAGAAAATGCACCAGGAACCCATAGAACAGTGCGTCAGATTTCGAGGGATATTGGGATTCCGAAGACCGCGGTTCACGAAATCATTTCCAAGGACTTGAAACTGGTTTGTTTTAGGAAGAGGCGAGCACAAGAGCTAACAAGAGCAAAGAAACTGACACGTCTTGTACGCGCGAAGCAGCTGCTAAAGAAATACCCCGAACACACAGTTTCATTCATATGGTTTACGGACGAAAAAGTTTTTACCGTCGCTCCTCCTGTCAACCTCCAAAACGATCGCGTTTATGCGGCGGATGGAACGCAAAAGAAAAATATGCCAGCTGAACGTCTCCTCAAAACACGTTCACACTTTTCAAAGTCACTAATGGTCTCAGTCGGCGTGTCAACCCTAGGGTGCACTGATTTGATCTTCGTTGAGCCGGGTGTGAAGGTGAATGGTGCGTACTATCGCGATGTGTTGCTCAGCATATGCTTCCTGCCATCAAGCACGTGTCTGGCGGCTACTTCACATTCCAACAAGACAGTGCCCCTGCGCACCGAGCACGTGAGACCATTGCTCTACTGTACCGGGAGACACCCGACTTCATATCACCGCAGCTGTGGCCACCCAACAGTCCAGACCTCAAACCAGTTGACTATCAAATCTGGAGTGTACTGGAGGAGCGCGTTTATCGTTCCCGTATTCATGACATCGATCACCTGACGGCACGTCTGGTTGAGGAGTGGCAGCTCCTTGACCACGTTATCATCGACCGAGCCATAAAACAGTGGCGTCCACGTCTACGGTCGTGTGTCCGTGAACGAGGAGGACATTTTGAACACCAGCTGTAGCTGAACTTCACTTCTTATGTAAGGGCCTATGTTGGAAACTTTAATTTTTCAGTGTTCCATCGCAATCGCTCATAAGTTTGACAACTTCACGAATATTTCCAAACGGCTTTGGGATCTCGTGTAAATATGGTCACTGTTGTTGAGTTTAAAATTTCAGGCAAATACTTACAGTTTTGAACGAGTTGTGACACTTTTTGTTGGGTACTACTTTTCGTCCGGACACAGTGTATATATATTATATATATATATATGTTTACAGGCAAGGTTGTGTGAAACTAGGGATTTTTTTAAATGCATAGGCAATTTGTAAAACTCTCAACTAACCATAACCCTACACACCCTTACCCTGGCCTGAATCCTAACCCTGACCCTTACTCTGACCCTAACCCTGACCCTAACTCCAATTCTGACCGTAAATGGGTGCTTTTACATACTGCCTAATATATAAAATCTAAGAAGTCAGGCATTTTACAAACTCCCTGTTTCACACGTTGCATGTAAAGTACGTTTTCGTGTATACGCTGGCGTGTGTGCGTGTATGTGTGTACAGCCATGTGTGAGTATAGGTGTTTGTGTGATATATGATATTTATATATATATATATATATATATATATATATATATATAGATGTGCATGTGTAGTGTGTGTGGCCCATGTAATTTCCGTGTTAACATTCGGTTCCATGTATAAACAGTTAGACATACATTATACTATTATGCCATGTCTATATAAAAAAATGTTTACGTGTATGCGTGAGACGTACATTCGACGCGTAGTCGTATTTGCCTGCGAACGGCCGGTGGAACTCCGTTGCTGACGTGGCACTCGTAAACGGAGTAGACGT
>CAUFVP010000042.1:5000-18896 GCA_959347315.1 Bimastos eiseni
CCATAGGAATGAGAGGTGAATGGGACGAAGTTATCAAGTTACTAATAAGGATACAAGATAATTCCAGACCATGTCACTAGTGACACACAAGAGAGCACCTGCTTTGTAGTCCTGTGGCTGGCATTATTGCAATGGGCTAACAACAGTCATGCTTGGAATCAACAACTGTGACTATAGTATAGTACAGTATAGTATGGTATGGTATGGTATGGTATGGTATGTCATGTCATGGCATGGTATGACATGTCATGGCATGGCATGGCATGGTATGGCATGGTATGATATGGTATGCTATGGCATAGTATAGTATAGTATAGTATAGTATGGCATGGCATGGCATGGTATGGTATAGTATGGTATGGTATGGCATAGTATAGTATGGTATAGTATAATATAGCTATATTATTAAATAAATCTAGTTGATATTTTGCTAAATATTTTGTACACATTTAAAATTGTTCTAAAACTATAATTGGTCCAATTGTTTATTGTTATTTCGAACGTCCCCAGGGGTCCTAAGCAGCAGGACCCCCTCCCCCGATCCCTAATTGGGTGAACCAATGGCAATTGTCAGATTTGTAATAATTTTCGTTATTGTTCTATTCTGCCAATTGGATTGCCAAATAATCTTTGATTGATTGATTGATACATACACATATATACATACATACAATGTTATACATACATACATGCACCCATCGTTTCATACATACATGCATGCGTATATTTTTCCCAGCCGAGTTCAGTGTGACTCTGTATGTAGCATGCGCAGTAGTTTTCGCTTAACGACACTATGACAACAAAGATCGTTATATACAGGTTTGGGATTGGCACTGCCAGAGTACGAGCAGTGTATGAGTTACTGATTCATTCAGTCATTCATTCATTCATTCTGAACATTTATGTAGCGCCTAGCGCCCCCTGATTGTTTATATTCATCGTTATCTCCATCTCCAGACTTCTAGACCGCCTCTCGAAAGCCAGGCGGATGGCACCAGCTGATTCACAAGCGATCACATAGGTACACGATGCAATTAAGCACACACAAAAACACCTACACACAATTGAACGCACAGACACACACGCATACACAGGCACACTCAAACACACTCATACGCAAATACACACATACACCTAAACACACACACACACCTACACACACACCCGCGCGCACACGCACACACGGCAGAGGGTATTAAAGGCAATCACGTTATAGTTATAAAACTGATGATAGATGACGTCAGTCGATTTTGTTGTTGACATTTGTAAGACGAGGGCATTACATCCAATGACGTCATAATCACCTCCGTCATCACATTCCTCAGATCATCGATTTGTCATAACCGTCATCAGCACCGTTGATACTTCGCATGCACGTGGTTAATGTCTAACCCCATCGCGTATCAGAACGAGGCTGATCGGCGTCGCTCTCCTTCTTCACTCAGGCTCAACACTGGCGTCGCTGGATTGCGTCTGCGGCCAAGTGCCAAAGGCAGAGGCTTCGCCGGCTTAAAACAGAGCATGAGGTTCGCCCCATCGAGGCTCGGCGATGCTGGCAGTCTGGAGCTAATCGAAGGCCAATAAAACGGTGACCGGCCGCTTTACCCGGAAATGGTACTCGGTAGGAATGCGGGAATTAGGAAGCGAGTGTTTAGACTTTCCAATGCAGAATTTACATGTTACAATTTATATACACATATATTTATAATATATAATATTATATATAAACATTACTATATCTGTATGTTTCAGTCAAAGTCTTAGAACAGTTTTTTTGTAAAATGCCTAGGAAATTTGTGAAACCCTGACCCTATAAGGCCTATGCTGACCTAACCTAACCATAGCCCTAATCCTACACTAGCCCTAACCTAAACATTACCCTAACCCAAAGTCTAGCCCTAACCATAACCATAGCGCTATACCTAACTCTAAGTACCCTAAATCTGGGGTTTTACAAATTGCTCAAAAATTAGGCATTGCACGAACATTAGCCTGTGACATTAATATGGTTTTGGCAAATGGGTCAGTGGCTTGAATTGTGATGGATGACGTCCTAACTGGAAGACAAGGTCACTCGACGAAGCTACCCAGGCAGGAACGGCATGGAACTCATCTGGAGATGATGGACATGCAAGTGGAATGGGCTGGACACGTGGAAATGGAACAGTGGCAGCGTGGAATGGAAGGGAATTGGAATTGGCTGGACGTTGGAGATTGAACAGCGGTGGAGTTGCATGGAAAAGATGATGAAGAGGTTGAATATAACACGACGGAAGTGGAACGAGTTGGACGTACATATAAGTGACATTACATTACATCGTAGCAGAATAACTCAACCGTGTTCGTACTCTGGCAGTGCCAGTCCTAAGCATGGATAAAGGTGAAGGGCGACTTTAACGCTCTTTGTTATCACACCGTCTTTAAACTGCGACTACAGCCAATTACACGATGCACGACATCTATGTTTTCAATTGTTGTAGCGATATCTGTCTCTGACTCCGTCTCTGTCTCTGTCTCTGCCTCTGCCTCTGCCTCTGCCTCTGTCTCTCTATCTGTTCCTGTCAATGTCTCTGTCTGTCTCTGCCTCAATCTCCGGCTCCGTCTCTGCCTCTGCCCATGTTTCTTTCTCTTTTCTCTATCTCATTCACTGTCTCTGTCTCTATCTCTGTAAGTCTGCCTGCCTACATGCCTATGTGCATACCTGCCTACCTGCCTCTCTCTCTCACTCTGTCTCTGCCTCTGTCTCTATCTCTCTCTGCATCTCTCTTTGTCTCTCTGTCTCTGTGTCTCTGTCTCTGTGTCTGTCTATCTGTATGTCTGTCTGTCTGTCTGTCTGTCTCTCTCTCTCTCTCTCTCTCTCTCTGTATCTCTCACTCTCAACTTATCGTTGTCTCTCCATCCTGTCCCATCTCTCCTACTCAATCAAACCCTTTCAAACAACCTGCATGTATACATCGGAGCGTTGTATAAATTGTATAAATTGAACAGAGACAGACAAAGACACAGAGACAAAAGCACGGAGACTTACATAGATATGTAGACATGCTCAGAAACGGAGGCGTGGCAATAGACAATAAAGGAAGAAAGGCAAAGATATGCATAGACACAAAGGGCGTATGAATTGAGAGAAGTATATCAAAATAGCATGGAAAGAGGTCTAAGCACGGACATCGATGGAAACACGAAAAGGAGTAGGAGCAGAAGCGCAGAGAGTGAGAGAGAGTGAGAGTGAGTGAGATAGAGTGAGTGTGAGAGACAGAGAGACGCTGAGAGATATATATAGAGACATAGAAAGAGTCAGGGAGTGAGAGTGAGAGTGAGAGAGAGGGAGACGGAGAGGGGGAGAGAGAGAACCAGAGACACAGGAAGTGGCGTAGAAAAAGAGCGAGTGAGAGATTAACGACGTTCAAATCTGAAATTGTGATTTACTGTTTATACAGAAACCAGACAATGGAGTTCGATGAAAAAAAGCAGAGATGGAACCTCAAATGGACAGAAAAACATCCCTACCCCATCCAAGTACAATAATGAGCGACCGTTTTAGTCCCACCAAGCGAAATATGGAAAAATGAAGGAAGTAAGGGTGAAAAAAGGAAGTAAGGATTTATAGAAGAAAGGAATTAACGAAAGAAGGAAGGAAAGAATAAAGGAAAAATAGAAAGAGAGAAGAAATAAGGAAGGACCATTGTTTCGTAATCGTAATCTTAACATTTGTAAAGCGCAACTTGAAAGCCACGCGATGAGCACCAGCTTATTCACGAGCGTCGCAACGTCGAATCAGAGGGGTTGCTAAAAGAGTAGTCCGGGGAAACTCAGAAAGTTCAGAGGTGGCGGACCAGGCAGAGTGGCTGTTGAGGCGCGTGACGTTCATTGCAATTAATTTTTCATATCATTCGCCGGATGCGCTGGAGTTCAGCGTTGAATACATGAGCACAGGTATTACCTTATATTTTCCGAGGTGACTGACGGAGCAACGCAGGACGGCGTCTTGTCCGGCAACGACCGTGACGTTGCCTGATGAGTCATCGAATGACGGATGTTGACCTGGTGACCCTGAAGGGCAACAGACGATAGGTCAATATTGACCAACTATGCATTTGCATTTAGAATAATATGACGCCATACAATCATATAGAACTGACATTTCTGCGCGTATATAATCCACCCATTGATGCATACAGTTACGTAATTATCACCACGCACATTATGTATGTATGTACGTATGTATGTATGTATGTATGTATGTATGTATGTATGTATGTATGTATGTATGTATGTATGTATGTATGTATGTATGTATGTATGTATGTATGTATGTATGTATGTATGTATGTATGTATGTATGTATGTATGTATGTATGTATGTATGTATGTATGTATGTATGTATGTATGTATGTATGTATGTATGTATGTATGTATGTATGTATGTATGTATGTATGTATGTATGTATGTATGTATGTATGTATGTATGTATGTATGTATGTATGTATGTATGTATGTATGTATGTATGTATGTATGTATGTATGTATGTATGTATGTATGTATGTATGTATGTATGTATGTATGTATGTATGTATGTATGTATGTATGTATGTATGTATGTATGTATGTATGTATGTATGTATGTATGTATGTATGTATGTATGTATGTATGTATGTATGTATGTATGTATGTATGTATGTATGTATGTATGTATGTATGTATGTATGTATGCATGTATGCATGCATGCATGCATGCATGCATGCATGCATGCATGCATGCATGTATGTATGTATGTATGTATGTATGTATGTATGTATGTATGTATGTATGTATGTATGTATGTATGTATGTATGTATGTATGGATGCATGCATGCATGCATGTTTATGTGCACATATGTATGTAGGCAGTGGTTAAATTCAGCATATAGGGTTCCAGATATATGCCACATATTGGTGTCGTGTTACAGATAAATCTTTATAGCTTCTTGTAATGTAACCTGTTAATCCGACGCCAACTTCGGACCTTACTGCGCTCGGTCAGCGAGCTTCAGTGCTACTTTCCAGTTTTACCTTAATACCAACAGCGTACGGAAGGACTTGTCGCTTCTATCTATAGATTTATGTAGGAAGTCATCGAACTGTCTGTGGTCGATCTATATTCTGTCAACATCTATTTTCGGCTCCGTTGCACACACTTCGTCTCCCCCTCAGACATAGACATACATAGACATACTCACAAATATACTCACACCTATTTACGTAAGCTCCTTCCATCGTTATTTGTACTACATTTATAACTAAAGAAAAATAATTACCGGGCCTAATATATTAATTAGGATGATGATAATAGTATAAATTATTAACGATATTAGTAACAACAATAATAGCTATATTAACAATCATAAAACACACTCACACACATGTATAGTAATAATAATAATAATAATAATAATAATAATAATAATAATAATAATAATAATAATAATAATAATAATATCTGTTTTATTTCAAAGTTTCAAACTGACTGTAACAGGTAGACCCATATCAAGCTGCAATTGTGCTCATATAGAAATTAATATTGCGTAGAATATGAATATTCAATAAAGTATGTTTATCCGAATATCCTGACAAATAACAAACAAATATAACAAGTAAAATTGAGAAGATGGGAGACCAACTTTAGAATTTCCAATTCACGGAAGGGGTCGAGGGGACAGGTCCCCGCGTTTTACGGAGATGGGACACGTTATACGTTTGTCGCCACCCCGACATTTTCTACTCTACTCATTGGGTGTCCCCCCACCTGTCAAACGAGATCGCCGCCTATGAGCCCTACATACATGAATAGGCATCTATCAAAAACTGCATGTATACATAGTATATACAGTGATCTATGTATACTTGTATAAAGTGATATTGTGGATAGAGGCGATGGTGCAAAGTGAGGCTGCTCACCCTCATCAGGCATTCGCCTCGTGAAGAAGGGTGCTTCATTAGGGATTCGATTTGGCCAATTCGATCAGCCCCTCAAATTACGGAGGCAACCGTATGCATGCATCGCAGGGTGAAGGCTGTCTCCCTAACCGTCCCAACGACGCCCCGGTAGAAAAGGTGGGTGGGGCTTGAGGGAAAGGGCGGGTCTGCGGAGTCGCCGCGGAGGGAGGGGACACAGCTGTTAGCACCGCGGCTGATGACAACAGCGTTCATGGCGTAGGACGAGGAAGAGGAAATAGTTCAACACTTCCTTCATCGCAGCAAGAGGTCGCAAAACTTGTGTGGATACGCAAGCAGACAAACACGCGTACACACGCAGACACGCAAGCAAACACCTACACAGACGTTTAAACACCTCCACGCACATACACACGCAGACACGAGATTGCGACATCATTGAGGCGTGTGAGCAGCACTTCTGAACTAATTGTACAAAGGGCGATATCAATAATTAGGTTACAATTGTAATGTATTGTAGCCAGGGGTGTAACAAGCGGGGGAGCAGAGGGCCCCCCATCTGCCCCCCAAATCGGTTCTTTTCTATGTTTCTCCAATGGCTTTTTAAGATGACTTTTGTTAAGATAATTTGTGCCTCCCCATTTTTCAAATTTCTGGGGAAAACTAAAAATTGGGGGGGGGGGCAATTTTTTTTCTAAAATTGTGCCCCCACTTTCAAAACCTTGTTACACCTCTGATTTTAGCCTATTATTATTTGTAAAAGACTGAGATGGCTAATAATACAATAAATTGGAATTGTAACGTAATTGACTTAACCGCAAAGTGTTAGCATGAATGGAGAACTGTAGGTCTACTGTGCCGTGGGTGGCTCAAAGCGATGCCGTAGATGATTTAGAAAATCAATATCAATCACAAAACTGCATTGAGATATGATTACAATGATTTGAATTTTTAGCGATGGACTTTGAGAAAGGAAGACGTTAGATATTGTGCAATGTGGACAATCTTCAATTCCTCATCCAATCAGTTGAGTTTATAAATCCACAGTTTAACGGCGGCTATGGTGCGGCATTGGTGCCAAAGGCCATTGACATCGGCAGAAATTATTTTGAGCAGTTCTGAAGGGTCGTATGGCAAGACATAGACCTCAGTAGAACCTGACACAAATCATCCGGGTAAATAAGCGTCTGGAGGTCGAAATGTAATCCAGTTTGAGAACTGCGAGATCTGTAGTGGTATCTTCAATATACCAAAACTCAGCTGTGAGCAGCTTTGCGGATTGTGGGAATGCGGCCTTTTCTAAGCGGTATTAATAAGGAATTCACCCAATAACCTGCGTAGGTTACCATACAATTCAAAAGCATCAACAATAATACGATCACACGATCGCTCCCTAACCTATGGCAGAACGCTTAACCTTTATAATTAGATTGTTGTATTTCTTTTCATTAAGGTGTATTAAACTGTACATGTACAGGTGAGCGTTCACCAGAATGACGATGTCCTGGTTTTAAAGTGAAAGATTGTTGAGCGTTTGTCAGCGGATGGTCGTTGTAGCTTTGCAAGTGAGTCTCGAAGAAAACTATTCACGGTGAGTTCCGTTAAAAACAGAGGGAAGAATCGTTGAAGCACAAGGATAGAAGGATACGATCGTTCACTTTCGCAGTTAACTCCACTGACACTCGGAATCGTAATCGTAATCTTCAAACTTCTAAGGCGCCACTCGAAAGCCAATCGCATGGCCATCAGCTCATTCACGAGCCTGGCGTCAAATCAAATGGGTCGTCATAAGGGTAGTTCGAGGAAGAGAGCAGTCCGGTTTCCATAAGGTGAGAGGAGGCAGAGTACAGTTGTTAAGGGGTGTTACTTCTGTCGAGGATTTGAGAGTGGATGATCGAGTGAGTCTGGGTAAGAATTCTTGAAGAGGTGTCGACCCAACGCTGCATATACACTATGTTGCCCTAGTCAACAGGAATATTCAAGCGTAGTAGATTTCTTTATGCCAATGTCCGTATTGCCTGCATCAATATAATTCCATAAGCAAGAAAAGGAAAAATGAGTGAGGGATTATTGCACAGGTCGATGACCTTGAGCCCTAAGAGCGCGACTCTGCAAATGCTTCCAGAGGATTATCGTGCAGATTCTGCCTCTCAGAAATCTCTTGGAGCGAGTAGGATTAGGGAATAAATTCCATGCAGTCTATCAACTTCAACAAAGAATTGCGGAAATTATCGGTTCTCAGCTGGTCTCAGATAACTGAGGACGTCCTATCTAATATAATCCAATATGATCCAGTTTAGTCGAGAAACTCGAGATGGATCTGCAGTTAACCGATACCAGACGACAACAAAGAACATTGACGTCGACAGAAATTATGAACCGTTGTGACCGTTTTGCATGGCATACATTACATGCTGGCTTTGTTCTTGACACCATTGCGACAATAGTGTACAAAGATGAGGGTAGCCTGTTGGGCAATGGAGCCACATTTGGGCAGGATCTGAGAAAGCGAGTTCGATTTCCGTATCCCCCCGTAAGGTTTACTAGCCCCTATTTCGCTAGACGGCAGCGTCGGTTAAATTAGATAATAACGTGATAGGCGCCTTGAATGGCTGTCGACAGTTAAAATCGGCTCCTCTAATTACCTGTAATCGATCGTTTATACTGTACGTGTAATCATACTGCGACAATATTATTACTAATTGATAATTTATTATTATTATTATTATTATTATTATTATTATTATCATTATTATTATTTTTATCATTATCATTATCATTATTATTATTTTTTATTATGATTATTATTATTACTATTATTATTATTATTATTATTATTATTATTATTATTATTATTATTATTATTATTATTGTACAGAGCGCATGGGAAACCAGTGAAACTCGTAGAAAAATTGAAGGAAGTGTTTAATTAACTTCGAGATCGTTATCTCCAAACTTCAAAAGCGCCACGCGAAAGCTACGTTCATGGCACCAGCTTAATCACGGGCGCTGCGTTAAATCAAATGGGCCGTCCAAAGGGTTGTCCGAGGAAGGTTAGAGTCCGGTTTTCAGAGGGCCAAAAGGGGCAGAGTACAGCTATTAGTTTCAACTCAAGCTCTCGCCATCTTTAATGGAATAACTCAGCTCCAATCATGGTCTAGTCTAGCTTTAATGTATAGGCCTACTGACTGATACTGTGTCACTTTTTTCAGGACACGATGCTCCTACTTGATGATCGCTTTGAAGAGTCTGGAATCTCTGTCGATAACCGTTAGAGCGTGAGAGATCAAAATCGGAGAAGTCAGGGATAATAATTGGTCACGGTTGATAGAGCTAAGACGTGTCATCGCAACGCTCCACAGCGCTAAGAAGTCGAAGCAGAAGAGAAGGCAAAAGAAGGGAAGGGGAATGGGAAGGGAAAGGGAAAGGGGAAGGGAAGGAACGAAGGACAGGGAAATGGAAGAGAACAGAAGGAAAGAAAAAGAAACGGAAGGAAAGAAAAATTAAAGGGAAGGAAAGAGAACCGAAAGAATGGACTATAGAAGCGAAAAGAAGAGTGTAGCGATCTATATATTACGGTTACAATCGCCATTTAATTGCCACCATTCAATTTATGTATTGTTTCAACCAATCAATCAATCAATCAATCAACAAATCAATTAATCAATCGACCAATCAATTAATCGACCAATCAATTAATCAATCAATCATTCGATCAATGAGACATCTGCGCTAATTATCCTCACCTGCCTTGAAAGTGCAAGGCATTACCGTTACATTACATTACAGAGTTGCGCCAGTAGGAGTAATTGCAGTTTGACGACACTGCGATAACAAGAATCATCAGCATCATCACACAGATCATTAGTGTCGCCCTCCTCCCTTATCCAGGCTTGGTACTGGCACTGTCAGACTGCGCACAGTGGTTGCGTTATGCATAAGCCACTCAACCATGGGTGTTACTTAAGACCCATGCTATACAGATCTACGGAACAATGCCTTACCAATGGTCAGTCTGCAGACGGCAACGATGACCAGTAAAACAAGTCCAGTCCACAGATCGGCGCCAAGTACCTCGCGCTTGACTGAGCCGCCCATCCGACCAGGGAGGCTGAGGGCTGCTGCGCAATCGGGTCAAAGGTGGAGAAGATGAAGAGAAGATGTCTTCCCTGACGACCGAAGATGCTAAGGAATCTGTTTTGAATCGATGATCAGATTCTCCCTTTCCATCCTATCGCAGTTGGTCCGTTGTCGTCGAGTCAATGATGCATCGCGGCAGCATCGCTCATCCAAACCGCATCTCGAGTGTTTGCTCTGCCGCTGCGGCTGCTGCGGGTGATACAAATCGCATTCGTCGAGCCTCATCCTTGGCTGCTGTGGCTGCAGTAGCTGACGACGACGATGATGATGATGCCGTGAAGTATACGATATATGGGCGGATGCTACTGCTGCTGCTTATTTTCAGTCGAACACGAAAAAATGTCTAAGTTCTGTGTCTGTATCACTCTCTTCGGGTACCTGGGATTGTCTGTCTACGTGTCTGTTTGTATGTGTGTGTGTGTGTGTGTCACTCTGGATGTGTTTGCCTATACGTGTCTGTGCTCGTGTCTGTTTGTGTGTAGGTGCGAGCGTCGTCGCTTGTCTGCGTATGTCTGTCTATATGTGTGCCTCTGTGTGCGTGTTTCTGACTGAGGGTGTCTGTGTTTTTACCATCCTCTGTGGGGTCACTGCACCCCCCCCCACCTATATCTTATCGTTCATTCTCTCGATCTGTGTGTACTTCCAACAGGATGTCTTTCTTCCTCTCTGTCTCTGTCTGTCTCTGCCTGTCTGTCTGATTGTTTGTCTGACTGCCTCTCTATCTCTCTTTCCATCGGTTTCTGTTTCTGTTTCTCCCTCATTCAATAACTGTCTACGTCTCTGTCTCTGTCTATATATCGCTTTCTCTATCTATGTCTCTGTAATTGTCTCTGTCTGTGTCACTGTCTATTTCTCTGTCTAGTCCCATGTCTATGCCATCTGTCTCTGTCACTGTCTCTGTCTTTGCCTATGTTTCTATCTGCGTCTTTGCCTCTGTCTCTCCGTCTCCATCCTATTGTCTCTGCCTCTCTGTACGTATATCAGTCCCTGTCTTCCACTCTCATATTGACCAATGGTGGGTCTGACTGGGTGCGTGGTTAAGTATGCATGCGTACACATCTCCGTTAAGTGTTCAATGGCGGTTGGTATTCACCGTTGATAGTTGCCTGTCTGGCCATATCAGTTGCGCCTCAACTGACTTGTTATATGAGAACCTGTCGCTCGCCGACCAATCGTATATGGCCAACCCCCTCCATTCTCAAACGAACATAAAAATATATTTGTATGCCGGATTGAATTAGGTTTCGTTATATGCCTTCTGGTTTCAGCCTGGTTTCTGTTTCAGCCTAGTTTCCAGTTTCAGCCGGGTTTCTGTTTTCAGCCTGGCTTCTGTTTTCAGCTGGATTCTCGTATTCGGCCTGGCGTGTTGTTTTAGCCAGGCTTCTTGTTTCAGCCTGATTTCTATCTTAGCCAGGCTTCCGGTTTCAGCCTTACTTCTGGTTTCAATCTGGTTTCTGGTTTCAGCCTGGCTTCTGGTTTCAGCCTGGTTTCTAGTTTCAGCCTGGTCTCTGCCTTCAGCTGGTTTCTGTTTTAGCCAGGCTTCTAGTTTCAGCCTTACTTCTGGTTTCAACCTGGCTTTGGGTTTCAGCCTGGCTTCTGAACTGTGCCTCGCCTCTGGTTTCAGCTTGGCTTCTGAAATCAGCTTGGCTTCTGGTTTCTGCATGGCTCCAGATTTCAGCCTAGCTTCTGATTTAGCCTCCATTCTGGTTTAAACATGGTTGTTGCAACTGAACCAGTTGCAAATGCCAATAAGGCGGACTGTTTTCGGTGATCTAACCATCCAGCTGCAAAATTGTATATGTAAGTGGCTGCGTTTTGTCATCTATAATATATGTTCTTATTAAGCACAAATGCAAAACAATAAAACAATACAATGCGAGTAAAGAACAATAGCAATCAGCGGCATTGTAAGTAAACAAATCAATCAGTGGGCAACAACCTACACACAGGCATAGACACACATCTACGCATACGCGCACATGCAAATGCGTACGCACGTACAAGCATTCACGCATACATGCATGATTTCAAGCACTATAAATGACATGTAGGCCTATATACGCATGTGATCAGTTGCTTCGTTGTATGTCCGTGTGTGTGTGTGTGTGTTTGTGTGTGTGTGTGTTTGTGTGTGTGTGTGTGTGTGTGTGTGTGTGTGTGTGTGTGTGTGTGTGTGTGTGTGTGTGCGTTTTCGGCATTAGTGTATCTGGCTGCGGGTGGATAGAGATGCCCGAGAACTATACAAGTACATACCATCGTTGTCGACCAATCGCTGAAATTTAGAACCCTGCGGGTGTGATTCCTCATAGCGTGGGAGGCGAAAATGTGTCCCACATCGTCTGCCACCGCTTTCAACAGTGCATGCGCGAGATATTGTCCCAGTAAAATATTACCAGAAATACGAAAATCGGAATGACACGGTTTTATATCTCATGTTGTTTAAATTATACTTTTTATTTTAATTATTATTATTATTATACTTAATAGTTAGGAGATACTGGATTTCCATATGTACTGTAGCCATTTTTTTGGTATATTGGAATTTTGTGTTTACCACGACCCTGATCTCCCGATGTCATTTATAGGTCAGTTCGAAAGTTTCGGTATGACGTCATTCATCGATCGTGTGACCCAATGACGATATTATTTTTCGGGCGCATCTTCACCCGGATACGATATATAGCCACAACGGCCACATGGGTTACTAAGCGCTATATAAATAACACAGTGCGTGCGTGGTCATCAGTTGCGCGACTGTCAAATGAAGTTATTTTTCGATGTGATTCCGATGGTGCGTGAGGTTCCATTGTAATGCTAGACACTCGATGCATCAAAAGACTGAGGTTCAGATCCAAGGTCGACAGATTTTTGGAGATTTTTTGCTTGAACCGTACCAACTACAGTAGCCAACTTAGCTACAGGATGAGTTCCCCGAATGCGAATGCTCTGCCTCTGTCTCTGTCTCTGCCTCTGCCTCTGTCTCTGTCTCTGTCGCAACTATAGGTCAATAGGCGTATACGGTAATATTAAGACGATTTAAAACCCAGTGTATTCAGTATTATATTTGCAAAGCATAAATCATAGGCTTGTATTACTGATTATAATATTTTAAATAAGTTTTTACGGGTCCGGTCCAGGCCCCTAAGCTCCGCAGGGACCCCGGTCGCCGAGGATGCATCATACAAGGCACGTAGACCATACATTAGGCACCCTACCCTAACACAGCATGATATGCACGCACGCATATATTAACCATAAAGTAATGTATGATCTACATGTATGTCGCTATATATCGATGTGCGTCTGCTTGTAGATGTATGTGTGTGTGTGTGTAGATATGCGTTTGCGTATGTGTGTGTTTGTGTGAGGGTGTAGATGTGCGTCTGTAGGTGGATATGTGTTGCATGCGTCTGTGTGTATGAGCGCTAACGCCATTTGCAAGAGTTCTGAAGGAGCGATTTTGTTGTAAATGATGGATTTGTGAACGGAGTCTGACATGGTCACAATCAGCCCGCTCCCCCCTCTCTCTCTCTCTCCCTCTCTCATTCTCTCTCTGTCTCCTCTCTCTCTGTCTCTGTCTCTGTCTCTATCTGTCTGTCTATCTGTCTGTCTGTCTGTCTGTCTGTCTGTCTGTCTGTCTGTCTCTCTCTCTCTCTCTAACGTCTGGGCCACTAATGGTTACGATCTATTCGCCAGATGGCTTCTGGGGCAGCGTGGGGCAAAGAAAGCCTTCTGGGGTCAATAGTATGCAGTTTGGGCAAAATTAATGGCATATTATATTCATGCACAAACCTAGGCTAACCCAGATGCGTGCAC
>CAUFVP010000043.1:0-12500 GCA_959347315.1 Bimastos eiseni
CTTATTTGTGGTTGAATTGTACTATAACATCTTATGTCTCCAGGTGCGATTTACTGGTTTGGCAGCGTCTAGCAAACCGCCGTCGCTGGTGCTGTTGATATGCGCCGCCTGGTAATGGATTAGTACTAATCTGTTGGCCTTGTCGGAATCCCGCGATGATGCCGAGCAGCCAAACGGGCTATTCCAAGGATTCAGAGGACGTTGAAGCGGTCAGACGAGCAGCTGACCACTTGGCCCACGGTGGTCAGCCTATGGTTAGTGGTCACAATAATCGGTGGTATTAGCATTCGTTTAGCGCTGGTCAACCCACGAGACATGCGTTGCATCTAATGAAATGGCGTAATGGCGAACCATCTTACGGTCAATTTACCATATTTAATGTTGCGCTACTTCTCAGTTGTGCATTTTAAACATCAAACTTTGCTTGCTGTCACATACAATATACTTCTAACTGACTGCGGTTTTGGGGGTGCTTGATACGCAGACCAATTTCTAATGCAAATGAACCAGACGAGTTTTAAGGAGTTAAGTTTTTGGTGTGCCGTGAAAAATAACTGACATAACTAAGTGTGCATTGACATTCTGATTTATGTGAGTGTCATATTTTAGCAAGTAGTTACCGAAATCAAAACTTTCTTTCCACAGGTTAATTAGCAAGATCCTTGTCAGATGCAGCGAGTGAACCATGGAGTATGTAATCATGGGAGAAAAGTGTCTATATCGCAACTGATATCTGATATCAGATGGATCATTGACATGCCATCGATGGGACAAAGCAGTTTGGGGATCCTTCTCATCTTCATCCTCTTCTGTGTGACGAATGATGAAGCAGCAGGTTCTGGAACCGGAATTCCGTGCACCCACGAGGGTCATCTCAAGACAGACAAAAACTGGTTTGGCTACCTGGCGAACATAAGCATCATCACCACAGGTAGGATGACGTTCCAGTTCACCTACCAGGCGGAACGGTGCTGCCAGAACATTCTGTTTTATTCAGAAAGTCAGATGGCTATCATCAGTGCCCGAATGAATTGCTGGCAAAAGGAGTATCTCCTCAAGCCAGAAGACGATCAGATCCTCAGACTGACACCCCGCTTCTCATGGTCCGGTTGTCACATCACGCATCCAAATGGAGTGGCCACCTACGTATGCGAGGGCGGGCGTAGCTTCACCGCCGACCAGCCAATCAGTGGACCGACGACGTGGTACGTTGCCGTCAGCAACTGTGCCACACTTCAAGGGCTTGACCTTCAATACCGGCTGGTGATTTACGGGCACATCGGAGAGTGCCGCTCTGGGTCTGGATATCCGGCGGGCGGTTCATCATCGTTAGGTTCTGTCGTGGCAAATCCACGTTCAGTGTTTTTGCCGAGAAATCCTGATCCGGTGACAAATGGTGATGTGTCGTGTGTCATAGAGAGAAGGCTCAATGTCACCGCCAATTGGTACGGGTTTCTTGCCAACGTTTCATTCGTGCGAGGCGGAGGAATGCGTTTCCTGTTCACGTATCCAGTCAAGCGAAGTATACAGAACATCTTGTTGTACACCGAGCATGATGTTGGGAAGCTTTTCCAAGAGCAGTCGTGCTGGCAGAAAGAGGGCGTCATACCCCCAATCAGCTACCAGGAGCAGGTGCTCGATCTCAGCCCCCAGTCGTCGTGGAATGGATGCGTTACAAAGGAAGAGAGGCCGGGTGCGGAGGCACAGTTGACGTGTCGGGGAGAACGGTGGTACGACGAACCACGGAAAATGTATATGGCGGTTAGTAACTGTCAGAGTGCAAATGGACTTCTCATCAACTACCACCTGGAATTATTCGGTTTCACGAACGACATCTGTTCGCTGGGGGTCGGTCTGGTACAACGGTCGCTTCCAATTCATCTGCTTCTGGTCACGAACATCCTTTCACTCTTCCTGATACTCATCACAGCAGGTTGTTGAAGATTGACCTCGTAGAAACGGGGGAGGGCAACTGCCTGCCATACAAGAGCTAGTCGAGAATATCAGGGTGCATCAAATGGGGTGATGATGCAGCCACTGAATTGTGAAGAGGCCAATGTTGGCTGAGTTGAATCCACAAGTTCTGCTGATTGGTTGGAAATACCTGTAACTGCAAGCAAAGGTATTTCTAAGTCGCAAAGGAAATTCCCACCTGAGTTAAAACCAATTCTATTACGTTTAGTTATGGTTGTATCATGGAAGTGTTTGGCCCCCAACAGATATTTTCCTTGGAACAGCTGTTATGAAGAAAGGATTACACCTAAGAAAGGATTTAGAAGGGCTCACTATTCAAACAACAAGGATTCTGTAAGTGAACGACTATTTCCGATGCATATATTCCTTGCAAGGTGAAAGGCAGAGAAATGTGACGGCAACTGTTGCTTTTCTGCCACCTGTGACTGCTGAGTTCAGCTGGAACAATATTGGTCATGCATCATATCCTCATATAAATTCCCCTGCCATCATACGATTTGCAGTGCAATCCGGCTTATTAATATACCATTACTTAACATAGGTTTTAAGTGGTTAAGAAGATATGCAATCTGTTTTGGAACCGGTGCATGTTACCTTGGAATGGTTAAATGCCCATTCATCCTTCTGTACTTCTTTGGAAAAGCTGTGATAGGGTCTACTGAGACATTGCTATCATCCAAACCATTCCACATATCTAAAAGTTGTACATTGAAAAATGTCTGCCCTACATTTGTTCCTTTGAGTTTTGTAATGTAAGTAATAATGTAATGTGGCGTGAGTTGCTTCATTTGCTGCTAATTTATAGACCCTCTCTAATCTCTATCTGCACTGTATGTAACCCTATAAGCTTCAGTAAAGTCTAGTCTGCTGTTACTTTCTTCCTTGTTGTTCCCACACTTTTATACTGAGATCCTTCTGACCCCACATTGAATCAGATATGGGCTTTGTTCCTGTATTGTTAAAGAAATTGTGATAATTGATTTTAGTCATGGCAAGATTGTGTTAATGTCTGGATTGTTGTTGTTTGACGGAAAGAGATGAGTTATTGGCAGAATTTACCTTGCTCGTAAAAGTGATATTTGTCTGGCTTGCATTGTTAGTGCAAAATGATCACTGATCAATACTTAAGGAACCGAGTACAGTATTCATTCATTCATTACAGAGATTTATATAGCGCCCCTTCAAGACTACTACTCAGGAGCGCTCCCGACTCCAGCACCTTTAAAAAGAGCAGTTTTAAGGGGAGTATATAATGAGTCTGAGTGAACGCTTGGTGACAACTGCAACACCAACGGGAGCATGTTCCAGAGCGAGGGTCGAACCACTGAGAAGGCACGATTCTGTTGAGTAGGTGTACTGGCAAATGGGACAATGAGCATGCCTCGCTCAGTAGAACGGAGAAAGCGGCGACCCAGTACACTCAAAGTAGAGTAACAGAGTGTGTTACTGTTCAATTGCAGCAAAGCGCTAAACACACTCAAAAAGTTCCCCATTATTCTGTAAGCACAATAGATCTGTATGTAGATTGTCGAGTAGCCTTAATGGTTGAAATTTTACCTACCGATGATTGATTCTGTATTTATATATTAATGTTTGATTTATTATTATGATTTCTATTGCTCTATTTATTGTCAGCAGCAGCAGCAGCATCCTTTTTGTCATTGTTGCACTTCCATAGCCAGTTATTGAGATTCTGTTAAGTTTTACTCAATGTTTTGTTAGGATAATTGTAGCTTTAAGTGTGTCTGATCAGTGAGTGTCTTGCCCTTTGGTAGTGTATATATATTTATGTGCTTTCCTGATAATATCACTAATATCTACAGACCTAGTTGTAAAATCATTGAAAGGCATTTAGAATGTTGCTGCACTGTAGATGGTAGACGATCATATACAGTAGGGTAGATTTCAATATTAAGGCTTCTATTGCCTTTTATCTCTGTGTCTGTCTGCAGTACATGTTGCTTGTGTCTGCAGTCCGTCTGAATCCTCTCAGCTTTGGTGTGCAGTGTTCTGTCAGTAAATTGCGCTGATGCACTTGTTGGTCTCAGGGGTATCACATTGTTGTGTTGGCTCGCCTGTACAGCCCACGAATACAATACGAGACATACTTATGTACATGTATATGTGGGCAACACGTTCGTATGCATGTATATATGTATGTTTATGCCAGTGATTCCCAACCTGTGTGCCACAGCACACTAGTGTGCTGTAAGAACCTTGCAGTGTACCACGGAAAAATTCTAATATGTTATTAATTAACATTGATAAAAGCATAACTCTACAAAAGAGATATAAAGGTTTTTAAAAAAGCAAATCTGTTCAATTGATATAATTTTTTACTTTGTTCTAAACTTTTAAAGTCTAAGCTTTATTATCACACAATTAGAATATTAAAATTTGGATATTATTAGATAAGAGTAAAAAATAGATTTCAAAAAGGCAAGTATTATTAAGTGTGCCACAAAAAATTATACTTTTTTTAGTGTGCCGTAAGCCCAAAAAGTTTGGGAATCACTGATTTAGGCTATTGTACCTAAGTACATTGATGCATAAGATGGACTTTCAATTTCTGAGATTACATCCTGTGTTGGTGGAAACTTTCAAAGACATTTCTGCATCAAACCTGACTGCAGCACTTGAATCGTCTTGTTTTCTTGCCTGCAGAGATCGTTTACCGGCGTTTAATCTCCCTTTGCCAAGTTCCACCTCGATCTATCCATATAGCACTCTCTGGAGAGTATGAACGTACTTGCATTGGAATGTCAGATCCCAAGAGTCTCCTTGCATGGCTGGCTGACTGAGCCAGCATATAGAGTACTCGGATTTCGACTCTACAGTGCGTTGCTACCGATTTTCCTTTAGACATCTGAGTTGATGAGTAGATTTATACTTAGAACTTAACTGTTGGCCGACTAGTCCTTCTTATCTGTTGCCGGATTCTGGCTCTATACAACAAACTCTCCTCCTAGTCTCTTTATGCTGTTTTGCTAGGAGGCACATAGGCCTGCTAATAGTTGCTGAGTGGATTGAGACAACAGTTGATGTTTCAAAATTGTGTAGACCAGTGTAAATTCATGTGCATGCCTGTTGATGATGATGATGATGTTATGGTCAGTTTGTCACTGAGATTGTATCTGTGCCACTTGTTTCGTTAATGTACATATTTTGTACACCTGCTGCGTACACTTATCTGTAATAAAATGCACAATAATTGGACTTTGAATGCCTGAATGATAACGTTAATTTGTAGCCATTAAGGAATTGGAAAATTGTAGTTGATTTCAAGTAAGTAAAGTTGGTGAGCAAACAAAATATCACAAAACTTATTTCTTGCAATACAGGAGATAGGACAGTACCTGCCAGGGAATAAATAAATTTTCAATAAATACGGCCATGCCTACCTGACTTAATTCTGGTTTTCAACCATTTAATGTAAGTAACAGAATTTTTTCATTGCATACAGTAAATAATACAAGCTTAGAGTAAGAAGACAGATTGTGCTGGTTAAAATGCAGACATTTACTTGTTTAAGAAGTAGCTGTAATTTAGTAAACTATAAGATATCAATATTTAGTTAGCTATTTGTTTTTTTGACCAAAGATGGTTTAGTGAAGTGGTTTTGTATACGAAATACTGAACTTTGCATAATAGGATAGGAATGAATGCATTGCAAGATACTGTTGAGAGGTGCCTTCAGTGCAGTAGGCTGCTTATGTCACACACAAAGCTATGCTATGAACAGTTGGTAAAGCTGCAATACTTATATATTATTCTATTTCTACTTTCCATGACCATAGTGCCATCGTATAGGCCTACATGTTTGATCAATTACTTTAATTTTCTTTTCCTCTTGAAAGTAAATCTTCCATGTGTCATTGTGCCTCTGTATACAAGTTCCATCATTTGTTTTATTTGCTGAAGATGCTTTGCTCTTCTTGTCATAGTGTCTTCTAGGTATCATAATGTCCTTGTAGACATGTTCCATAATTTACATAATGTTATTTTTTCAGGTAGATCTTCTTTGTGAACTAATGCATGTGCAAACATGATCTGTCATTCACTTTATTCACTTCTATTCAGATAAATAGATGTGTCCTAATGTAGAGTTGTAGACATGTTCCAGCACTTATTTAATTTTAATTTGCTTTACTTCAGAAAAATCTTCCACATGCCCACAATTGAGAATCAAGTGGTCGAATTTTATGCCACATCAGATGTGTTCAGTTACTAGCCAGTTTATTACGATCGTGTTTTAGTTATTCAATTTCCACCGTAGGCCCATGTTTTCGTCTCTGCTTGGCCCTCCCGTTTTCTGACCTGGCGCCGATACTGACAAAACAGCCTGGCTATTGCTGACTTCATTTGAAATGGCACTGGTGACTAAGCTATCTACGTATCTGAGCTAGAAGCTTTTAGTGCTGAGAAATTAGATTAGCACTATCTTTTACAACACTATTTTGGAATGGCTAATGGAGTAGGCCTACCATGCTACGATTTTGGCCCAGAATACAATGAGGTTCGTTCTGAAATGAGTTTTGCAATTTCGGATTCATGATGTTGGCCGAATTTGGTACAATAGTTTGTGTTGCACAAAGATTTTCTGATATGGACTGGCATGGTTGCGTAGGTGGATTTGTACTTCGTGCTTTGCTGCAAAACAAGTTTAATAAATGACATGCGTGCAAGTCAGACAGGTCTTTAATAATACAATGTATTTAACAAACTAACATTTTAATCAGCTTACAAAGTAATTGAATGCTTGCATGATAATTATATACATATTGCAGAAATACTAAGTTCATTTATAAGTAGGCCTATTACATATAAATCTTGTGATAATGTGGATGGAGTATATTAAGTTACTTAGAATAAAAGTGATTAATATGTTAGATTGATACGCATATCATCATTGTCATGTATGCCTCGTTAAATAAACGTACATCAGACTGCTAACAATGGCGGTATTACTACAAGTGCAGATATAGAAGAAGTCTATAGCAACCGGTGTGACCCAAAGTTACAATTTATGCACATGTATGCAAGCTACATAAATGTTAGATAATCAGACAATTTATTTCCAAGCGCATTACTGATATGCACATTCATTTTTTGTTTCTGCCGTTTCTAGTCCCACCAGACATCGATTTCGCCAAATGATCAGGGCCTCTTATTGATTGATAACTCTCTGTGACCTCGAGCCTAATAAAATTTACAATGTTCCGATAAAATGAGTCCATAGATAAATGGCAATAATTTTGCAAGAAGCTTTTTCATGCTTGTTTCAAGTACACCAAATGTAGGCCTATTACTTTATCCGTAGATTATCTAATAAATGGTTTTGCACCAAAAGTCGTATTTAAAAGTACATTATTCATAAAAATTCTGTCGTCTGCTGAAATCCATTTTGAATTATCAATGAAGTTCACGGAAATACGTGACGTCATGTTTAAGGTGATGGTTGTGCAGCGCCATCCTAACAGCTGCCTCAACCGTTGCCTTCGGGTCTTTGCCCTCCTACGTTATCCGGGCTTGGGACTGGCACCACCAGAAGGCAACATTGGTGGGGCTTGCATGCTATAGATGGACCGTTTATAAAACAATTACTTGTTAATGTAAACATATAAATTAGAAACGAAACGTTTCTGGAGCACCATTCATAATCGTAAGAGGCGCATTTAACCATGATCAAAAAGGAATCGTCTTGAACGGAGTATGCTTTAAAGGCATAGCTGAGAGACTATAACCTCATACATGTTGCTGTTTCGCATGCGATCTCTTCCTAAATACGAGTCCTACCACAGCAAAGCATCCGTATTGCATTATGCCTAATTATCAAATAACCCATAAGCGTTCTTTTTTCTGGACACAGCGTACAGATCCTCCTTTAAATCAGCACGTAACATCTGACCGTGTTAGTCACAGTGAATGTGCGCCTTTGCCAGACAAACATGTCGACATGGTCACGTGTAGTGTTTGCAGCTATCAGACCCTTCTTCTAAGAGATTAGTATTTCAATGCAGTATTCCGAATGCCTTTCTTCTCCTTCTGTACTCTGTCGTTTGGCGCTGACCTCAGCAACCAGGGCACCTGATATCTGTCGTTGCCATGGCAACATATCGTTTTCGCGCCAGAAGGCTCCATCGATGACGCAATTCCGCCTTCTCGCTCTCCGCCTCCTCGTCCCCCTCCTCCTCTACCTCCTTTTCCACCCCCTCCTAAGTGCAATTGACGGCCAATGGCCGAGACATTTCCTCCTTCTTTCCTCCCCTTATTGCCAGCATTAACTCAACCGTTGAAGTTTAAGGAGTGAACTCGTCCCTAGAGTAATAAAACCTAGGTGGTACACGTACAAGTATTGTGACTGAACAGTAAGTCTGTTTATTTTGTTCAAATGGCCTATATAATACGCTTTTTCATTAATTCATGTGCTGTCAAAGTGATCAAATGGGGAGGAGGCCGTCAGGGGAGGACTTTCGGGGGGAACGTCCGGGAGAAAATGTCCTAGATCCATTTATTCACATCTGACAACATCTCAATTGCTATACAATCCCGTTTATAATTTATAATTCAACTTAATTTATAATTCAACCTAATTTATAATTCAACTGCACTCGGTATTGGGTTGAGATTTGAAACGAAAACAACTGATCCGCAAGTGTCAACTTACTCGGCTAATTTACGGCATAAGGTTGGCGTTCAACGAGGTTACGTTGGGAGTGTCATTGTCATGGTAACCATACTGTGTTAGAGTACGCCTATCGTGGGGCTTGATTGACATGGCGAGCAATGGGAATAGGATTAGACAGTTAATTGTTAGGTCTACTTTTATGCTTGCCTAGGGATGTAATTTAAATCTTTCATAATTTCTCAGTCTGGATAAAAAAAGGAGGTCGAAAGTAACGTCACAATACTGTTAACAGTTAAAAAATTAAGAATTATTTCGACAACTATAATTAGACTTAAAATTACTTGGGAAACAAAATAGAAACGATAAGTAGGCCTGAAATTAGTTGTTAAGTGAATTATTCGAATATCGAAGTTAAATTCAAATGCGCAGGACTGAATTAGCCTAAGACTGAAAGAGTATTTTATTTTTAGAAGAAAAATATCACTGACCCTAATCACCCTTCATAGATAACTAATAATTTTATGCCTGACGTTGATAAAGCGCCTCTTGCAGTAGGCCTAGCGACTCTGCAAAGCAACTTCCCAGTGTGAACATTCAGAGTAAACAGAAACGTTTCAAGCAACGGACCGTAATCGATAAACAAAGAGCCAAAATTTCAGCCAAAATTTGCGAGGAAAGGTTACAAGCCTAGCATAAAAATTACAAATATCGGAATAGCAGACTTGGAAAAAGAAATTACTGCCGTGGTTACCACGGCAGTAATTTCTTTTTCCAAGTCTGCTATTTTGTTCGGTAGCAAGCACATCTGTGTGTACACAATGAGTGCCACCGCTAACACTACAACCGTGCGATGGACAATTGCAATTAATTAATTACTTAATTAAATAATTATAGTCCGGAAATGTTCATCTGTCGCTCGTTCGTTTGCGCTGTGTAATCAACACCATTCTCAATGCGTCAAGACGGCGCCATGCGGATTCGGCGTCGTGGCCGGCGACATCTAGCGAATTACGTAGTAAGCAGGGTGGTGGGGATAGAGGAAGAGGTGGAGGAAGAGCAGAGGGAGTCAGAGGATGATGAGGTGCAGGGGAAGGTGAAGAAAATAAGCGGAGGTGGAGGAATAAGAGGAGATAGAGGAGGAGGAGGAGGTGGTGGAGATGGAGACGGAGAATGAGGTGGTAGGGGATGAGAGAGCAGGGTATTGAAGGAGGGGTGAGGACGGGAGGGAATGGGCTAGATTGGAACAGGAAAGGGATGGGAGAGGAAGTGGATAAGGGGAGAGAAAGGGTAGGAGATGAGGAAGTGGATTGGAGCGCAAGGGAACCAAACTCTACCGTCCTAAGACGTGCAAACATCTAAATTTATTTTATAATGACTTCTTAGTATGCTGATATTTACTTAAGTTTACTGTGACTGTCAGCAATTTATCAACAGCCTCGAGTTGCCACTTAAGTCAGTTTAACTTCGGTTGTGAAAGCTGCTTCGTTGTTGCAACTTGCTTGACGATACACAGCCCTTGAGTAAGATCATCGACGGTAACAGATGCGCTATAACATTTTCTAGTTACGCAGCGTCACACTTTAGGCGATCATTATTCTTACAGTGAGAAATGGTAGACCTACATCCTGTTCTGAGTAGACTACCTTGAAGGGGCGTTATATAAAACTGCTGTAATAATAATAATAATAATAATAATAGTAATAATAATAATAATAATAATAATAGTAATAATAATAATAATAGTAATAATAATAGTAATAATAGTAATAATAATAATAATAATAATAATAATAATAGTAATAATAATAATAATAATAATAATAATAATAATAATAATAATAATAATAATAATAATAATAGTAATAATAATAATAATAGTAATAATAATAATAATAGTAATAATAATAGTAATAATAATAATAATAATAGTAATAATAATAATAATAATAATAATAATAATAATAATAGTAATAATAATAATAATAGTAATAATAATAATAATAGTAATAATAATAGTAATAATAATAATAATAATAATAGTAATAATAATAATAATAATAATAGTAATAATAATAATAATAATAGTAATAATAATAATAATAGTAATAATAATAATAATAGTAATAATAATAGTAATAATAATAATAATAATAATAATAATAATAGTAATAATAATAATAATAATAATAATAATAATAATAATAATAATAATAATAATAATAATAATAATAATAATAATAGTAATAATAATAATAATAGTAATAATAATAATAATAGTAATAATAATAATAATAATAGTAATAATAATAATAATAATAATAATAATAATAATAATAGTAATAATAATAATAATAGTAATAATAATAATAATAGTAATAATAATAATAATAATAATAATAGTAATAATAATAATAATAGTAATAATAATAATAATAATAGTAATAATAATAATAATAATAGTAATAATAATAATAATAATAATAATAATAATAATAATAATAATAGTAATAATAGTAATAATAGTAATAATAATAATAATAGTAATAATAATAATAATAATAGTAATAATAATAATAATAATAGTAATAATAATAATAATAATAATAATAATAATAGTAATAATAGTAATAATAATAATAATAGTAATAATAGTAATAATAATAATAATAATAATAATAGTAATAATAATAATAATAGTAATAATAATAATAATAATAATAATAATAATAATAATAATAATAATAATAATAATAATAGTAATAATAGTAATAATAATAATAATAGTAATAATAATAATAATAGTAATAATAATAATAATAATAGTAATAATAATAATAATAATAGTAATAATAATAATAATAATAATAATAATAATAATAATAATAATAGTAATAATAGTAATAATAATAATAATAATAATAGTAATAATAATAATAATAGTAATAATAATAATAATAGTAATAATAATAATAATAGTAATAATAATAATAATAATAATAATAATAATAATAATAGTAATAATAATAATAATAATAATAATAATAATAGTAATAATAATAGTAATAATAATAATAATAATAATAATAGTAATAATAATAATAATAGTAATAATAATAATAATAATAGTAATAATAATAATAATAATAGTAATAATAATAATAATAATAGTAATAATAATAATAATAATAATAATAATAATAATAATAATAATAGTAATAATAGTAATAATAATAATAATAGTAATAATAATAATAATAGTAATAATAATAATAATAGTAATAATAATAATAATAATAATAATAGTAATAATAATAATAATAGTAATAATAATAATAATAATAGTAATAATAATAATAATAATAGTAATAATAATAATAATAATAGTAATAATAATAATAATAATAATAATAATAATAATAATAATAATAGTAATAATAGTAATAATAATAATAATAGTAATAATAATAATAATAGTAATAATAATAATAATAATAGTAATAATAATAATAATAATAATAGTAATAATAATAATAATAGTAATAATAATAATAATAGTAATAATAATAATAATAGTAATAATAATAATAATAATAATAATAATAATAATAATAGTAATAATAATAGTAATAATAATAATAATAATAATAGTAATAATAATAATAATAGGAATAATAATAGTAATAATAGTAATAATAATAGTAATAATAATAATAGTAATAATAATAATAATAGTAATAATAATAATAATAGTAATAATAATAGTAATAATAGTAATAATAATAGTAATAATAATAATAATAGTAATAATAATAATAATAGTAATAATAATAATAATAGTAATAATAATAATAATAATAGTAATAATAATAATAATAATAGTAATAATAATAATAATAGT
>CAUFVP010000043.1:17500-19545 GCA_959347315.1 Bimastos eiseni
AATAATAATAATAATAATAATAATAATAATAATAGTAATAATAATAATAATAATAATAATAATAATATTCTATCCAATATCATTAACATTTGCACTTAAAATAAGCAACTTTGATTTTGAACACAAAGTCAATGTGGAATTTTTCGTAACATGTAATGAAGATACTCTAAACATTCAGCTTATAATTATACACACAGATACACGAATTGGGAAATCTAACTTCCCAGAGTAACCCAAAGTTTTTCACGAGATAGATCCTCAAGATGAGAACAATGCCAGAAATTACTTAATTAATATATGCACAAGTAGCTGTATTTGCAGTGGCACAGTTTACTTCGCTCCTGCCTCCACAGATCCGACTCCGACGCTACAGCACAAAACCACGATATCGAACAGAATGTTTATCAAGATGTTACGGAAAAGAGGCAAATCCAGATAATGAAAAAGTCATTAACTGCGGCCCTATTTGGGGCACTCACAGACCATAAAGTCTGAATTAATAATTCAGCTCTGTCATATGCCTGCCAAAACATGTACATTTGCATCAACCTGAACTAAAGCTTTGTACTCCCAGTATTAATGCATGTAGGTAGGCCTCAAGCGATTATTTACTGTTTTCGATCCAAGACTCGGCAATAAACGATTCCTCTGGTAGTGGATGCGTGGCTAGAGGTCGTTAGACTCTAGCTTCCTTGAAATCTTATCCCAATACCAGTTTTTTCCTACTTGATAACGGATTACCTGTGCGCAGAAACCTTTACTCGCTCGATGGATTTAATGGACTTCATTCATTAGGCGCACACCCGCAATCTTTCGATTACAGACTCAGCGTCTGAACGGAGTGGATTCGTCTACGAGTCATTGAGCACGATTGAAAAATTAAAATGCTCCCTATATGAACTGAGGAATAGGAGAAGAGGATGAGGAAGAAGAAGTGGAAGAAGATGTAAAGGGAGAAGAACAAAATGAGGAGGAGGATAGGGAGGAATAGAAGGAGGAGATGGAGGAGAAAATAGAAGAGGGGAAGAAGAAGAAGAGGAAGAGGAGGAGCAGGAGGAAGAGGAGGAGGAGAAGTCGAGGATAAGGAGGAATAGAAGGAGGAGAAGGAGGAGAAAATAGAAGAGGGGAAGCTGAAGAAGAGGAGGAGAAGGATAAGTTAACGACGAAAAAAGGAAACGAATATGACGAGGAAGTAGAATAGAAAAAGGGAAGGAAGAGAAGGAAGTAGAAGGAGGCGGATCAGTTTCGAGGCGTGTTTTATGGTTACAACAATCCGTTGGCATTTTTCTCTAAACAGTCAATGTTTTTATGCGTCGCTGGTTTCTCCTCTGTGATCTATTGGCAACAGTTTACCCGACTCAGCGAGACATAAATTGCGTAGAGATCACCAACTGAATGCTTACGAAAATTGATATGTAGTCTGTGAAAAAGCTGGTTCCCGCGACTTCGCTTTGTGGGCGCTGTAGAAATGTTGAGATTACGATTACGATACGATTACGATTAGTCCAGGTGGAACGCGCGAACGCGGAACTCATACATACATACACGCACACATGCGTGGACTGCTTATCATACATACATGCAAATCTACATGCATAAAGACACATATACATACATGCATACATACCTACATACATACATACAAACATACATACGTATACATACATACACGCATACGTATACATACATACATACATACATACGTATACATACATACGAATACATACATACATACATACATACATACATACATACATACATACATATACATACATACATACGTATACATACATACATACATACGAATACATACATACATACATACATACATACGTATACATACGTACAGACATACGTATACATACATACGTACATACATACATTCGAATACATACATATATACATACATACATACGTATACATACATACATACATACATACATACATACATACATACATACATACGAATACATACATACATACATATATACATACATACATACACACATACATACATGCATACATACATACGTACATACGTACAC
>CAUFVP010000044.1:0-19567 GCA_959347315.1 Bimastos eiseni
CACCTGGATGAGACGTATTATGGTATGGTTTGATGTTCTTAAGTCAATGAACGAAATGCGATCGGTTACCATGACCGTCTGTATGACTTGGGGGATTACGGTCTTATTCACAAGAAAACCTGTGCCAACATGGTTGGCATGATCCGCTCCGTGGCTGTAGAAGATCCACTGGCTGTTGATCAGGTCCTTGGCGTAGTCCCCTTGCAGTCGAGTCTCGGAGAGGCCGATCACACGGAAGTTTTTCTCGGTTAAAGTTTCCTCTAACTCCGAAAATCTGATAGCTGATAGCAAGGATCGAACGTTGAGTGTTGCGATCAGTAAGCACATAGATTCCATGGCTTTTGGATTGGAACTTTCTCACCGCCTTGTTCCGATGTTTCGCCTGGCGGGGAGGAGACCGATCCTTTCTTCTTTGGCAGAGACGGCAATAGAACAACGCAAACTGGCCCGACGAATCCTAGGAATCAGCCGCCGACACCAGTGTATTAAAAGCATCGAGACTCATTCCGGTTATCAGGGCTGTCCTTCGCCCGAACTTCGCCCGGTAGCTGACACTTCTTCGGCGCTGATCGTGAACATTATGAACTGGAGGCGGAAGCCGCGGCCATGCCGTCGCTGGCTCGACGACTTCAAGGAATACGCTGGAGAATGTTGGCAGATGTTTCCCCGATGTGAGATTGCAGAATAGTTTGCAGAAGTGATATCACGTGTCCCTTTCTCCTCTTTTTCTCTGGACCCTCGTTTTCCTCTCACTCTCTCGCTGATAATACATCACTTACCAGCCATCACTCACCGCAGAAAAGTGGCTCCCTGCGTTCCCGAAAGATCCGACCAATGCTCTAATCAATGGATCATATTTTTGTCAATTTTAACTCATCCTCAATATATTGGTATGTTTACTTGTACTGCTTGGAGCGAAATTTGGAGAACATACAAAGATGTATGTTTGCCTATTACATAGATTAATAGAAAAGACAATTGAAAATCTCACATTGTTGTTAAAGTGATCATTTAAAAAATGACGATTCCACAGCCAAAAAAAACCGGTTGCCATTTTTTCCAATTGAGGCTCTCTGCAACACAGCCAAGACGTCTGTCAAACTGCCCAATGTCAGTATTATATCAATCTGCATATTTGCTTGATATTATTTTGTCATGCGCGGGCCCAGAGATCGTCAGCGCAACGCCTGGAGGCGGGGCGTGAACGAGAAGAGCGGATGCAGCACGCGCACTGAGCGGTCGTCTACGGGTTGTGGTTGTTGTTGTATATACTCTTATCTTATGTTCTATCTATATAAACTGTTCTATCTACTCCATATTAGTATATTGAGTATGAATACTGAAGGGTTGTGATGAGTGGGTGTCAAACATAAGATATTAAGTAACAGTAAGTAACAGTTAGGGTGCTACACGACGAGAGTTCTAAGCGGCGGGATGGATGGCGAACCTAGGCCTGGGTGAGCCCCATCAAATCCCAACA
Source organism: Bimastos eiseni (assembly GCA_959347315.1). NCBI lineage: Eukaryota > Metazoa > Annelida > Clitellata > Crassiclitellata > Lumbricidae > Bimastos > Bimastos eiseni. Next base: position 1,481 of record CAUFVP010000044.1, read on the forward strand.
ATTTCATACTTTAACTCGTCAGGTTAACAACACAATTTTAGAATTTTTGAACTATTATCAATGGGTCTGTAAACAAATTTAGACTTTTTTACGAATCATTGAACTCGTACACAACGCCGGCGGTACGTGGACGGCCGAGAAAGTACGCAGGATTGCGTCGCAACGGCGAAACGAAAAAGAAGAAGGAAATTGACGGAAGCGGATGGGCTATTAGTTGAGGTCAACATCCATACAGGCACAGTCAACATCCATACAGGCACACTTCCTCACCTGGAAACGAGGAAGGTTAGAAGGTAGTATAAGAAGCTTAGCCAACAGCTATGCAACCTCATGTTATATACATTGTGTTGAGAGTACACTAATGAGATGAAGATCTGGTCAATTAGTTTCAAAGTTTCCACTCTTGAAAAATGAATCCAGAAATCGGAGCAGAAACTATAACAGATCTGACTGTGAACAACACGCATGTGAGGAATCGAACCTAGAACATGTTATTGAGCTACTTCAAGACAATGGAATTCGGTATCTCACCTTGATGACAGTCCTCGTGACCTGTGGAGGGTTCATTCCGGGACAGTCGAGTGTCACTTCCACACGGTCGTATTCCTTCGGACCACACGCGGCACACGACTTGAACACCGTCAGGAAAAGGACCATAATTCAGATGCTCTAGGCTATATCGAAGGGAAATCTGTGCGAACACGACGCGTGCACCACCTGTAGCGACGGTGCATACTTACTGATTCAAAACATTGATAAAAATGTATTTAAAGGAGGGCTAACAGGACTTTTCAATCGTGTTTTTCAAGGAAAAAGCGGTTGTTTTCTCGTAGTAAAAGCACAGAAAACGTCCCAAAACGGTCTTGAAAGACCCGAACGAAAAGTCCTGTTAGTCTTCGTTTAATGCTTTTGAGTTGGACAGTTGTGTTGTAATTGTTGTTTTGTTTTAGTTCTAAATCATCATCATCATACATATATATAAAGCTCAAATGTCTGTCCGTCCGTAACATTGTAACGTCATAATGATGTTTAGAAGCCTTTAGACAGTGTGCCAATATTCAGGGAGCATCGGTCATCAAAAGTTACAGTAACCCTTATAATAGTCACCGACGTCAAATTGCGTACAACATTTTTATTGCGACGTCACCTTCAAAAAGTGCCAATTTTGAAAGCCTTTCATCGAAAGTCACAGCAATCTTTATAAATGTAACCCACGTCAAATTGCGTACAACATTTTTGTTGCGACGTCACCTTCTAAAAGTGCAAATTTTGAAAGCCTTTCAGCGAAAGTCACAGCAAACAACATTTTTGATACGACGGCACCTTCTAAATGTGAAAAAATTAAGTTTTTCATCAACAGTTACAGTAACCATCAGAAATATATCCGACGTCAAATTGCGTACAACATTTTTGTTGCAACGCCAAATTTAAAATTTGCAAATTTTGAACTTTCTCATCAACAGCTTCAACTTTGGGAATGTTTTTTAGCCATTGGATTCAAACATACTTTGGGAAGGAAAGCAGCTAGCTGTGGAATGGTTCAATCTTTCAGCCATTGGTTTAAATGAACATTTCAGCGGAGCAGTGGAGCTGTGGAATGTTCTAAGGGAACTAAGTTGACGGTGGCGAGCGAAGCGAGGCACCGTCAACGAATCCCAGGCGAAGGGGCAGCGATAGCCGCCCCTTCGACTGGTAACTATATAATTAAAGGGACAAGTATCCTGTGACGGTTCTGCTTAGATAAATTGCAATGGTACAATGCGGCGAAAGCTTAGTCTCCGTAACAAACACTCCGCCTTGACCTGAAACTCCCGGAAACGCGAACTGAAACTTTCCTGGTTCCCTTTTAGCATCTAAACAACGAATAAATATTAAATTAGTGTTATCGAAATTTAATATCACCAATTGAAAGAGCCGCATTCCAGAATCGATAGGCTCCAACTCTACAATACTTGCGAATTTAGTTTTTGTACCTGGTCAAAAGTATCAATATCCGCTGATTCATCTACTGTTAAATTCACCTGCTATGTATATGGCTATTATCTCGATGACTTTGTTTGTACCACAATTTTCACCATGAAAAATTAGTTTCTACTCCGCGTAAATGTTAACCTCTATCCATTCGATTTTGCACCCGTAGTGGAGATCAACGGGCAGGATCTCGATCAGATCAACATCCCGTTCCCAATCCCGTTCCCAAAAGCCCAAAATCGTTTATCAGATCAAACGGAACGAGATCAAAAATCAATGAACCAAAAACTGGAATACGCTTAAAACATTACATATATTTGATTGTTTTCTATTCTCTTCCTCTTAAAGGAGGGCTTACAGGACTTTTCATTCGGCACTTTCAAGTGCAAAAGCGGTTGTTTTCTTGTGATTTTACTATGAAGAAACAACCGCTTTTGCACTTGAAAGTGCCGAATGAAAAGTCCTGTTAGCCCTCCTTTAAAAACACGACCTATCTGCTTCATCAAGAATCATATTTATATATTAATATTCAGGGTGTTCGTTGGATGAATTTGATATGCAAGTAAAAACAAGATGCTTATTGTTTATTAACAGACAAAACATGTATGTCTATAGAATACTGCTGAAGTGCCGCCGTAATTTTTCACCGTCCGGATTGATTGAGATCAAATTATCATCAGCCTTCAGAATGTGAAATTTCTGAAAAGAATGACAAGAAAGTAAATTTCTCGTCTACGTTAGTTAGGGGGAATATCTAAAGTGTAAATATAATTTTTAAAAATAAAAAAATTAATCGGTATGTTTTTTTAAATTATGAAAAGGATGAATAACACCTAACTGACCCATTCTCTATACTCAAAACGACCCGCATTTCTAGCCAATATGCCATTATCGATTACATTCGGAAAACATGAGTCGGTCCTGAAAATGTGAAACACAGTGACATTTGATATGGGACATTTCCTATAGATACAACAGCCAATACCCACCAAGGGACTTCGGTATCCGGAGATAAATAAGAACGTGTGGTACGAAACTGAAAGAAGTGTTTTTGAAAGAATACATATGCATATAATGATTATCACATCATATACCATGCCGTTTTCTTGACAGAATAATTGAAAGTAAACGGTCCCGAATTCGGAGCTGCTAACAGCGCATTCAAACACGTCCTCGTTGATTCTCTTTCTCAAGTCTATTTCTAAAATCATACATATAATAATCATTATTCCGACTTCCTAATTTATTTCTATTACGACTGCCCACGTCCGATATAAAATTTAGCTCCATTATTGAAAATATCGAGAGAAAAAACAACTGTACTTTCTGCGTGTGATGTTAGCGCCTTTAGATCGGCTGAGAGGACTTTTCCCGTGATTGGCTCGATAATCAGCACTATCAGGCGCCCGGAGAAGCATCCTACTACCCACAGCTCACTTCGCTCTGAAATATATGGTACCCGGACAATTCCCCTCCTGACCGGACAATTCCCACCTGAGAATTGACTTAGGCTTAGGAAAAAAGGGGGCGCAATCGAAATATATAGTATTTCAGCTAACAAGGATTGCTGGCGGGAGTTTTCAAAAGGTTTGCGGTGGATTTACTCAGCAAAATGCACCGAAAGTTTGCTTTGCAGAAGAATGATGCCCTTTGAAAGTCACTGCTAGCCCTAGTTCGATTGTTAAAGTAATAGACCTAGTTGGACCACGTTAGATCTATTCATTCTGCCTACATGCCATTCACATGAATGAAGATGGTGAGATATAGATGATCATACATTTCACTCACTTTTCACTTTGAACGGAATTGATGCCGCAGCCGATACGCCAACATCATTGTCGGTGATCTAAGATATGCATTTGTTCTATCATTATGAAAACAGCTACCATTTATGTTTATTCCTCACCAGTGTTATTTCATTTGTTCGTCTAGGGGTGTTTTCTTTCGACCTGGAAGATGAAATGGTTAAATGAATCGCCCAACCTGAACAAAGAGCACATTTGTTAACACTAATACAATCCTTTGTATATGCTGCGACTAAACATGGATGAACCTCCCCAAATAACGTATTGTTAGCTAAGAACATACTTGACGACACATTGAATCAGCCCGCACGAAAAGAGAGTTGTACAACACATCCACGCATGTTTCGCCATTTCGAAGGCTACTGGCACGTCTGGCGGACACCAAACGCTTCTCTGGGAGAACGTGAAATTATTATTTTGTTCCGCACTAACCATAAGGTTTCAAGTGGGCTGCACATTTGGCAGAATCTGCATTGAAAAAGTTAGTCAAATGTGAATCGTGAACAAAATGTCAATTTGATAGAGCAGAATTACATCAACCTACATAGAAGATGTTGAGAACGATCGTCTCGTTGCTCAAGTGGATTTCAGCATTTTGCCCGTTATAGGGCTTGTAATGGTACAGCCTGTAAATATGAGTTCGATTCCACAGAAATCTATGCAGACGCTGGTATTGTAGTAACTTTACGACTCACCTCTCAGAGGAGCGAACGTCTTGTCTAATGTCTTCTTCTGAGGTACACGTTACGAACCGATACCCAGTACATATGTAACTTTTGTAGCTAGCTTGCGGTTTTCTTCAAGCAACAAAACGTTGAAACATACAATCAACACAACAAAACCCACACACACTTTTTTAGTTCGTTATACTGACGAAACATGAAGAGTACATCGCCAATTCCATTGTTTCCAGCAGGTTTTTCTTGCTGTTCGAGATGTTTCTGAGGCTTGAAAATGTTCCACCAAACCATTTAATCGACCTGAAAATCGCGTTGTTTGAAAATGATAAATGTTTCATATGGACATTGTATATGTTTGAACATTATAAACAAGAAAAAGTATCGAAAAAACGCCTAGGATACAGAAAACACGCGTACTTGGTGTATCAGAACATGGAGGTCATCCATTGTTTGGATACGTCATAGCCACGCTAATAATAGCATCTCTTGATCGAGTCATTGTAGAAATAAAGTGAATGTAAGAACATGAGATGAGTAGATAAAGTGTAAGAAAGTATACGAAATAACTCATATATCACGTCGTTCCTAGTCGTGCCGATACAGTCAAAAGAATATTCAAAAAGGGGGACTCGTCAGACGATGTCTATTGGAAAGGATAACAAATAATCCAGCTAATAAAAAGTGAGGGTGGAGCAATACATAGAAAGAAATAATGATACAGTAATGCAAGAAGGCTCGTTCTGCTTTCACAGCAGAATAGCACTGAGACGACTGCTATCTATGCAGTCAGAGAAGTCAATCGATGTGAGAGCAGTTGTGCGCTGATCCCGCCATATGAGACACCATATGGGCATGGATGAAACAGACTAAGCACCAGTGCAAGTCTGTTCCATCGATTGACTGAATGGTGGCTCATAAGCGGGGTCAGCGGGACCCACACAGCTGCCCTCGCAAGTATTGATTTTTCTGGCCAATGTGCCTCCCGTAGACAGCATACCATGCCGTCTCTAATATAAAACTCATGCAACCCATCACTGGTCTACTGTTGCAGCGGGAGAAGTAAGACAGACACCACCAGGATTGGTCATAGAAAACCTTCCCAGATCACGATGAAAAAGAGTGCAAAAGAATTCATCCCAGTGAAACTCAATTTAAACCAGCATTGTTTTGAATCCCCAAGCAACAAATTCATGGTATCACACTTTCTCTTACTCTAATCGTGGACACTTCACCAGCGACTAGCTGGAATAGACACAAACTCTGCGTCTCACGGATTTTCTTTATGTTCCTCTCGGATGCAGACCGTCGTCTGATCAAGCGTCCTCTCCGTTTATTACGCCATGTGGCTTCTCAATCCTCCATATCTAACTGAAATTCTCTGCTATGACATGACCTTCCCTAAGTATATAACCAGATTCTGAAATTGTGAGTCCCCTGCACTGTGATTTGACCATGGGCGACGAGTTGTTATCCCGTTAGCGCGACGTCCTTATTATGTTATTGTCTTGCTATGTTTGCATGATTCCCAAGATCCTAGAAGTTGTTAGTCATCTGCAAATCTTTCTGCAGGTGCAGTACAGGGTGGCTCAATAAAAAAACGACCCCTTTGTATTTTCAATGTAACTTTTTAAGTACTCAACTTTTTCTTGATTGTTTTCATCATTCGAAAGAAAACAAAATTTCCAATAGAACCGTATATAACATTAGTAAAAATGATGGTGTTTTGATCATTTGACGCCACGTTTTCTATCGTAATTGTGTATTTCGACTCCAATTGAGGTTGCGCAGAAAAACTTGATGTTGTGGAGTGTGCGCGCGATTTGAAAGAGATGAAATAACATTTATTGAAACCGATGGAACAAAACCCGGTCCAAGACAATGTTAATAGTTTACAGACACCTTCAGCACTTCTTACAACAAATTTGAACTCATTTGGACAGCAGCTGCATGAATTTCACCTATTATAGTATATGTTGAAGTTAAAAAATTGTAACAAAGTAGAATTAGCGTCAAATGATCAAAACACCATCATTTTTACTAATGTTATATACGGTTCGATTGGAAATTTTGTTTTCTTTCGAATGATGAAAAAAATCAAGAAAAAGTTGAGTACTTAAAAAGTTACCTTGAAAATACAAAGGGGTCGTTTTTTATTGAGCCACCCTCTACGTCGTTTCGAAGTACTACCAGATGTCTTCGCCTTTCCTCGACAGCGTGTTCAGCATGAACTATGCACTCTCAACCAGCCAGGTAAAATTCGACAAATATTTAGGGGTACTGTAGAGCACAATTGTACGCAGAACTGATAAAACTTGATGACATATGAGTTACGTATCCTTCGATTGTACGCAAAAAACGTGCACAAATTAGAGAAGAATGGCATACTGTAGATTGTGCCCAATCAAGCGGGGCGTCAAAATCCACTGCAACTGAGATCGAACGCCTATTTATTTTATCAATTGTTCTCTATTTGACCTATCAGCTCATATCCTTAGCGATCTCATAGTGCATTGTCTAATTGATCTATCAATTGACCTATTGGCTCAATTCCAGACTCCCCAGCACCAGATGGCTGAATATTCGAAGGCCCTGAACAAGGAAGCCGATCTGTTCTGGCCCGCAGGAGCATTCACCTGTCCCGAGGGATCGAATTACGGTAAGATAAACGAGCACAGCGGAAACATAGGATACCGTACTACGGGTGTTATTGTTCCAATCACTGGCATCAATTGATATGATTCCTGAATAACTGCGATTGGGTCATCCATCTTCTGATGATCTAATTCATCTATCAATTGATGTCACGGTAGATCATACACTACCGTAGTACGGGTGTTGTCATCCCAATCAATGACATCGTCTTACCAATCACGATGGTGTAACTACTTTGAAAGTGATCATTTGCTTCTTGAACAACCGTTCTTGGCTCATCATTGTTCTGATGTTCTAATTGATCTCTCAATTGATCTCAGGCTGCTGTTATACCATCGGTTCGACCGGCGACTGTCTCTCCTTCCACATCTCTTCTTGGAAATCCCTGCCCGGCACGGTTAGTTCACATAGTCTCGCCAAGAACACAGCGTAACTAACGGTTACAGTACTCTACGATCCTATTGATAGATTAATACAGCGGCAACATTTACACATAGCTTATACTACCACTAGTAAGCTGGTTTTGGAGTACAGTTTTTCAACCTAAAAAGACGGGGAAATCTGTTTTCAGGACGCGAAGAGGTTCAAACAGCACGTGTTGGACAGCCTGATGGAGATGAAGTGCATGGTCGAGTCCGCGACCCAATGACACTGTTTCACTCTCGAACAACCTCTCAATTAACATAATTACTAATAATAGATTGTTAGTGACAGTGTTGTGTTGTCTCGTGTATTCTATGTTGTACGGTGCTCTGTTCGTATTGCGTTGGAACGCGCTACAAGCGCATTACATGTATATTATAATGTGTATTTTGTGTACCGATAGTCTGTGTACGTTACCATATTGTTGTTCTTGTGTGTGTATATATCGTCGTAGTGAATAAACTCTCGCAAACAGTATTCCAATCACGGCGATATTGCTATCATGAGTTATAGCATTACAAGACAGACTTTCTCACGTTTCAAGAGATCTGACCTCAGCTCCATGAGGCAACCCAATATGTTATAACCAGATTGTCTGAATACATAACACCAGTAGAAAATAAAACACTTCATGATCGGTAAAATTAGTTTAAAAAAACATAACGCATAAAGCAGTCGGACATGTAAAAAGATACCATGGCACAATGAAAACATAAAAAGAGGAGACAATTACAGTTAGTTAAGAATGATATATCACAGTTAGTTAAGGAATGTAAGAATAATTACAAGTGAACAATATGACAAGAATACAATGCGGATGAACATGAAATTACACAAATCAGAATGGAGAAAAGTCGTTTACCAGGCATAGATTTGGCCTCTCTTGTCCTAAGCATTGCGGCGAGGAGTCGCAAACATCGAGTCGGTGTATTGGTCCAGAAGATCCACGACCCCGGAGAACGCCGAAGTTGTCAGGCACTTCAGCCATAGCTCACGTCCCGTCATCATAGTAGCAAGGCCATTCCTAGAAGAAAAACAATCAATAAAAACACGCTTACTTCCCAGAGGGAGGGGATGACAAACCTGCAACGTGGGCAGGCGACTTGACCGAACTCGGCGGTGTTCTTCTTCATGTGGTCGAAACATTCATGGCAGGCGGCCACTCTCTTGCAACACGAGCAGAACACCAGTCTACGCGACGACGACAAGCAAACACAACACCTGTAACAGAACGACTAGGAATAATACGCACTACCCTCCAATTCAAACAAACGATTGCACTCACTCGAGTAGCCTGGCCAGTTCCCTTCTCAGCCCCAGACCTCCTTCAATCGGCTTGCAGATCATTCGGGCGACATCGGCGAAGGCGTCCGTCACCAAGATCTGGGGCGCAATGGCGATAGATAACCTTCTATTTCTGAAAAATAAAAAATAAATAATGGCATGGATAATGTGAATAGTATCTCTAGCCAAACCTGCACATCATGCATCCTTGGCGAATCCCTCGTCCGGCAACAGAACATTCAGTGCAGATCGCCACGTTGTCGCACATCGAACACAGCGTCACGACAAGTTTCACCTCGTGACACATTGAACAGCTGAAACACAACAACTAACAGATAAAATACAAACAAAAAAGTGGTTGGACAACTAACGACAGAATTTTGCGCACGCATCGGGCAAGAGAGCTGTCCAGGCTCTTGTCCATAGAAATGTTGAGCTCGACAGGAGAAACAGCCTAGAATCTCCAATAATAAAAAACATGCAGCCAGATGGAAGCAACGAAATAACGCACAATTGAGGTGATAGGGTTGCCAATGTGGCGATTGATCGGCACTGGTATTCTGGATCCGATGGCAACGCTTCTCCGCGGGGTCGAACCCGGCTGACCAATCCAGACATCGTCAAATCTACCAGTAGCGGGAGGAGGAGCTGCGGTCCTCACAGTGATGTTCGCTGTCAATCGGCCTGTTTCCGGTGCGGAAGGACGGGCCGCACGTCCCGGAAGTGCAGGAATCACCGCCCTCGAAACGTTGCCAGCCGGACGGACCATTTCTTGAGCAGCGAGACGAGCAAGCGGACGAACAATTGGTCTCGGAACCTTGAAATGAAACAACTTGACAAACCACTGCATGATCACAAGGATTAAAATCTCACCGCATTGGCGACACGCGTCACCTTGACGCGGTCCATGGGCACGAAGAGTCCTTTCCTATCTTCGCAGACGAAGTACGTATATCCCTATAACTAGCAGAATACAATCGCAATCAACAGCGCGTAGACACTTCAAAATTTTACCTCGACCGTTCCATTGTTTCTACCATTTTCCTCAGGCAGTTCCACGCCGGCCCATTGGCGCGTGGGGGCAAACAACGTCGATCCGAGGAAACGTAGGGTCGCGGGCCCATAGCCTTCCACGAGGACGGAACGTCCAATATCGAGCCTAAAACAGAAATTGCCATGACAATTGCCATAGTAGGCAAAACGAAACCACAGAGCCGCCGACATGTTGTACGATTGCACAGAACGAGCAGCCATTGAAATTCCGCATATTCGTCGACAATACCGTGAAACACCGGTCAACAATAAACGACGTCTCATTCTCACCTGGATGGAACACGGGACTGAGGGACCACCATCTGAAATTACAAACTATTAGAAATAATATACAGTCTGTAAGAAACAAAATTAAGAACAACAGCGAAACAGTACATGTAAACACATAACAAACAACAATAACATAGGCAACCAACCATCATCAAATCAAACACTACGATGAAGGCAACCTGGAAGTTCCCGCTCAAACTTTTAAAGGACTGTTTAGTGCATACGGTAATGATACGTCATCATTTTCCAAATTATCGGATATCGATCGAGAGGATGTTGGAGTTTGAAGATTTCATGGCAAACAACCCCATTCAAGTCATTACATTGATAATTAGAATGTTTATTATGAAAAAATCTTGAATAAAAGGAATCGATACTGCTTGAATAGCATTCTCTTAATAAAACTCTAGTGATAAAATGATATAAAACATTGCTACAACATTAAAAATGTACAAACATAAGAAAGATATCGATTGAACAACTAGATGTCCAGTCCGCTGCCGCTGCCGGAGAAATCAGATTCGTCGCCTGCGCCTCCGCTTCCCGAGAATCCTTCGTCGAGCTCCTCTTCTCGACAGATGATCTCCATATCTGCAATGCATATATTAGAGCCATGTTATCGACAATAATAAATGTGAAAAACCAATTGCATGGGGCAACATATTCCAAACAAGATGTTCTACCGTTGTCATGGTGCACAGATTGATCATCCATCAGCGAACCTTTTGATTCAGTGTCGAACTCTATCTGGTACCACTTCCCCGCCTCAACGGCAACCGAGTCGAATGTACCGTCGGACGACCGCTTCGGCCTGATCGGTGGCGCATCTAAAATACAAAAGACATTACCAAACGCAACGGAAATTCTAAAATAATTTCTTCAGACACGAACCGCTGTTCAATCCACTACCGATTCCGGAACCCTCAACAACGTCGTCCTTCTTGAATGGCATGGCAGCAGTAACAACTGAAAGAATATAGTCCAATTCTGCGCCTTCAATACCGGGAATCCATCCCATTCTGATTGCTTACAATTCTCCGTCTCCAACACATTTTCGCTCTCCAATTCGGCCATGTCCGCTCGATTACCGGGTTCCTGAGAACTTTCGCTAGCAGCAGCAGCTGAGGTACGTGGGCTGGGAGAGGCATCCTACAAATAAATAAAATATCATGGATATGCAGCTAAAGTAAGAATGCATGCCTTCTGTTCGAACTGCGAGGCCCTCAGGATCCCATCTGGAAGACTGTCGACATTTGCACTATCTGATTCCGCCATGTCCGCTCGGTCACTCGGATCTTCAGAAATGTTGGTATCAGTAGTGGTTGTTGTTGTAAGTGGGCTCGGAGAGGCTTCCTGTAAAAAATGAGATGCAATCAAAACATAGCGAAGCAAGAATGAATACCTCAAGTTCGAACGGCGAGGCCCTCTGGAATCCATCTGGGAGACTGTTGAACGGATTGCGGGCAGAGACTGCGGACGATAAAGCGTCGACGGCCTCGAATGGGGTCAACGGCTGGAAAGACGATCATCAGATATCAGAGCAAGTTAGAATAAATGGGCAGATAGAGGTGCTCTCATAGCACAGTTTGTCTCATTAGAATTGTAATTCACCCTTCTTCCATGGTACATGCGCTTGATATCCTCGTTCAGATGTTTGTCGATGCGCAGCTCGCCCTTCTCTGGAACGAAATAAAAGTAATAATTTGGATACAGTTATCATACTGTGCATTTTTGTATTGCTTACCTGCGTAGAGGAATGAGCAGGTGTGAGGAAGAAGGCCGTTTACGAAGGCCGAGAGGAATCGCGTGGCCGAAGGAGCAGCGTCCGGCTGATCAGAAAGGGGCCGAGTAATCATCTCCTAGAATGAAAACACAAATAACAACATACATGGTAAACAAAAATAACTGCGTCGAATTCGGCAAACAGCGTTGCTCACAGTGAGAATAGAGCCAGCGGTCCCCTCGCACAACATGTTGAACTTGGTCTTGTAACAGTTCATCAGACACTTAGTAATTCTGAAAAAAATGGGGATATGTATTGAGCATAGATTAACACCAATCAGCACCACGTACCGGCAGCCTTCACTGAAGACGAGCTTTCCAAATTGAGGTTCCAGTAGGGCTCTCATGTCGATGCTGTTTGTCACGATTGGTTGGTCCAATGACTGAAACACAAATGGAGAATAATCTATATTACAAATTCACAGGAATTAGCACAAATATACCTGCATGAATGTGTCCTTCAACGCTATTCCGGTAGCAAGTGTGCTCGGTTGACACGTCGAATCACAATCTAAAACCAATCGATGAAAAAAGTAAATGGGAAGAAAAATATTCCATCCGCTTACCGCGCTGTACGAGGCCGCTGCTCTTGTCGATACAGTCGATTAGTACGTCAAATGCTGCAAGATAAGATCTAGATATTCCTTATATCAAAAATAAAATCGATACCGACCCTCCCTCTGCTCGACACACATATACTTGATTCCCGAAGTGAGTGTCTGGAACATTCCATCACTGTGGCATTGCGTCAGCGGCCGCATGCAGTCGAGTGCCTCGTTGTAGTGTCCAAAATTAAATATTATCATGTACATACTTTAAAAATAACAAAGAATATTATAATTACCTGCAGGCCGACTGCATGCTATTCGTGATGTTTCCTGGTGCGAAGAAGATCTGGACGACCTTCATGACCTGCTCCAGGCAGACCGTCTCGCACGATGGAAACGACATCGACTTTGCTATAAACGAAACTAATTAGTAAAAGCGGACTCAGGGAAACAGATATCGATTCAGTTAACGGTCATCCAAATATCCATCCACTTCCTCGCTCACGTATCCCAGATTGATAAAACACCTACCGTATTCGTCTCCGAAGACCCAAGATTCCGGTTGCTCAGCTGCTCGAGACGAAGGGTTTGCAACCAACGGAGATGCTCCTGAAAAACACTTTTCCTTAGGCTTGACATAAAAATTTCTTAGTTCTAAAACGAGAAATTTTATCAATAGATACGATAAATAAACAAAGCAATAACACGAGAAAAAATGCAGTGAAACTCACTACAAAACAGCATAACTGCTTCTTTCTCGACATTTGCGCATTTCTTAAGCGTCTCACTGCAATTCAATGCGGTCGGAAGTTGTTCGTTGGCCCTAAAATGTTGTTTTATTTAATATTACCCGTCTGATTCGTAGTCATAGGGGTCTTATACATGACATTCAAGATGAATGATTGAAAAAAATAAAATATAAAGCTACCCACTTTCCAGTCACCACAATCGAAATAGAAATTAGGAGAGCGATTATACTCACGCCGATAATTGGGATGAGAGCAAATGGACATACCTGAATAACTCTTATTATTCCGGATTAAAAATTCAATTACAATAATGATGGAAGAGCGTACCCTATACAAACGTCCTTTGTGTTCCTTTCTCGACGAGCTTGTTCCAACGGGTATTGAAGTTCGGGCAGCGGCTGGTGATGGAACCGTCACGAGCCTAATCCTTCTCTTGACTTCATAAAGGATCATCTGAAACAATGCAGATGCCACAAAAAAAAGTTTAAACACTTCTTTTTTCCTAGTAATCTAACTAAAACCGGATCAGTGATCTAAGGTTTTTAGGTAATGCTAGCGTGAAACGTTTTTCAATTCTACATTTTGTCGCCATTGACTCACTCCTCCAACGAAGCTGAAGAACAACACAAGAACGACCGGAATTAAGATGGCTTCCTTTCCATACACCGTGGTGGAGACGGAGGTGACTCGACTCAATGGCCCATCTACGCACAGAGATAAAAATACCGTCATTACAGGGTTCGACCGAGATGGCCGGTGTATCTGCAATGAATCCACCATGTACTTCACACTCACACCAAGCTCTACGGGCAATATTGAACAAACTCACCGACATTATTATGATGATTACAATGGCTGCTCCTAGCATACTGACGGAGATACAGCAGTCGACGGTTAATGCGCTGTTTCCGGTTAGGGAAACTACGAATGCTATGAGTAACGTGGAGACGGTGGTCCATTTCGTGACCAATAGAATCCTGCAAGTAATGTAAATGTAACAAAGAGTGAGCACAAGCGGATGATTGCTCTCACCACATTACTTCCTCTATAGTAGTCAAGCTCTTCAGAGTTAGATTTTTCTTCTCCTCATCAGTCGTCGGTGAAGCCTCATCGCGGTTTGCGGTTTGCTGACCTCCGAGGTATGGTGATCCTTGAGCTTCAAGATCCTGCATCTGTATTTGATCTGGATCGACATGTGCACGGTTACCAAGAGAGTCTGTAGGAGAATATTATGGCGATATGGTGGCAACTCATATTATACAACAAATTGTGAGAAGCGTTATAACTCATTACGACAAATCCTACAAACCGAAGTGCAATGACTTACCATTTCGACAATGGTTATGGAATCCACCTCTATCGTTGTCACCCCTCATCCCCTCAATTTCCAATATTTCTATATCCTGCACATTGGAAGTGGAACGAGGCTCGGAAAAGTGCCTGAAACACAGAAAAATAAGTAGAATGCAATAAGGAACTTTTCTATATTTATCTCACCTGAATCCAACAATATTCGTGGCAGTGACTTCGACTTCAATTGTAACTTCATCGTTATTTAGAGAGAGAGTAGAATCATTTAATTTCTCCAGATGACTTTCACGAGAAACTGAAACGTAAACTATTTTGGTAAACGACAACTCGACACGGCAAATAAATATTAGTACAATAGAAAAGAAGCCTGATACAAACCTGTAGAACGTTCTGACGTAGGCTGGTCAATCAGGGTCGGATCCTTCTTAGCGTCGTCTGTAAATAATCAGTCATACATAATGTCCATAAAACAATACCATTACAAGGAATATGGTTATATTAGCGACCAAAGCGGCAAACGTCTTTGAGAACAAAAGGTCTGCTTACTTTCACCTGCACTCAATAAACACCAACATAATAGAATTAACGAAGACATACCTGCAAACAGTTTATCCGGCTCAGCCCGCTTTCTCGTGTTCATTCCAACCATCGTCTAAAACTAACGTCACCCAAGACTAAACATTTAAACTAATTAAATAATAAACACACATGTAAGTCAAAATAAGTGATCAAAATGTGAAATGAATGAACCAAAACAATTGAAACACTCAGTTGCAACTTCGGCAATTAATTTAAAATTTAAAGGGCGTTTCAATTGGAGCGCGCCATCCACCGTACCCTAGCGGTAGGTCAGACAGAGCGAATAATTTTTCACCATCTTGGAAAGTTACTGGAATTTATCTACAAATAATGACTATACTCTTTATAGTCAACAATGTAATTGTTTGTTTGCAACATGCTTGAAAGATAGTTGTTTACCATTTCATAGACCAAAGTTAGCTTAGCGCTCAAAACCCACTATGCTGAATTAGTTCCCTGTGGCAGTAATTGCTATGTCGCTTCCATCAGAAAAGGTACATTCAATAACATGAAGTCGAAAATCATACAATCTTCTCGTGGTGGTTATCTATTCGTTCAAATCTCTTGATGTTTCGGTTCAGTAAAGCTTATAGACTATGACATCAACGTCTCGCAGCGCATCCCTAGTGAATGGAACTCGTTTAACGCCAACAAGAATATCTTCAGTAGATGATCTTCGGTAGCCATTTCACCATTCGATTGTGAACCCTAACCGCACTAGCGTTGAACAAGAACAAGAACAAGAATATTTACTCGTTCACATCGTTGCGATATGGAGTGAAAAGCCATGTTTCCATATATGTCTACTATTCCTCGCTACAGCCATCCAGTTCGGTCCGTACTGCCTGGTCAGCTCGTCTCTCCATCTTCTTCGCGGGCGGCCACGGCTGCGGGTACCGATTGGTCTCCATTCAGCAATGATTCGGCTCCAGCGATCGATGGAAAGAGATGTTATTTTACTGGCCCAATTCCACTTGCGTTTGGCGGCAGTAACATTAACATCTCGCACTTTTGTAACACCCCTAACCCATTCGTTAGACCGTCTGTCTAACATATTTACACCTGCCATTCTACGTTCCATTTTCCTCTGAGCCACTGCCAGTCTAGTTCTGTCGGACTTACGCAGTGACCATGATTCGGAACCGTACACAAATGCTGGTAGAATGGTCATATCGAAAAGTTTTCGCTTGTGCTTCATAGGGATGTTACGGGCGGTGAGGAATTTGTGATGTTTGGCAAAAACACTCCATGCGCAACGAATTCTACGCGCTATTTCAGCATTCTGGTCAAGAGGGACTGAGACGGTCTGGCCCAAGTAAGAAAAACGTTCGACAAAGTTCACATCACCGCCACGAAGCCTTATTGGTTGTTCAATTGCACTGGACATCGCAACCGTCTTTGACGCGTTGATTGATAGACCGACTGTGCTGCTCAGCTGTTCAAGCTCTAGAGCCATGGCTTCCAATTCTGCACGAGTGTTGGCAAACAGAACGATGTCGTCCGCAAAAAGAAGCTTGGATAGGTTTTGACCATTGATTCTCAGTCCCCTGTCATCCCAGTCAAGTTGGTTGAAAACCGACCTGAGAGTTGAAGTGAAGAGAATCGGAGACAGTGTGTCCCCTTGTCGCACTCCTCTCTCGATGTCGATGGGAACCAGCTCCCCGTTCAACTTGATACTCGACTGGCCCTTCCGGTACACTTCTCGCACGATGTCGATGATCTTCGAATGGACTCCCTGGTCCTGTAAAGCTCTCCAGACAGCATTGCTTTCAACAGAATCAAATGCTTTCTTATAGTCAATGAACATAAGGTACACAGGGAGATTATACTCCTTGCAGTTTTGAACTACTTGATTTAGAACAAAAATATCATCCATAGTGGAATAATTTTTTCTAAAACCAGCCTGTTCGCAAGTTTCTGCTTCATCTAATACGCGAGCGATACGGTTGGTGATAACTTTCGTAAAGAGTTTATACACACTCGAAAGAAGTGAAATGGGACGATAGTTGGTAATATCTCTGGTATCTCCTTTTTTGTGGAGAAGAACAGTCACTGAGTCGGATAGCTTATCAGGAACTACACCTGATTCAATCCACTCGTTGAACATGCTCGCCAGAACTGGAACCAGGGTGTCCTTTGCTGCCTTGAGAGCGTCCACCACGATGTTGTCGGCTCCAGGAGATGTTCCCTTCTTCGTCATCTTGATTGCCTTCTCGACCTCTGAGTGTAGAAATTCCGGGAAAGGGTCAATACTTGGCTGTATTTGGAACGGGATATGTACAATAGATCGGTAAATGTCTTCGTAGGCTGATTTTACTACGTTTTGCATACCTTGTTTTGTGTACTGCACATTACCATTGCTATCCAATAGCTGGTGAAACCAAGGCCTAGTACGCTGCTGCTTGAGGGCAGCTTTCTTGAGGCTCTTGTTCTCACGGATGGCTCTGTCCACGTACTCGACCATTGCGCTCTCTCGGTCCTTCTTCAGCTGCTGCCTGAGCATTTTATTGGTCAAAGCAAGGTGAATATGACGCAATGGAAGATTGGCCGCTGATTTGATAGATCTTCGATGATTGAAGAGTGCACGAGCTTGTGTGCTTAGCGGGTCAACATAAGGTGCTTGGGTTTGACATAACCGAATTGTCTGTTGGATGTTACATACCAGATCGTTGTACTTAGCCTGTATGTCGTTGGCAGGGTTGTACCAGTCAAGATCGAACAGGGTAGCAAACGCGCTGTAGTTGGTTTCCATTCGTTTTCTTGTGAAGGCTGGCTGCACTTTGACAGGGCACCTGACAGAACATGAAAGCAACCGGTGGTCTGTGGAGAAATCGAATGAACTTATGACTCGAACATCTGTGATACTAGATAAATCTTGACACAAGAAATAGTCAATTTTTGTTCGATTTCTACCATTTAGTGAATAAGTCCACCTCAGTCCACTGCGTTTCTTGAAGTGAGTGTCTGCGACGAATAGCTC
>CAUFVP010000045.1:0-7500 GCA_959347315.1 Bimastos eiseni
TGAGTGAGTGAGTGAGTGAGTGAGTGAGTGAGTGAGTGAGTGAGTGAGTGAGTGAGTGAGTGAGTGAGTGAGTGAGTGAGTGAGTGAGTGAGTGAGTGAGTGAGCGAGCGAGCGAGTGAGTGAGTGAGTGAGTGAGTGAGTGAGTGAGTGAGTGAGTGACTGAAGAAGAAACAAAAGAAAGTGATGAATATTTGATGCTAGAGAATGAAGATGGAAAGATAAATAAAAAGAAATGTGCGAAAGAATGCCTACAGGAAGTGATGGAGGATGGAGACAAGAAGCAGCCGTAAGAGGCAGAAAGGCAGGCTGACAGACAAACAGAAGACAGGGAAATTAACTGTGAGTTAGACGCAGAAAGCCAGGGAGGCAGACAACAAGAGAGACACAGACGCAGACGCAGTGGCAAAGAGTGAAACAGAACGGGCTTAAGCGCATAATAGATGCAACGGTTTGTGGCAGGAGGGAGGGATTGAATTGTCAATATCTTGCTACGACTGTTTGGTTTTCAGCTGAAAAGGATGGAGCTAAGAGGAAAGGGGCTATAACTTCGTTGCACCTTCGATAATATACGGAATAACGCAATCATCTTAGCGTCCACTATTCGTCTAATACCGACTGACCAGTGTCCGGCCGATCGACCGACCGACCATTCTCGCATGACAGGTCATTAAGATGCTCAGCATGATGCATCGAATATATTAAGTCGAATCGGCGGCGTTCTTCCTTTGGACGCGAGTCGTCAAGGGATATCATTCACAATCCGCTAGATCGGTCGCTAGATGAAACCGACATCGATTGACAAGACAGAGAGAATCGACGCGTAAGAGGGGTTTCCTGACAGTGTTACTGACAGCATGACAGTCCCGACTGACTGACAGGGCTTCGCTGAGAGTGTCAGAGGATCGAGCGCTTGCTGAATGTTGAATCGGAAAGGAGAATATTCTGGGATTTCGATGGTAGGCGAGTTTTACTATCAAACGGAGGGCGATGCCTTGTGAGACTGTTTACCACTCTCTTTCGGTTTTCCATGTATGTCTGGCTGCATCCCCGTGTTTCTGTGTGTCTGCTTGTCTGTCTGTCTACATGTATCTCTGTTGACACTTTAAAACCATTTTCCTTTCTTTTCCATTTTATTTCCCTCCTTCAACTTTTGATTATTCCGAAGGTCAGTACAGGACATGAAACGCAATGATACCCGAGGAGAGGCAAGGCCGCCCTCGGCAGGCTACTGAAAGATATGCCAGGACAGCATATTAAGGCAGGTCATGCAAGAGCATATAGAGACAGGAAATGCAAAATCAGGACAAGAAAGGACATGCCATGACAGGGCAGGTCACGATGCGACAGGACCGGCAGGAGAGCACAGGCGAGGTTGGGCAAGGGCAGGCGAGGGCAGGCAAGGGCAGGCAATATGAGGCTAGTTACACTGAGGCGGTGTCCATCTTAACGGTCAACTGCTTCTTGATGACCGGTTCCTACCTGAACGAAGACCGCCAGAATGACGATTCCATCGTCACTTCGAACGGCTTCTTCATAACTTCCGTAGAGATCTTCATTCCAATGCACCAGATGAACCTGTAACAAGCGTCAATGACTTCTAAAGCGCCCATTAGTAACATTACTAAAAATACTGCTCGTGACAACTTTGGTCAGAGCCCACTACGAATATGCCAGCCATTATACACACGCGCTATCTCTCTCTTTCTCTCTGTCTGTCTGTCTGTCTCTCTTTGTCTCTTTTTCTCTCTCTTTCTCTTTGTCTCTTTGTCTCTCTCTCTGTCTATCGATGCCTTCGTTTGTCTGTCTGTCTGTCTCTCTCTCACCTCCATTTCCAATTCTACCCCCTTCCGTTCTTCTCCCTGTCTTGTTGGCAACTGACCATAAACAGATATCAACCATTTCTCGGCATCAAATATTTTTTTATTGGGATCACGATTAATATCCTCCAGACAAGTTTTGATTTAGATATATACGAGAATGCGATTGATTTAATTTGCATTAACGCATCCATTTCTGTTCCATGAATTTATTCAACCGTTCAACCATTCACACATTCATTCAACCGTTCAACCATTCACTCATTCTTTCACTCAGTCGATCATTGATTCGTTCCGGCGCCAAGTCGTATAATCAGGCAATTAGTAAGCCTAATTCAGATAGTTAGATAGGAAATCAATCTTAATGCAGTTTGTTTAAATCCATCCATCCATTCATCCATCCATCAATCCATCCTTCCATCCTTCCATCCATCCACCCATTTATTCTTCCATCTGTCCATTCACCCACCAAGCATCCCATCCAAGTCTTGAAGGAATCTGGCTGGCAGCAGTTATCCACTATCCCTTCCACACCAATCTCCTTCTCCATTTCCTCTTCCTCCTCGGCATCAGTTAAAGTCGTCGTATTTTACCGTGGAGCCCCCCCGCCCCCAGAGGTCGCTGTGTGCCAAGCGAGATGAGTCATAACCTATCGATTTCGATTTGCGTCCAATGCGGAAACGGTGTGGTGGAAATTTGAGCCCTGCGGAATATTTGAACCCGGTTCTGCTTTGCCCATTGCTATTAACGAACGGCCGAAATTTCTCGAGTATAGTAAAGACAGTTGCTGGACACAGTTCTGATTTTCTTTGCTCTTATCTAATTCTAGAGTGGATCGTAATCCGTCGGAATTGTCGGAAGGGATATTAGATGGATCACGAACAAAATCGATTGAGAGTATAAAATGTTCACCTCTCATCCTGGCCGTCTCCCTCACTCTCTAAGTACGTCTGTGTGCTCCTCAATCCGTCCTACCATCTCCCTCTCCTTCATTATACCACTCCCGTTCCCTCTTTTCCCTCTGTCCATCCATTGATTGACGCCTTTAACAAACCATAAAAGTGCCGTAAAATGTTATAAATAAGGAGCGCTTAAAGGGTGAAAGCTGCAACGAGACAAAAAGAGTAGAATGTGAAAAGCCTCCCATCAACAGAGACACTTGATGGCAGAGGTACGGCGACATTGAGGCGCTTCAGATGCGCTGATGTGGAGAAATCAGCTGGAAAACCATGGCACGAAAATGATGGCATTTGTGCGCTTTTTTTAGAAAAAGAACACTGCTGAATGCGTGGAAAAAAGACGTATTTACTGGATAAGTCGCACAAGTCATCGGAATTATTGCCAGAGGAGGCTATGGATCATAGATCCGTGGGTTAAGCATATCGGCCATCCGACAGGACAGTTAGTCAATTACCCAACCCGTATTCTAACTACGGTTAAGAAAATGCAAAATGCGTGAATCTGTAATCGTAATCTCCAAACTTCTAAAGCGCCACTCGAAAGCCAAGCGCAGGGCACCAGCTTATTCGATTACAGCCAACCTGTATGTGAGCCATCATTCTGCCCAATTCAATTTTGTTACTGTTGATGGTGATGATGAGTTCTCTTCCCAAAGGGGCAGGTCCATTTAGCATTATGCCATCAGAGGATGAGATGAATGAGTGAGGTGGTTTCCCGCTGCCTTCCTCGCAGACAATTATGGGTGAGCAACTTATCCAAGGTAGCTATGCAGTGACTCGGGTGGATTCGAGCGTGCGATCCTCCGAACGCAAGGCACCGAACATCTCACTACGCCACCGCACCCAACACTCTACCGCACCCCACACAAATTTCATTTCATTTCATTTTCCCGAAATTTGATACCGCCCTTCTTCCAACATCTTTTTGCTCAGAAGTGCATACACATTACACACGCCTCGCAATTGCAGTTGTACTACAGAGCAATGGTGCGCGAAGGACTTGCTCAAGAACCCTACACAGTGACGCCCCGGACGAGGGTCAAACCCGCGCGCTCAGGGCTCACTGAACGTTACAGGTTGATCGCTCTAACCGATCGGCCACTGTGTAGTGGCTTGTCTGTTTTTTGAGATCTAGGGCTTACATTTAAACGATTTACAAATGTATGTATGCATCGGCGCCCTTAATATTGCGCATTGTTTAAGACAGCGTTTCCCATTGCAATATTTTATACCCTGGCACTTTTATGATTTTAATTTTTTGGCTGACATTTTTTGGTCCAATAATAATAATAATGAACATATTCTGATGCTGGTATACATTCAAACGGTATACGGTTGAGACGGCAAATAATTTTAGGTTTAAGAGTAATTTAGATTAATAATAACACATGACAATCAATTGTCTGTCATATAAAGTCATACACATAACAGATGTTAAGCAAAAAACCTCCATTTGCTCACACTGAAAGTTTTCCGCGGAACAATTGTCCTCACCTCACGAAACCCTATAGGGTTCCGCGGAACACAGTTTGGGAAACGCTGGTTTAAGGTATCTTGCAAAAGCGCTCTCTCTTATGCATGTAAAGTGTCATTTAGATCGAGACCTTTGCATCAGATAACAAAACAATGCAGAATAAATCAGAAACGCGCTTTATCTGCGCTAGTCAATAGAGTCACCAATGGCGGACCCACGCCCACACGTCATTAATTCTAATAAATAATTATTGTTAATGTAATGAAAATATACTTTATTATTTACATCTGAAGTTGTTATGTTATCAGCCATATTCTGATGTGTGAAAACTCAGAATTATGTTCGAACTGAAATTATTACGATAATCAAGTGCTACGCGGCCTACGCGGTAGTACTCTACAGTCAAACGCAACATGGCTGTTATCTGAAAATTGAATAGTGTGACGCATCCAAGACGACACACGTTGAATATACATGCATGAAAATGTGCATATAATGTAGATAAATATATTTATACATATATATGCATATGTATTTGAACTGTATCAACCTGTCATAAAGAACCAAGGAGAAAGAACGTCAGCGGTCTCTGACCTTCTTCTTGCTGGGCTGAACACCATGAGACTCATGTGTGGAAAAAGCTCTGCGACTGAGCCACTTTGTAGCTGCAAATTGGCACCTATTAATAAATGTCAAGTCCAAGAAGTCTATCTCTGACCCTAAATTTTATATGTATAGAAGCGCATAAGTATATAGCGTAGTCACTATACTTTATATGCCTAAATATAATATCATGTACAGACGTGTATTTATATATAGATATCTATATCTTGGTACAAGAGACGTATTTGTACATAGATACATGCAGATATAGACATCATCATCATCATCATCGTCGTCGTCGTCATCGTAATCGTCTTCGTCATCGTCATCATGACGTCATCATCATCATGGTCCATGGGTCGAAGACTCGTAGGTATACAATGCAATCTTGATCTCTGTTTCCAGAGACCAAGGCCAAGACCCGTTGTGTCCCAATGCAACCTTGACTTCAATTTCCAAAGTATAATGTCTTGCTCTGTTTCAGTCATTTTTTTCTCATAGATCGAGGCTATTGATGTAACCCCTATCCTCTTTTGCTCAGTGATCATCTGCTTCTGTCTCTGCATTTGATTCATTTCTTCCACTTCTTTATAAACGGAGTGATTAGCTGCTTGCCATGCATCCGTTCGACCCTCGCACTTCTATCATCGTGGAGTTCAGGGCATGGGACTGACTCTGATACTATCAAGGGACTGAGGCGGCCTTGTCTCCTACGTTGGACAGCTTTTCAGGGCTTCTGCTTTTTAGCTTGTCACTCTACTTGCATGCCTCTTTATGCAGGACAAAATATCTGTTGCAATGGAAAATATTGAAAAATATTTAATATTTTATAAATAATGAATATTCGGTTGGTGTATTCCTGGATCTGGAGAAAGCTTTCGATACTATAAGTCAAAACATCTTATTAATGAAATCATCTAATTATGGTGCTCAAATTAACTAGTTCGGAACCTATCTGGAGCTATGCAACAACTTGTCTGTTGCAATAATGCACAATCTCCAATACTTCCGATCTATTTTGAAGTCCCCCATGGACTCCGTTTTATCATCTATATAAATGACTCACCGAATGTCTCACCTATAGGCTTTTAAAATTCTTTTTGCTGACGACACTAACTTATTTGCTTCTCACTCCTCCATTAAGACTCTAATGAGTATTATAAATAGTCATATATTCTGATTTAAATGAAGACCCAAAATGGTTTATGTCAATAAAATTATATTAAACTTGGATAAAACTAGCAACATCCAACAGGAAACCTCCACCTAACTCTATGCCAGCACTCAATGAATACCCCATTACTCAAGTATTGTCGTCTAAATTTCTAGATGTCATCGTATAGATCAGCAAATCTCCTGCATAGAATAAAACATATATCCACAATTTCATCTAAAATTGCGAAAAACTTGGGAATATTATCTATAGACTTAAAGGAATATTACCCTTTAAAGTCCGATCCACTCTCTATTACTCACTCATCTATCTGTATCTATCATACTGCGCCATCTTATGGGCTTCGGTCTATAAATCTAATCTTACCAAATTATCTACTCTTCGAAAAGGGCAAAACGATTTGCAATTAATGCTCCTTATGGTACACACATCGATGATAAGTTAAAACGCCGCAAAAATTGACCAAATTAGAAGACTTTAAAGGGGTATTTTCATGCATCGGTACACATATCACCATCTCTACCTGTTGTATAAGCTCATTCCAAAGTTATTTTCGTAGCAAATTAGGATATCCTAGATATGTGTATTATTTCAGCAGAAACTCCAATGCATACCATGTTCCCCACTCACGAACAAATGCCAGGCTTAACTCTATTAAGTGTCAAGGTCCCAGAATCTGGAACTCCATTCCTGCCTCTATAGATACGCCTTCTTACAAATATCCAGTTGCTCAAAGAAAGTTTTAGAAGCCTCGTAGTAAATGAGGCTCCCTCCCTCAATCAATCAAAAACGACGTTCTGCTTTTAGTTCTCAGCTCAGTCCTCTATTCCTATCACCACACTTAGCCTGTTTCTCCTAACTTGCACGGTACTTACACATGCTGGCCTTCGTTTATAAACTATTACTTTTAGCACTATGCGGCTCCTAACTCGCGGGACAGTTAGTCCCTAATTGGGTTTAACGTGTATTCTACCGTAATTATTGTCAACTTTGTAGTCAATTATGTTTCGTTTTCATTACCAAGCGAACACATGTGATTTAATTTTTATTTGATTTATATGTATATATATATGCATAGGCATATGAGTAAGGTTTTATATTACATAAGTATACATATTACACAGTATTATATATGTAGGTGTTCGCTACTTAGATTTATGATGTGTCGGTAACCCTATTAAAAAGGCAACTAAGTTTTGACGGCGCAAAATTCGCTACTCAACATGTATGTAACGGCGACGTTCTAACCCAAACACTTCACCATGGCATGGGAAAAACTGAGTATATCCGTACCCAACGAGTACCCAACCCGACCCAAGAAATGTGTATCCGACACGTACCAGATTCGCGGGTATGGGTCAGTCACGGGTAAACCCGCGGGAATGGGTATTCCCGCAGACCCCTATTGTGAATCAAAGAAGAATTGAAGGAAGAAATGAAGATGAAAATGAAAAAGGAAGAAATCAAGGAAGA